>JADWQK010001582.1:0-278582 GCA_017933935.1 Sesamia nonagrioides
ACAAATATATATTAATGGAAAAATAACTTTAATTCCTAATTAAATCTTTAATAATTTTTTTTAAATTTTTAATATAATTTATATCTTTGTCCATAGTGCTATTCACTCCAAAATCAACTTAACTATCATTGAAATAAAGTTGATATTTATTTATCTTGATATATTACTTCCTAGAGTTGCTTCTAAGCCCGAGTTTTTGGGTGAGATTGAGAAATCCTAAGGAGAGTTATACACACCAACACATGTACCTGTTGTAAGCCGGGCCATTGATCCTATAGCCAGACTAACCCGACACTACACCGACATTATCCCAGACATCAGCCTGTACGAGATTGGTATGGCCCTGAAATAGCTCAAGAACAATAAGGCGGCTGGAGATGATGAAATTACGGCTGAGCTTCTGAAAGCGGGTGGCAAATGGGTTGTGGAAGTGGTTCAGAAGCTATTTAATTCAGTCATCTCAAAGGCGAAACGCCTAAGACATGGCACAAGAGCGTGGTGGAGTTGTTTTTTTAAAAAAGTGACATTATGCTCCTGAAAAACTAGAAACCGATATCCCTCCGGAGCCATGTCTATAAGTTGTTTCCTAGGGTCATCACGAATTATCTCGCTCGCAGGTTTGACGAATTCCAGCCTCCCGAACAAGCAGGCTTCTGAAAAGGCTTTTGCACCATAGACCACAAACATACGCTGCGGCAAGTTATACAGGAGTATAACAAAGCACTCCGCTTAGCGTTTGTGGACTATGAGAAGGCCTTCGATTCGATCGAGACTTAGGCGGTGCTACAGTCTCTCCAGCGGTGCCAAATTGACTATCGATACATTGAGGTGATAAAGGGTTTGTACAGAAACGCCACCATGTCAGTCCGTCTCCAGGATCAGGACTCGAAACCGATCCAACTGTAGCATGGAGTGACACAAGAAGCTGTCATATCTCCTAAATTTTTCACTGCTGCATTGAAAGATGTCTTCAAGCTCCTGGACTGGAAAGGACTTGGCATCAACGGCGAGTACATCACTAATCTCCGTTATGAAGATGATATCGTGGCCATGGCGGAGACCGTAGAAGACCGAAATTCTCAATGACCTCAGCAGAGTTTCCCAACAAGTGGGTCTAAAGATGAACATGGATAAGACGAAGATCATGTCGAACTCTCATGTCGTACCCACTCCAATTCTAGTTGGTTGCTGGTATTGGAATGGTAGCGAGTTTAGATCAATAGTTAGTTTTGATTCCTGGGACAAATAGTCCAACTTCGAGAAAGAGGTGTCTCGCCGAATCCAGCTCGGCTGGACAGAGCGGTAGGGAAGCTATGCTACATCTTTTCGTCGTCCAAGATACCAGTGTCTCGTGACTAAAGTCTTTGACCAGTATGTGTTGCCAGTGATGACTTCGGAACTGAAACGTGGTCGCTCACAATGGGCCTCATACGAATGCTTAGAGTCACACAAAGGGCGATGGAAAGAGCTATACTTGGAGTTTCTCTGCGCGATCGAATCAGAAATGAGGAGATCCGCAGAAGTTGTCGTTGTCGTTGTCCGTGCTGCCAAGTCCTACAAAAAAACGTTTTTACAAAAAACAACCGACTTCCAAAAACCACTACAAAGTGAAAAATAACTAATTTCGGAAGTCGGTGTCAAAAAACAAATATACAAAACCAAAGACACCGACTTCCGAAATTAGTTATTTTTCACTTTGTAGTGGTTTTTGGAAGTCGGTTGTTTTTTTGTAAAAAAGTTTTTATTTTACACTTTTTAGTTGTTAAAAGTACTATGTATTCAGTTGCATCCGGTCAGACTGGAAGCTGACGCAAATATAGTTGGGAAACGACGTAATTTTGTTTACTTTAATTTTTACCCGTACCTTAGTATTCCCTCAACTGCCTGTGGTCTTCATCATCAAATTTACTGCAGACCATTATTTTAACCCAATGGGTGCAAAGGTCTTATCAATATAAATGAATGAAGTCCAACCACAAAGTAGCTACTGTAAACCGTTGAGGAGTTCCCGGAACTGGCCTTTGTCTTCATCATCAGAGCTCTTATGACAGTCACAACACATCTAGGTGTAAAGTTCTTATCAATACAAATTAATCGAGCCCAAACACAAGGTAGCTGCTGTAAATTGTTGAGGAGTTCCTTCGACTGTCTCCCGGCTCCATCATCAGACCTTTATTAAATTGTAGTGCTTTAAAATACTTAATGAAAATGCTAAGAAATGCACTAGTCGCCCCTGCAATTTTTGGAAGTTCCCCTTGTTTTCTCTGGTCTTCCACCATCAAACCCTGATATCCTTATCATGGGACCACTTTGGGAACGTCTTCTTTCCAACAGAAAAAGAATGATCAAAATCGGTTCATAAACGACGAAGTTATGCGCGAACAAACATAGAAAAAAAAAGCATATATACGGTCGAATTGAGTAATCTCCTCCTTTTTGAAGTCGGTTAAAAAGGCGCTTAAGAAGGCTCGCTTCGACCACATTACCCATATTGGCAACAATTTATCTGCGCAGCCATCCGGTAGCAGATCTTATTTGTCCCTTGCAAAATAGGTTGAGGCGAACTAATGTCGGCCCACACTGCCTCCGCTGGTCAGGCCTGATGGAGCACTGGCTCATGCCGCGAGAGAGAAAGCTGCTCTCTTTGCTTCTTTCTTTGCATGTCTCTTTGCCCATAATATGCTTCTTGATACTGGCAGTGCTCCACCTAATTTGCCTCATTGCGGAACTTCAATGCCCAAGGTTCGCATTAGGAACAGGGAGGTTCTGAGAGTACTGTGTCGTCTGGACGTGAATAAGGCCTCTAACAATTTGCCAGCGGCGGTGTTTCCGTCGGACTACAATTTGAGTGTCTTCAAGGCTAGAGTGAATAGGCTCATAATAAACTAGTGCGCTTTACCATCATCGATTGCGTCACTGCTTACCATCAGGCGGGACTGCGGTCAAGCGCTAGTTTATAATTTATAAAAAAAAAACTGTGTATTCCCACATGTTGTCCCATGAAGTTTAAAATAGTAAAAAGATATAGAGGAAGGTTTAACAAAATATTGAGACTTATTTAAATTTATTCATAAATAAATATAGTTTTGAAAAACTAAAAAACATGCTTTTAAAAAGTATCAAACTAAAAAGTTATAAATAATTTTTAAAAAAGCGTGAGGCGCTTTGTGCCATTTAATTTTTGTATATTAAGCACCTCACGCTTGTTTAAAAATTATTTAAGTATATCATTTTAGTTTGATACTTTTTAAAAGCATTTTTTTTTAGTTTTTCAACCTATATTTATTTTCAATTTTTAGTTATATATTCTTTGAAAAATAAAACGAACGAACGAACGTATTGAAAACGGTGGGACATTTTACAGTCATGAGCCGCTCACTCGTAGTACGAGAGAGTAAGGTCCGTATTCCAGAAGGAAACTCAAGCATTGATCTCTGCTTAAGCATTACTTAAAACTAGTTTCAACCAGTCAAAAGGCTTGAAACAAGACTTAAGTAGAGCTTGAGTTTGAGTGACGTTCTGTAATACGGACCTTAGAGTTAGAGACGTACAAACAAACAAACAAGCAAACATATAAGTGAAAAAGCATGTAAAAAAAGTACTTGGGGCTACCCTAAAGTTCGATTAGCTGTACAGTATCTACTCTACAACCTATAATGGTTAGATACAACATTTCGAAAAGCTGAATTCTCTTTTTCCAATTTCGTACCAAGTTAGACTATTTCTACACTATGCAGGTAGATAAATAGGAATATCAATGACCACTTTATACTTTTTCTTCATAGCATTCAAGTAATTAAATTGTGCATATTCGTTCATAATGCTCTTATGATATATGGACATTCGGAGCCAAAGTTCAACTGGTATACCTATCAGTCGACGTCACAGCTGCGAGCGTCCCTGACTCGAGAGTCGAGGCACTCAGTTGTACACTCGGCTGCGAGTAGTGTGCGCGCGGTCTCAGCGCGAAACGCGCGTCTTTACAATCGCAATTATATCTACTTCTTTGTGACGTACGAATGACCAACTGAGTTTCTTAGTTAAATAAATTTCATTGTGTTTTGTTCGACATGAAAGTGGACAAAGAATTGTGCCTTGCGGGGCCAGTGGACACTAAGCCCATTATGTCCGACAGGAAAGGGAGCCTGAAGGTGACCATCACCCCAGCACAGCACAAGACCCTCACGCATCTGCCGAAGAGACCGCCAGTGGACTTGGCGTTTACTGATCTCACTTACAAGGTGCAGGAGGGAAGGAAGAGCAGTAAGTACAATATTCTATCCTATCCTGTGTTTGACAAAACAAACAGTTCGGAACAATGCTATCCGCTATCGAGTCCATTTATGTAAATAAGTGTCTTTAATGACTTAAATAACAAAGATAATGAGTATCTAACGATGTCTAAATCATTAATAATGTCTGTGTTAATGAGACGCCATATACGAGTACCTGTGACCTTAATGATTATATTTCCTCAAACTCCGAGATTAGGTTCGTTTATATATTTTTATTTATTAACACGAGAATTAAATCCAAATAAACAACACTACATCAGTTGTTAACTTGATGGTACATTTTTTGTCAGATTCTTTCAACATATTTTCTCATTAAATCTGAATTATTCTTCAAGTTTCGAACTAAAACTCGTTCTGCCAATCAAATTAGAAGCAACCATCCTCGAAAAATGTTTTAGAGATAATGAAATAACAAAGATCGATGATAAACTAAGTTCTGCACATAATATATAAATATAGCGTAGCGGAAGAGATACAATACTTTGAACTCGAGGGAGTTAAATCAGGATAACCTATCACGCAACGTTTACGGAAAACAGTAACTGCAGATTGTTTTATGAATTTTTTTATTTAATCAATGCAATACTGTAAAACGAAAAGGAAGAACTAATTTGAAGGTATGACGAAAAAGGGGCATCCACAGTCAGATGTTTCTGTGCTTGCGAAATAAAAGCCATGAGTCTTTCATATAGCAAGTTACTGTGCAATATCTTGATATTGCACAGTAACACACAGTTGTACAGTGTCTGGGCGTGCCCAGACACCGTGTCGGAGCCCTCTCAGATCCTCTGTTTCCTCATTACCATAAGAATTACAGTGAACAAACACTTAACAACATCGAGTACACTTATGTGTCAGAATCAAAATACCGCTTAAAAATAACATCATTGAGACCTTTACTCTCATAAGACCCCATGTAGTTTCTGGACTACCAAGTTATTCTTAGTCCATTATGCTGGAAGTTTGCACTTGTGTTTCTTTTTTTTTTTTATTAGTTATAAACTAGTGCTTGACTGCAATCCCGCCTGATGGTAAGCAGTGATGCAATCGTTGATGGTAAAACGCACTAGCTTATTAAGCCTATTCACTCAAAAAAAACTGAGTGAATAGGAAGGAAGACGGCAGTTGAGCGAGGTGATGCCATGTTTAACCCAACAACACGACCAACGATGCTGCGCCAGAGGATGATCTGGAGACCCTCCACGACCAAACTCCCGACACAACAACATTAGGCACATCGTACCCGGCACACATCGCAACACAACTGCTCAGACCCGTCTTCCGTACGGCTTCACCAGACATCATGCCGGAACACGACGGATCGCTTGGCGGCAAGACTTTGTCTGGTGGGTGGTAACTTATGCCGGCGGCTGATGTTGTTTCCTAATGAATTAGATCTTGTCTATGTAATGAGAATCCGTCTGTCTTATTACGACTGTATAAAACATCTTTTTTTGCTATATTCATATTATTGTTTTTAAAGTCGCTGTCGCAGTTATTTCTTCATTTTAAAATCTGACTCTACCTTGTTTTTGTATGACTAAAACTGGACACTGAAATTAGATACTTTAAAAAAAGCCAATTGCCAATGCTAATTATTTATTGTTTTTATATCAACATAAGAATAAAAAATCGCCAAACCCGTATATACAAAAGTGATTTTATATGTGCCTGCGAGATATTAGAGTTCATTCGTTTTAAGGATGACTTGAGCGCAAGTTTTATAAAAATCGTTTGATATTCCTTTCCTAAGGATCGTTGTCCTATTGTCGCATATCAAAGGGAGTTGTTTCTTTGTTTTCCTTGTTTCCTTCTACGATAATAGTATTGATTGTTCCACCGAGGATTCCGCGCGACAACGGTTGCATAGAAACTATTTAGCTTGGAACAGAATCTTACAAAATATTAAACATTCGACAAATGCAGAAATTCGTTTATAAGAAAACTGTTTGCATATAATGTTACCTTGAGGGACACTTCCAAAGTCCATGCGAGATAATTTGCAATTCAGTAACCTCGCACGAAGTTATTCAGTATTTTAAGGCGAAATTGGCATTATAATCGCTGAAAACTTCAGGTCTGTTATTTCGCTTATTTTTGGGAGAGAAGCCAAATCCATTGTATCCACTTTTTCTTATTTTAACTATGTATCAACTTCAGCCACAATTATTAAAACAAAAATATTATAATTGCAGAATGTCTTAGCTAGCAGGCCATGTATCTTTATCCTTGTCAGTCAAGGTTATGTCTTTGACTTGACTGAAGCGTTTGAATCACTGCGCTCCATCGTCAGCAGTAATTATGCTCATAATTCGTTTACCACAACCTTTCAACATAACATGATTAAATCTTGTTACCGTAATATTTGTTACTACACTAAGTATTTTTATAATTGTATCTGCATGTCATTCAATTTATCCTGATTTTTCTTGTCTTTGACCTCAAATCTAAGGTTAACATGGTTCACAAACACTCTGCGGACTTTTTTAACAGAGTTGTGTCCGCAAATCTAACGGTTTGCTCGTAACTAGGTTCCGTCGAAAATTATATTTCTTTGTAAAGTGAAAGTTAGTTTAGAGAGTTTTGATCTCGCACAAATCCACATTGTTTTTTTTAAATAAACTTAATTGCTAATGCTAACACGCTGATGTGTCAAGACACGCGCATACCAAGAATTAAATTTTGCGTAGCTGCAACGCAATGACCAGTTTGAAATAAAAGTTTGAAAACTTCAAGTTTATTGAAAAGGATGCCTAGGTTGACTAGATCTGTTTATTAATAGTTCCTTTAGCATTATCTGAACTCCTAACCATTTATGTAAAAATAAACCAGGAAATTACAGTCTTGTTTTCTTGAAATTCCTATAGAGGGTCGTCCCGTCGTAGCCTAGCTGCCTAGTAATTTATTAATGATACGGCTAAGGAAACACGCATTGGTACGTATAGGTAGGCGTCCACCAAGCAATTTACCTCATCCGTTGTGTTTGTTAATAACCGGTCGTATGCCTTTATTATGTACGGTCTTACGGTAGTACTTGTACTATATCACATTGTGATTTTGAAATATTACGATTAGTAAGATTTATAGGATTAATTATATTATCTGTTTTTATGCTGCTATTGTATGATATATATTTGTCTTCATAAATACGTGAGACACTCGGAAAGTTTTGAGATAATAAAAAAATATGTTCTAAAGGTACATATATTTTCATTACATCTTTTCAAAGAGGCTGGTGGAGCGTTCCACCAGCCTCTATACAAACTTTCACGCGTCTGAACCAGTTTTCGAAACACTTTTTAAGATCCGCCGCTGAAACCTTGTTTACAGCCTGCTCGAAGGCTGACAGAGCATCATCCGGCGACGAAAATTGTATTCCTTTGAGTTGATCTTTTTCAAATCTGATAGGCATTTTGAGTTCAGACTGAACATTTTTGAGTGTAGGTACTGATTCTACTAAAATCGGGTGTAGTAACATCGAAGATAAGGTAAACATAATCAGTAACCCTATGGATTTATCTACAAGAGTATCGCATTTTAGACGTGAAATAGTCAAGATGGCAGATATAATTTATGTTAACTCTTTAATCTTTTGATAAGAACAGGTAATTGTTATCGTTATAGTCAAGGCACGAATATTGAGAAATGCTGCTTTATAATACCAATGCTTTTATCAAGCTTGCATAGTTTAAAAGATAATAGATATATTTATGATACTTCCATACTTGCCGATCAGTAAATATGATCGATAGGGATTAAAACTTTGGTACCTAGCTAGATAGTATTTTTATGCAATTGGAATATTACTATTTTTATCTAAGTATACAGTATGTTAAATAACAGAGGGCGTTCCCTTAAACTCGTTAATATATATATCATTAATAGATTAAAATATAAATATCAGCATAGAAAAATAAGCATAAAAAAATCCGAATAAAAAAATATTCTAATTGGAAATAAATTTGAAACCTCCTGTTTTAAATCAAAATAGTAGTCGTCATGTATAAATAAATTGCGACGTTGCCGTCTTTCATGTTCGCGTGTACAGTGTGTTTCTTTTACATGTCAATTTAAAATTTTTATTCAATATTTTCATATTGGAAAAAATTTTAAAACATTTTGTTTTCGAATGGAAATATTTTTTTTAGCATGTATGTATGCTATACTATTTCGGGTTAACGGAAACGCCCTCTGTTAGTTAACATACTGTATAAAATAAATAAAATCGAAGTGTGTCTTTGTAATAGCAAAATAACGGGTTAGTGCCCATTCGACCCGCTTAAACTCGACCCGTATAAATAATATTTGGATATTTCTGGTTAGTGGTTTGTAAGGTACAAAAAATTCGATTTGTATGATCAGTAATCCTAATCACAAAGAAAAGTGTTGATTTAATGCTAGCTAGCACTACATCAAGTGTAAAATTACAGCTTTTAGTTCATTTATGCAATGAAATTATATATGGTACATATAACAACAATGGTATTAAAAAAAAAAAACATGTATTTTTTCAGTCTGTCTAGTGCATTTTTTTAATCTTCAAAAAGACTGCACCGATATTGACGAGACTTTTACTGGTATATAGCTGATGTTATATGGAATACCTTAGACTTATTTATATTTCAGAAAATAATTAGTAAAATACACATTTGATGGTTTCCGAAACCTACGCGAACAGAATTCCGAGCACAACCATTCTCAACATAAATGATAATAAATAATTGTTGTTCTTTGGCTCTTATGAACCCAAGTTGGTCGTTGACATTAAAAACAATGACATTATTCAACGTCATCACAATTTTTAATGAGTTATCTTACTTAATTACAATAATAGAATAATAGAGGCGGACGGATAAACTGAGACATTGCCTGAGGTAGCCGCGAGATGCTGAAGGGGTGATAGTTGTCACAAGTTGACGAATCGCATCGCGTCACCATCACCACACTCCTCCCGCACCGCGCTGCTACTTCAGCCAACGACGCCGGACGCGCGACGTCTCAGTTCAGCGGTTCGCGATTCTTTCGACTGTAATCAAATATTTTGTCCATGTGTTATTGTGTGTTATGATATTGATCACTGCATATAAAAACAAATTATGGGTTCAGAATACGGTTCATAACGAATAATCATAAGTCATACCACACTTTAATGGTTAAGTGAAGGCATTCTTATATTCTGTTTAAATTAAACATAAACAGCGAAATAAACAAAGACAACAATCCCTTACTTATCTTTAAATTTTATTTACGTATTTACTTAATTATTATACACAAAGGGCGTACGCCCATTATCCTCAAAGGTTTCAGCAGAATTGTATCAGGTATTCAGGTTATTCCATGTTTCGCCCACAGAGGTATATGTATAGTTTCACTGTTTGAGGGAAACTATAATACCTCTATGGGTTCGCCTGTAATAAGTTTCGAGCCTAATGGACACAATTTGAAAATGGTTAATATTACATTATCTTAATGATTTTCGTTTTTTTTTTAGAATTTCCGTAATGAGACAAGAATATTGATTAAATTACCTCGTCGATGCCAAGTTTCCATATTTCTTTTTGGATAATTTGAATAGAATTAGTCAAATAGGACAATAACTTCATAGTTCATAGGTCTGATTCGTCACTTATGCTGATGTTTGTAAAAACCAATCGTTCATTGTGTTGTACATGTCTCTCTTTTTGTTAGTAAAAATGAAATCCTATATCCTTTTGGTCATTCACAAAGGCCCAGATTTCTCTAGTTTAAATAATTTCATAGTTTGAGCATTTGATGTGGAGGAATGAGGTAAATGGGACGAGTTTTTTTTGTATGAATTTCGGTGGCTATAAGAGTAGGGGAAGACAAAGAACCGAGGGATGTACTGTGTGAGTGATGACTAGCGAGATGAAGACTATTGATGCCCAGAGGACTTGGGGCAGCAGTGGACGTCTTTCGGCTGAAATGATGATGAATGAATGATGATGCTCAGAGTGCCCCCTGACAAATTTGAAATATTCACATCTATTTGCCATCATCAGCATCCCAGTCGCATCCGTAGCTTTTTAGCTTTGGAGTCTGGGGTCCGCTTTTACCAGTCTAACTGCTGATTTTGGCTAAACTTCGATATTTTCCGCGTAATATTCACATCTATTTGCCTTTTATAGAAATCCGATCCGTTTAGGCGTGAAAAGATAACAAACAGGCGGAGTTACTTTCGGATATTACTATAGATTATTTTAGCATATAATTAGATACTAAATGAACATGAATCATGATGGTTAAAAAAATAGGGAAACGCCAAAGTAGCGCTGGGTGGGTGGACTGTATGGAGGATGGTATGGCTTGAAAATTGGAGACTACTGCGGTACTGCCAAGCGTGGGGATTATGGCAAACTCCTCTATAGACTGAAGAAGAAGAAATTACCACTAACAATATGGAAGAGAAAGATGACGATGTACTTCTAGAAAGATTAAATTGGGATACGAGGTATTTGAAGCATGGACATAGTTTATCAATTTGCTATTGATTATGATTATTATTATCCGTGTTCTTCGGTCATCAAAATCCCGAAACAACTTAGGTAGGAAAACGAAAATGTAAATGCCTTATACTTTTAACACGTTCTGATAATGTAGGTATGTGAAGATACGGTAAAATATTCAATCTGCATTGCAGGTTAATGGCCGAGTATTGACTTAAAAGGGAGATAATCAAGCAGCATAATAATGAGAGTTCAGTGAAATGGATGACATTTCACTTTAATTGCTGATCTCAACCTTTGGAAGAGTCAGGAAGAGGAAAATATTAAAACACGGAAATATGAAATACTTTCTTTGAGTACGTAATAACTCGGAAGAACATTGATCTTAGTAACCACTTAGTCACGAATAACTTAAAAATATATATTTTTTTGTTAGGGCATTGGCCTCCCCTTTTTCTTCCAAACCTTTCTGTCCTGTCATCCCGTGCGATCTCTGGCCATTTGCAGACTTAACTTACATTTTTATTAATTCCTTTTAACGTTACGTATTTTATTTAAAGAATTTATTTAAAAGGATGACTTTGAATGCCGCTGTCTCTTGGAGTCTTGGTACATTATCGGTCAACAGCGATGCGATGGAATTTTCCGATCATGTTTTAATTTGTTAATAGTTTAAGTTATGTTAGGATATTATATTTTAATGTTAACAATTTATTTAGTATTACAAGTGTATTCAGTAATATATATTTGTACTATATAAATGGTTAACTAACACGTCCAAATATTTTTTGTTATATTGTATTTCTTTGAGTCAGTATCTTCATACAATTTCAGAGAACTGTTGAAATATCAAAATGCACTTCAAATAATTTATACTTTTAAGAAAATTAATATTAGTAATAGCCTAGTTTTGATGATAGAAGTATATATCTAGAATTATTGAAGATAGTTTTAATGAATTTGACTTGAAAAATTCCATCTGGCTTAATGTGGTTTAATAGATATTTTATAATGATATTATCTAATTGACATGTTTTATGTGACCTCGATAGCTGTTAACCTTAACGCGTAGGCCATTACTGACTCAAACTAATTAATAAAAGAGGTAAATTTGTTCAAAGAGCATTTTTCGTAGCAATCGAAAATTAATTGTACACGTATGTATAATAATATGAAGCAGACTAACTTAACTTTGGATTTGAGTGAGTTTTATTGATATACATAGTTGCACAATTTATTACATTATTTCATAACACAATTACGACTATTTCTATTCGATTAGATTTTGATAAACCAGAAAGGCTATAATATTTAGGGTGAGTTCTCGGTGGTAGGCAACAACATCAGCCGCCGGCATAAGTTACCACCCACCAGACAAAGTCATGCCGCCAAGCGATCCGTCGTGTTCCGGCATGATGTCTGGTGAAGCCGTACGGTGGACGGGTCTGAGCAGTTGTGTTGCGATGTGTGCCGGGTACGATGTGCCTATTGTTGTTGTGTCGGGAGTTTGGTCATGGAGGGTTTCCAGATCATCCTCTGGCGCAGCATCGTTGGTCGTGTTGTTGGGTTAAACATTGCATCACCTCGCTCAACTGCCGTCTTCCTTCCTATTCACTCAGTTTTTTTGAGTGAATAGGCTTAATAAGTTAGTGCTTTACCATCAACGATTGCATCACTGCTTACCATCAGGCGGGATTGCAGTCAAGCACTAGTTTATAAGTAATAAAAAAAAAAAAAGAGTATTTCTTTTTTATCCCTGAATGTCTACTGGTACAAAACAGCCATTTGACTATGTATTATTTGAATAAATAATTAATTTATCCATTTATGGCACACAGATATATAAACAGAAAAGAAAAAACCGAACAGAGGTGATGCTTATTTCATAAGAAATATCTTCCAGCGTACCTGCAATAGGACAATAAATACAGATATGTAGACAGCGTGTGAAAAAAGTAAAGGATACAAAAAATAATACAATAACAAACTACTTTCAAAAACAAAAATTATTAGAATATAATAACATACATTAAGTAGGTATGTGTGCTGGTAAGATTAGGTTAGATTAAAAGAAGGATGAAGAAAATTTTAACTTTGAAAACACTAGTCAGTATTTTTTTAATGTGTGCGAAGTTGGGCATTAGGAGGTAAGCCATAGAAAAAATATAACAATAGTTGCTAATCTGCATAAGTAACATTCAGAGGAATCACCCTTGTTGCGGGTTGGTTAAACAAGAAACCGTGGCCCTGGCCGTCGCACAGGCAAACGAAGAAACACGGGTGGGTTTTAGTCAGTAAAAATCTGACATGCATTTCCGCACCGCCCAGAGCGGGAGAAGTCATTTGATGATTTCCCATCCCAACAAAAAAACATGGGTTAGGCAGAGGTGTACCTACAGTACAAGCAGGAACCTACTGCCATCAGTCCGACGCAAATCCAAACTCTAGGCTGCGACAGACTCTAAATCTTAATCGAAATGGTATACCCAAAAATATCATTTATAGAGTGACATATGCCATCAACCCTCTGTAAAGGCTTCTCCCCATGAATTCGAGTTCATTAGGCCCATAATAATATATACATAGGTATACGACAGGTATAGTAATAAATACTTAAATTATATTTGTAACTATCTTTCCGCACGCTGCTTCGCCCGCGTGGAATTCGGTTATATCGCGCTTTTTGGATTTCCCTCGGGAACATCATTTATTTTTTTCAATAAAAGGTAGCCTATGTTCTTTCTCAGGGTCTAAAGATTGTCTGTGCCAAATTTCATCAAAATCGGTCGAGAGGTTTAAGCAAGAAAGCGTAACAGACAGACAGACAGAGCTACTTTCGCATTTATAATATTAGTATGGATTGTAAATTTGGTGCAAAATCAAAGAGAAATAACGACGTTGGTTGACGAAGAATGGAACCATTCAATGAATAAGATATTGTTTCTGCGAGGCGAAAACCACACAGTAAAAATATCCAGGATCTTTTACTGTGTGGTACTAAGCAAAAAGTATTAAGGCTAGACAAGGAGTAATTAATAGAAGAATGATGTCTGCAGTAATTTCATGCGGTGTAATTAAAATTGATGGGTTTGCATGCAACTAATGATAAAGTGTAACATGTTATAAGTGTACGTTTGACCCTTGTACCTACTGCAATGTGCAATGTTAATTATTGTGGTTGGTAATTACGACACTATTCAAGATGCACAACAGAAACTGTCTTTTATAGTACTTGCTTAGTTTACTGATGAGTAAAAGAAAGTTTTTATAAGATTGTCTCATAACGACGTTCTTAACCCATTCATTGCAGCAGAGAAAATTAACTTTATATTACAGGTGCGGGGTGGTTTTCGTCTATAATACGTATAACGCCGATGGGCGTCCTCAGCACCTCAAATGGATAATATAAAACGCCGTTGGGCGTTTTATATTATCCATTTGATGCATATATATATTATCCATAGAATGGCTTCTTATGAATAAAATAAGACCAAAAACATGTACTATTTGCAACATTTTAAAAAAGTATTTTCAATCAGCTCTTGTTCTACGATAATCCATAGTGCGCCGTGGTACAAAATATACCACGATATACGACATTTTTACTAATTAGCCCCCACTCTGTAACTTTAATACGCTATATCTCAGTAGTTTTTGGTTATTTCGACAAACTAAAAAATACGGGTCCTTATTTTTTTTTACACTAATATTATAAAGAGGAAAGATTTGTATTTTTGTATGTAACGAATAAACTCAAAAGTACTGGACCGATTTTAATAATTCTTTTTTCATTAGAAAGCTACATTGTCACTGAGTAACATAGGCTATATTTAGTACTAGATTACTATAGAAATCTTTAGAAATTCCAAAGAGATTTAATATAATTTTAATAATGTCTTTGAGAATTTTTTATTAAAACCATTAAAACCAACCGAAGGTGTAAAAAATTTAGCCATTTAATTTAATGTGATGCCGTAAATAATTACATATTTTCCACGTTTGCAGTGAAACGCAGGCTGAACACTACGAGATTTATTAAAATAATGTACTAAATATTGTACACATTGAAAAGGTCTACAAAAAAGTCCGCGATGGTAGATGCTTATGAATATCCCACAATATATATTTTTTTTAATTTACATTTTACGACAAATACCAGCTAATTTTCGAAGCGATTTTAACCAATACAGCATTAATCCTTATCCAATTGAATACATTAAATACATTATTGATTTAATATAGATATAAAAAATTGCGGGGTGTCGCGTTTGCGGTGGTACACTGTGTGGCGTTCGCGGCGGTTTTTTTATACAACGTTCACAAGTGTTTCTGAAATGTATTTAGTATCAGCATTGCACCCATGCGAAGCCGGGGCGGGTCGCTAGTTATCTATAAGACGGACTAATTATTTTTTTGATTTTCATACCTTGGATACATCCCTATTACCCTGCAGGTTGTTGTTTGCCTGTGGTAGGTATTCATTGGTAAAATGAAAGATTTTCATCGTCTCAACGCTGTTTGGAACAACAAAACTTTTATTGTTGGATCAACTGTTGAACAGTAAGAATATTATATGTCACAGGCAATTAGATTGTATCGTGTAAGTCAGTCTTATATAGGTATGTATAATATAAAATTTTACGTAATCATCATAGTAACAATACTAATGAATTTTAAAATAATCCTTTTTTCCCGGCAATTAATTCCAACTTCCCCGAAATTTTGTAATTTTTAAAAAAAGTGACAGCATCATTTTGACGGTACGCTTATGCGATTCGACCACGCGTCGCATGCCCTGCCCCCCGTCGCCCGCGGAACGGTGTCCTAACGCACATATATTATGTTACCTTTTTTTGCAAAATAGTATTTATTGTTTTAGGGGATTTTTAAAAAAAAACTTTAGGCCGGCTTTGTCGGCATTAGTAGAATCAGTTATCGATTCCTAACAATACCTTCATGGATCGGACACGGTTTTCTTTACATATTGTATATAATAAATACTTCAGGTTTTCGGTTCAAATGAATAAATCCGATTTTTCATGGAAAAATAATTTTCTTAACGACTGAACCAGATGTTCGCTTCAGATTTTCTTTATGTAGTTTTCTCTATCAAGGAATGTAACAATACAATCGATTGTGTACAATTTAAACTCTCGTAGGGGAAGTGGACTTTGCAAAGCATGAGTAATGTTTGATATGGCGAACAAAGGACTAATTTACTTGGCATATGTAAAACCGTCTATTTATATTCAAGTTACATATAGGTACATATATCTGAACTTTTGTGGCGTTGAACAGAATCTAATTCAAACTGTTTAAGCAAATTGGAAGGAGGAACTCAAGTTTTTACATAATTTGTAACAAAAGGTTTCGTTCTACGGCTAACATCATGAATATCCATATATTAAGATATCATAAATATAAAATTCTTTCACAGTGTTTGTCCTCGAACTCCTCGGAAACACCGCTTGAGCGATTTTAATTAAATTTCTTTATACATTGACCTGAGAATAAGTTTTAATCTATTTTATATATTCATAAGTGGATTTAAAAAAAAATATCGTACTACTACTACTTACGCTGGTGACTACCGCGAGGCGCAGCTCATAATGTTATAAAAGGTATACAACAACAGCATTGAGTAAGTACTACGTACGTAGTACATTATAACTCAATGTACAACAGCGTGCTTGACTGCAATCCCGCCTGCTGGTAAGCAGTGATGCAATCGTTGCATTAATGGTAAAGCGCACTAGTTTCTTTTTCTTCTTCATCTCAGCGTTAATCCCAGTCGCATCCGAAGCTTTTTTCAGCTTTGAAGTCTGCGGTCCGCTTTACCAGTCTCAACTGCTGATTTAGGCTAAACTTCGATATTTTCCGTGAAGCGACTGCCGTCTGACCTCCACAATCCAAAGGTGATATCGAAGCATTGCAGTTAGACCAATTGTTGAACTTTTGAGTGCTCCAATAACCCGTAACGACTGCCATTAGATGTTCGTATGGCAACCGGGACCAACGGCTTAACGTGCTTTCCGAGGCACGACCAGACCAGTGCAAATATTCATATTCATGCATACAAATTTTTGATATAGCGGCCGCGTTCGCTACCGTTATGCCACAGAGGCTGTAAAGCGCGCTAGTTTATTAAGAGCCTATTCAATAAAAAAAAACTGAGTGCATAGGAAGGAAGACGGCAGTTGAGCGAGGTGATGCAATGTTAAACCCCACAACACGACAAACGATGCTGCGCCAGAGAGGGATTGATCCGGAGACCCTCCACGACCAAACTCCCGACACAACAACATTTGGCGCATTGTACCCGGCACACATGGCAACACAACTGCAGGATAAATGCGTAACAAACTATCAGTAGCAATGGGTTTCATTTTGACAGTTCACCAACATTCAATGCATTTTTTACGTTGTTGGCTAAACACATTTTCGAAGATAGAGAGCAATGGAATAGCAATATGTTTCAAAATGATTCCAACTGATAGAAATAGTGCTGCTCAGCTTCATTAGAACATGACGAATCGCTTGGCGGCAAGACTTTGTCTGGTGGGTCGGCAGCCGATGTTATGGCCTACCACAGAGAAACCGAATAGTTGCAGTTATATTAATGAAACCTTATATTATAGGCTTATATGTACTATGTCTTAGCTCTTATTGCGTCACGTTTGGGTACCTGGACGATGCCTTATTTTCGGAAAATTCCAAATAACGTACCAAAACTAAAAATTAGTAGCTACTAGATACAAAAAACAATCTGCCTAGCCTTTTATCTGATCAATCGACCCGTACGGGCTACGGCTGTGTTTATTTAGCCACAAATCACCAAATACATTAATAATGAAAACGTCGGCAGTAGTTATTTCCAAGCGGATCTGAGAAGATGCAACTGTAGATATCGCAAGATGTAAAGTAAGTGTGACTCGAGACATCAGGTAAGGAAAACCGGTCATTGTAATGGTGTTGTGTTTACCTGACAACCACACAATGTAGTTGCAATGCAATATTTGTTTAAATAATTATAAACTTGTGCTCCCGCCTGATCGTAAGCAGTGATGCAATCGTTGATGGTAAAGCGCGCTAGTTTATTTAGCCTATTCAGTAAAAAAACTTAGTGAATAGGAAGGAAGGCTAATTAATGCATCAATTGATTATTGATAATCAAATGTCTAGTATTTTACGGCTTCTATCAACAATACTGAATACTAATTGAAAATTGTACGGTCTTTGAACTTAAAGAAACATGTAATCAAGTGGTGATCGTACTTGCATTTTTATTTAATCTTTTTAGTGTGCAAACACAAGGGCGACATGCATCGACGACAGAGGCAACTGCAAACGTCGATGACGTGTGTCGCTATACGCAACGTGTACATACATAAGTACAATGCTCAACATCAACTTAAATACACGGCGCGGCGGTATGTTACGTCATCAGTTGCCGCCGACACGCGTCGAAGCTTGCAGTTGCCTTTGTCGCTAAAGTGTTCCTCGTATGTATGCACAGTTACGATTATTGATATGAGAAAGTTACCAATTTTGCAAACCTGTTTATCTTGAGATTTACCTAACAAATGTGTTGTGAATTCATTCGAAATCCTTAGCAAATACATATAAGCATTCCATGCATATAAAGTCATTATTTAGCCGACAAGAACAATTGACGGAAAATGCTATAAAAGTAGTTATCCATTTGACTTTAAAATTAAGTATCTTGACATGGAGCTAGCTTGCTAGTGCTAAGCTAGTACAAATAATATAAGTGCACAAAAGTAATAAAGTCAGTAGCGCCTTAGCCTTGTTAATATTTTTTTATAATTATAAAATAGTGCTAGACCGCAATCCCGCCTAATACAATCTTATCAGTGCAATCTTACAATCTTAGCAGTGATACAATCTATAATGGTAAAGCGCGCTATTTTATTAAAAGCCTATTCACTCTAGCCCTTAAGACACTATAAAATTGTAGTCAGACGGAAACATCGCTGCTGGCAAATTATTCCAGTCCCTCTATGTAAGCGGTATAAAAGACGAGGCGAAACGCTTCGTCCGGTACGATGGGCCGTCCGATGAAGGAACGGAGATGTGGAATTAAGTCATGCAATTCCCGTCCACATTCTCCAAAATGTATTTGTCTTCTCTTG
The DNA here is from genome assembly GCA_017933935.1 of Sesamia nonagrioides. Classification (NCBI taxonomy): domain Eukaryota; kingdom Metazoa; phylum Arthropoda; class Insecta; order Lepidoptera; family Noctuidae; genus Sesamia; species Sesamia nonagrioides. The sequence continues at coordinate 18,913 of JADWQK010001582.1, forward strand.
TGCTCCAGGCTTTGAAGATCGTTTTGAAACAAATCTGAAATTGCCAGGTGGCATTTTGCAAAATCAGCCCTAATGTGGCTGCAGTACTCCAGTCACGAACGGACCTGCGTTAGAAGTTGTACTGGTGTTGAAGAACTAAACTAAATAAGATCTTTCAGAACATGTATAAACTCCCCTAATTACTAAACAAGGTATAAATGAGGCCGTATCTCTAACTTTTAATTAAACCACGCAGAAGACACTGATTAAATGTAAGGTGTAATTGCCAAACCACCACATGCGACTGTAGCGCACAAAGATTACTCACTCTAAAAATTTGACTTGCCTCCTCCTTAGGGCCAGACTTGCATCTTGCACCATTTTGAAGTACATATAATTACATATATCCATTTCTTCATATGTTACCGAAATGTCCCTTCTCGACAACGTAAATAACGTAATGAATGTTGTACTGTTAAAGCCATTGCTACTGTTAGTGTGTTATGCAAACAACACGCTGGTGAATGGTGATGGAATCAACCTTCAGTATTAGACGGATACAACTTATTATCGCTCACAACGTATGACAGCCTCCGTGGCGTAGCGGTAGCGAACGCGGCCGTTGCGCAAGGAGGCGCGGATTCGATTCCCGCACAGTGTAAATATTTGTATGCATGAATTGGAATATTTGCACTGGTCTGGTAGTGCCTCGGAAAGCACGTTAAGCCGTTGGTCTCGGTTGCCATACAAACATCTAGTGGCAGTCGTTACGGGTTGTTGGAGCCCTCAAAAGTCTGACAATTGGTCTAACTGCAATGCTTAGATATCACCTTCGGGTTGTGGAGGTCAGACGGCAGTCGCTTCATGGAAAATATCGAAGTTTAGCCAAAATCAGCAGTTAGACTGCTAAAGCGGACCTCAGACTCCAAAGCTGAAAAAGCTGCGGATGCGACTGGGATTAACGCTGAGATGATGATGATGACAACGTATTATTGCTCATATAATCCAAAAAAAAAGATCCCATGACTTAAATAGCACGATGACTTGCAAAAACTTCGGATTAAGCATCAAACGAGAAAGACTTGATTTCCTGTTTCTGAGTTTTGACACTAAAATAATGCTGAGCCGTCCTGGCAAGACGTCATCCTCATATTAAATCTGCTAATATTTTTTTCCACTAGCAAAACAAAAACACGACCTGAGCAGCAGCATATTTAATACTTTGTCATTACTTGAATTTGTAAGACCCTTGCTGATGCTGAAACTTTTAATTTGAAATAAATGGCGGCAATTCTATTTTTTTTTAAATATAATAATATGTGTAGTTACGCAAGGGTAATATAATATGACTACGGACTGATTCAGACATTTTTGGCTTATGTTCTAAAATTTAAGGTTCGCCGTTCGTATTAGACACATATGTCTAATCCCTTGTGTCGAGTTAGTGAACAACCCATTCGTCAAATATCCTGTATTTTCTTAAAGGTCGACGTTTAAGCATTATGATGATCAATTATGGTCAGCATAATGCTCATCACTTGCTTAACATATGGTTGCAAAACATGGGCATTGACAGAACAGTTGATGAATAAAATATATGCCAAAACGGTATAGAAAGAACTGTTATAGGAGTGAGAAGGAAAGACAAAATAAGATTAGAAAAATAAAAAACAAAACAAAATTGAAAAATGTCTATAAAGCACTAAAATGGCAATGGCAGGACATATGTATGTTAAGAGAGGAAAATGGGAAATGGACCAAAATAATATCAGAATGGTACCATAGGGATGATAAAAGAAGTAAAGAACGACAAACGAAACGCTGGGAAGACGATATTAGGAGAGTGGCTGGTCCAGAGCCTTTAGAGTAAGCCTTTGTCGAAGAACAAGCTGTTTCAAATAATACGGCTCGCCAAAAAGTTAAATTGTAAATAAATTAGAGATATAAATAATAATGATATTAGTCATCAGATTCATTTAAACTTTAAACAGTAATAAAAGCTTATTTTTTTATTTTATAATGCTCATCGATGACAAGATGATCTAAAAATCTGACTATAGATCTGAAAACCTTGAGTAAGGACCAGGATTTAATGATTGTCACTGTGACTAATTGCCGTTTACGTTCTTCATACCACTTGGCTAACACAACCTTTACTTTCTCCTAGATGTGAAGACAATCCTGAAGTCGGTCTCCGGCCGACTACGTTCCGGTGAACTGACTGCCATCATGGGACCCTCCGGTGCCGGGAAATCCACACTACTCAACATTCTCACAGGATACAAGTGAGTCGAAAATTCTATTGTAGTCCTGCCAATATTATACCTCATACAGAGAATCAGTTGGCACGGTGCGGTGGCTTGCCTTCATAATGTTTTTGATCTTTAATTCTTCTATTGCGGAGATTTATTTAGTTGCATATGAAAGTATAGTATGTAGTACCGTATGTATATACGGTTCTTATTACAAACTTATTTTTAGTCTTTTTGATTCTCCGAATCGGCTGTACTAATTTTGACGGGACTTTCACTGCCGATAACTAATGTTATAAGATGCAATATGGCCTGCTTTTCACTACTTATAAAACAAAGTCGCCTTCTCTTCCCCTATCTCCCTTTGTATGACTAAGGTGCGTATTCCAGAAGGAAACTCAAGCATTGATCTCTGCTTAAGCATTACTTAAAACTAGTTTCAACCAATCAACTAGCTTGAAACGAGACTTCAGTAGAGCTTGAGTTTTGAGTGACGTTCTGTAATACGGACCTTAATCTTTAAAACTGCGCAACGGATTTTAATGTGGTTTTTTTAATAGATACATTGACTAAAGAGGAAGGTTTATATGTATAATAATATCCTTTAAATAGTGGAGAAATACTATTATTTTTGAGGTTTCTGATGCCGTAAATAATTACATTTTTTCCGCGTTTGCAGTGAAACGTATGCTGAACCCTACGAGATTTATCAAAATAATGTACTAAATATTGTACACATTGAAAAGGTCTACAGAAAAGTCCGCGATGGTATATGTCTATCTCTTATGGATATCACACAATAACAAATTTTTGTCATTTACATTTTACGACAAATACTGCCCCCTAATCGGTGAACACATTTTTGTCAAATGATTGCTACTAGTTGGGATAGTTTGGATCGAACGGACCAATGGGCGATCCGAACGATCCCAACTAGTCGCAATCATTTGACAAAAATGTGTTCGCCGATTAGGGGGCTGGGTAATTTTCGAAGCGATCTTAACCAATACAGCATTACTCCTTATTCAATTCAATACCTTAAATACATTGTTGATTTAATATAAATCTATATCGATGTTAATTTTTTAGAGTGGGTTATCTTTGTGTGCTATAGTCGCATATAGTTTTTTGGCATTTTCGCCGTACATTTTGTTAGTGTCTACTGCGTGGTTTGTTTAAAAGTTAGAGATAAGTCCTCGTTTATAGGTACTTTGTTTAGTCATTAGGGAAGTTCTTACATGTTCTACATCTGCGAGATTTCCATGTGGTATGTTAAATAGTTAATGCAAATTGAGTAAATGTTGTGTTAAATTGAAAAACACAGCTAATTTATTGATTTTAGAATTGATTACGGTGCTCATTTCATGACGGGATCCGGTTGCAAAATGTTGTAATGCTCGTCAAAGTAAGGTTTGACTTGACAATGTAGAGAACAGTGCAGATTGATGCAAAAACCTGAGAAAATTAATTCTTAATTTAACGCATATAGATGTAAAAGAAAGGAAATACAAATGATACGTAAATCATAATAAAATTAATAATAATTATCAACGCTGATGATTTAATTTACTAAATCAAGACTTGTTTGCTCAATTTGCTAAATCTTGTTTAAGAACCATAAGAAAACCAGAACTTGGTGTTTCACTTTGTGTTGAGCCAACATGACTTGCATTTTCCCAGTCGTGATGAATGAAATGACCACAGTACTATCTCGTTTATTGGTTGTGGGCGTTAGTAGACACGACTGGACCAACCCACTCCAGACGACCGACACTTGGACTAGAAGACATTCCACAACTTTAAACCCATCTTGTATATGTTACTCAATTTCCCAAACTTACGACATTTGTATGTACGAAATAAATCTGTTGTTGACTCATGTACGGACAACAGCAGGTCAAGCAACCCGAAAGTGTCAAATATTCCCAATCAATCTTGAGCCTTAATGCTTTAGGGATAAAGTTGAAAATCTAATAAAGAAATCAGACAGGTTGTAGTAGCTTTATGTGATGTCGTCTGTACCTATTATGTACATTTGTGATCTAGTGTCATCGTTTCTAGGATAGTAGGCAGCTTGCGACAGCAGTTATGCAACGTGAACGCATACCTACGCAAACTGTTTTTCTCCAAGTTCTGCGTTATGCTTGCTATGTGTTATAATTTTGATACTTACCTAATTTCATATCAATACTTGCTGCGTCCCGCGGTTTTTTTTATAATCATCAACTAGTGCTTGACCACAATCCTACCTGATGGTAAGCAGTGATGCAATCGTTGATAGTAAAGCGCGCTAGTTTATTAAAAGCCTCTTCACTCAAAAATAAACTAAGTGAATAGAAAGGATGACGGCAGTTGAGCGAGGTGATGCAATGTTAAACCCAACAACACGACGAACGATGCACCAGAGGGAGATTGATCTGGAGACTGCAGGGACGCCCGGACCTCCTAGGGATCGCCATCGGTTCCTCTCGTTCGTTCGCCAACCGGCACGATATTTTTTTTACGCCGTAGTAATGCATTTACACACCATACCCCGAAGGGCGTGTGTGGGACTCGCCCAGCCGAAGCCGGGAATACCCACTAAAATCGGCACAGCCTGAACAACCAATTCCCCGCCGGCGATTCCCGCCAAAAGACGGGCCCACAATGGTCCCCCATAAGGAGGGGCCGGACTGGGTACGTCTTCTAGTGGGAGAAGACGCAGCAGCCAAGGGTTTTTTAGCGAGGTGTCCTTCCTCTTAGCCCCACTCGCTTGCCCGCAAGCAAACGGGGCCCCCAGCTCCTCTCAGTGAGGAGACCGGGTTGCCCGACGGTGACCCGGAGTTCGGGTCACGTCAGCCACCTGGAGTGGTGGCCAACCCGCCGCACGTGTGACCGTCGAAGCGGTCCCCGCATCTGGTTTTGGTCCGCGCCGGTAAACCGATAACCCCCATATCTGGGAGCTGTTCCCCTATCCGCCACCTGGGGACGCGTCCGATGGCAGGCCAGAAACTGCACACGGACCAGAAACACGGAACGATAGAGCCACCCTGGGGCAGCCTTTCGTGTGTGGCTAGCACACTACTTGGGCCTCCAACTACCTGCGGTCGGCCAGCTATTAGTTACTTAAGCTGCTTTATTTCGCAACTTTCTCCACTTCACTTCCTTCGGTTTTCGACTTGACAAAAAATCGAGATGTTTTAATAACGTGTATGTTTAATATTAATATATTTTTACTAGCTTTTTGACCGCGGCTTCGCCCGCATGGAATACCAATTATATCGCGCTTTTTAGATTTCCTTTGGGAATGTCAATTTTTTCCGGGATAAAAAGTACCTTATTATTTAATCCAGTCTACTAACTTTGGGACTGTAAAATTTAAAAGCAATTGGTTCAGTAGTTACGGCGTGAAAGCGGAACAAACAAACTCACTTTCCGATTTATAATACACACATCAAAAGTGTCTAGGGATCAACATATATTTTTGCAATAACTTTTCTCCTGATTGATATTAATTAAAATTTTCTTTAAGGATTCATCAAATAAAGTGTTTTCGTTTGTCACGGTAACGATAAACCAAGTCACCTTTGCATTAATAAAGAAATTTGCCATTTTCCTAATAAAGGGATATTTGACATTTGAACCACTAACACAAAAGTTCGAAAAAAAGACTGAAATAACAGTTTTCTCTAAAATTTTATTGGGCAACTTAAACAATTAATAATCCGTGTTTCTACCGCGAACACTAACAACACAAGAACATCGGTTTGGCATACTCAAAATGAGTTCATCCAAATCACGCTGTGGAATGGCCGCCCATGTTCGTTGCAACAACAAAAAAGGTCTTCTTGCGACTGGATACCCTCCATATTCGGCAGAGCTCTTCTCTGTAGCATATCCCATGCATGCTCAATCGGGTTCAAGTCTGGCGACTGAGCAGGCCAGGGCAGGACCTTGATGTTAGCTGCGGCGAGTCTGTCTTACAACTCTTGCGGTGTGCGGTCGTGCATTATCATGCATTAACTGAAATAAGGGACCGATTTGCACTTGTAGAGGAACGATGACGTCTGATACAATCGTTTCAGCATAAATTTGAGCGTTGAGGTTGCCTCTGATCCAAATCAACTCAGTTCTTCCGCCGATCCAAATGCCCGCCCATACCATGATGGTTCCACCACTATAAGGATGGACTTCCTGGCAGGATTTTAATCGCTGTTGGCGTCCAGGGGTTCTCCAGTGTCGTGTACGTCTTGTATCCGGTCTCATACCAAAACGAGACTCATCAGAAAAGCACACGAAACGCCATTGTTCTTCTGCCCAATTTCTGTGTTCAAGAGCCCATTGATATCGAATCCTACGATTGTGCATTGCTATAGGTGGTACCCGTAGCGGTCTTCGGGAATGAAGGTTCACTTCATGCAAGCGGTTTCTGACTGTTTGGTCACTAATTAAGTTCCCTGAAGAGTGATGAAGCCTCACGGCTAACATCATGGCGGTTATTGTTGGAGCTCTTCGAGTTAAGATTTGAATGTATCGGTCTTGTCTCCGTGTGGTGCAGCGATACCGTCCTCCATGGCGCTCAGCCACGGTACCAGTGCTTCGGTAACGTGTCCCAAGTCGACTGATAACACTCTGACTTGTATTCAGAGCTAAAGCCACAGTACGTTGCCGGGAACCAGCTTCTATCATTCCCACGGCTCTGAGCATTTCTTCCCTGCTTAAATGACGTCGCCGCTCCATAATAACGTTGGTTTTAATCAGTAGTAGGGAAACAGTAGCACTAATGTCTTCAATGCGTTGTATGTTTTTATAGGGAAAATATTGACAGCTGATTTTCATCTTTTACTCGAATTTGATTCACAGTTCCTGATTCAAATTATGAAATGCACCAAAAAGGATCCATATAAATTTATAAAATCATAAATTTATTACAAAGCCACATCTCAATCTCAAGAAATCCGCATAAAAATGCTTGATCCCTAGACACTTTTGATGTGTGTATTAGTAAAGATAATGATGAAAAGCGTATCAAAACATTGCGGTCACACAGAAATACACGAAACGTGATTAAAATTCATAATATACAGATTACAGGTAGAAGACGTTATTTTTCATGATACCAAACCTGAATATAGTTTGTTCAGAATAAGCAACTGAATCGATTCCAATAATTTTTACAGCATGTTATATTTTTTCCCAAATATATTTAAAAATGATGCAGTGTGGTTACCGAGCGCACGACACACTTCACAGCGGATCATAGTGGCCTCTAGGGCCTCCGCCGCGCTGCGCCGCTGTAGGCGCGTATTTTTGTTGGGACAACCAGGTAACATAACAAGCTCATAACTTTGTGATTTTTCATGACAGTTTTTTGAAATTTTGTACATACCTAAACCATCGCCTAGCTCCATAAAGAATAGAGGTAAACAAACCAATTTAGGGTTATCACAACTCACGTTTTACAAATCTCCTGTTATTCACATGATTATCGACTTTTACATGCTAGCTATTTATTAACAATTCCTATTGTAGCATATTTCAATAGAATCACTAAAATAACATGCATAATAAATTGGTATTTCGAAAAACCATTAAAAAGTAGACGTTAGCAATAGGTGGTAGGCCATAACATCGGCTGCCGGCAGAAGTTACCACCCACCCGACAAAGTCTTGCCGCCAAGCGATTCGTCGTGATCCGGCATGATGTCTGGTGAAGCCGTACGGAGGACGGGTCTGAACAGTTGTGTTGCGATGTGTGGCGGGTTCGATGTGCCAAATGTTGTTGTGTCGGGAGTTTGGTCGTGGAGAGTCTCCAGATCAATCTCCCTCTAGCGCAGCTTCGTGTGGTCGTGTTGGTCTTGGGTTTAACATTGCATCATCGGCTGCCGGCAGAAGTTACCACCCACCCGACAAAGTCTTGCCGCCAAGCGATTCGTCGTGTTCCGGCATGATGTCTGGTGAAGCCGTACGGAGGACGGGTCTGAGCAGTTGTGTTGCGATGTGTGGCGGGTATTGCCAAATGTTGTTGTGTCGGGAGTTTGGTCGTGGAGAGTCTCCAGATCAATCTCCCTCTAGCGCAGCTTCGTTTGGTCGTGTTGGTCTTGGGTTTAACATTGCATCATCGGCTGCCGGCAGAAGTTACCACCCACCCGACAAAGTCTTGCCGCCAAGCGATTCGTCGTGTTCCGGCATGATGTCTGGTGAAGCCGTACGGAGGACGGGTCTGAACAGTTGTGTTGCGATGTGTGGCGGGTTCGATGTGCCAAATGTTGTTGTGTCGGGAGTTTGGTCGTGGAGAGTCTCCAGATCAATCTCCCTCTAGCGCAGCTTCGTTTGGTCGTGTTGGTCTTGGGTTTAACATTGCATCACCTCGCTCAACTGCCGTCATCCTTCCTATTCCTTAGTTTTTTAAGTGAATAGGCTTAATAAACTTGTGCACTTTACCATCAACGATTGCATCACTGCTTACTATCAGGCGGGATTGCAGTCAAGCACTAGTTTATAATTATTTAAAAAAAAAAAAACATTAATTTTACGTGATAGCCCTACAAAAAAAGAAAGATGGATGAAACCCAGGTATTAAACACATTTTGTGGAATTCAACCAATGAATAAAGTTGAGGTATTTGCTAATACAATTTTTGCGTATTTTAATTACTTTCAAATCAACTGCATAACACATGCATTGTAATACTTTCAAGTATGGAGTAATAATTATAATATATGTGTATCAAAAAATTTAACCTATTAGGAAATTAGCTTACATGTGTGTAAGCTAATTTTATTCAAATCGGTTAAGCGTTCTATGCAAATCATAAATATCTAAACATAAATAAACTGTTTAGATTAGTAGGAAGTAGGATTATTACTTTTATGAAAATCATCTATGTAGAAAAGGTTGTTAACATCTGTCTTTTGGGCGTTAACTACTTGTTGCCTAGCAACGGTTTGTTTACCTCTATTCTTTATCGAATTTGGCTCAAATATAGATTCTTTACTGAAAAATACTGGACACGTGTTTCGGGTTTCGCATAAACAAAAAAAAAAAACGTTGTACTTATATTCAAATTTTGTTTATGTTTAAATTGAAGTTATTTAAAGTTAAAAAGGATCAATTTTATGCAATTACGTTGATTTCAGATTGACTAGCACTAATGAAAAAGTTATAAAAATGTTTGAAGTTGTCGCGCAAACTACACGACTGGATACAAAAATCTTTTAAAAAAAAAAAAACAAAATAGAACAAGCTTTTAAAGTCCTTGAAAGCCATGTTGATATCACATACATTTTTACCTACATCAGATCAATTAAACTGGTTTGAAACACGTTTTGCTACTATAATTTATAAAGTAGATAGGAATACCTACGTCTCTTTTATAACTAGTATTATTGCAATATGGCTTCAATGTCACAACGAGCTGGTCAAAGGGCTGGTAAACAAACACTTGATAAGGAAGTCAAGCTTTGTATCATTTAGTTTAGTAGAAATTTATTAGACAATTACTATTAGACGATTATTATTAGACATCTTAATGAACTGTGGACCTAGTGATGTGAAGCATAGGGGGCTAAGTCCAAAGAGATGGAACCATGTCAAGTTTGAACGGACTTAGGAAGTCTATGTTATCATTACTAGCTTCTTTGTTTCTCATCTCCATAGAGAGCTCAAGATATGGTACTGAAAATTGCCTTAAAACTCACTCTTTCTTAGCTTTGATTTAATATGATGAATATTTTTAATCTCTTGAAGTATTAATAATATTTTAATTAACGAACCCATTTATTACCATTACAACTGCCCGTCTTAATCTTAATTAATCTAGAAATAATGATGTTGTTTTCTTCAAAGGAAAGGTTTAGAAGTAGTGGGCTAAAATTTACCACGAGGGTTCAGTGCGGGGTGGTAGATGTCGGCATGCCTTCGAAGTTTTGTCTCTTGTTGTTTTCCTTCACCATTTTGAGAGCAGGGTGATAAAATAATTTGCATAAAATGTCTGAAGGGGTTCGAATCTCCGAGCTACAAGTTGCAAGTCGCGCCGGATATCACTAGGCCACAGCTGCCCTCCGTGATGGTTTCTTGGCAGAAATTACTGGAATTACCTCTCTGATTGTTGTTTTCATTAAGACAATAAGTAAATATATTAATGGTTCTTTCAGTAATAAATTAACAATAACTGCCATGGTATCACAAGTTGATATTAAGTTCAATTTTAAAGAACAAAAGTTGTTTTTATTAAATAAATCTTGCCAGTTCGTTTACCAATAATCCTGTTTATAATTATAGCGATGCACGTATGTACGTATACACGTATGAACGTATGACGTAAATTAAATAATTTACTATTTTAAAATTAGGTAATTAATTGACGACATGGTTGGTGTAGTGGCTGAGCGAACGACTGCTGCACTGCATGTGGAGGGTTTGATTTCGGCACGGAACAAATATTTGTATGGTCTACACTCTACAGGTAGTTGTTCCGGGTCTGGCTGTTTATGTATATGACTTTAAATGTTTGTAAACTCACCCACGAAACAGGAGTAATATCTAGTGTGGTGGGGCTTCGCTAAAAAAACATCTATTCGCATAAACACCAAAAACCATTACTGAATTTATAGGTCATCCTGATAATAGTGAGAACAACCACTTTGGCCTTTCTCCTTTATTCTCATTTCAAGGACAATTGTCTTTATGATAAAGAACAGTTTTGTCTGTTAACAACAAAGTTATTAATTCGTCATCGTCACACATATTACTAATCTATGCAATAAAACAAACAATATTGTTATCATCATCAAAACCGGATTTGGTTATCAAAGCTAGCATTAAAGTGGGTCGGGCGTCCGAGCGCAGCCATTTGTTGTACTATTGAAAACATTTTTATATGCCAACATTGATATAATATTAAACAGATATGATATGCTCTAACAAATTAACCGAAATAAATGTGCCGATCGGAGCAGCAGCACACTCATACAATTTTTTTATTCTGCGTACATTTCACAAGTTGGTACAGTGTGAGTGAGATCGCAATCTAAAGCATAGAGAAGAAAAAGATGGCTAGTGTTTGTCGTTTGCGCTGTTAGTGTTTGTCGTTTGTTTTTACGAGTGTATCGAGAGTGACTAAGGCAAGAGATTAGAATTATAATGTTTTGTACGCTTCAAGTTCAATGCGCTAGTGACTTATCTACCTTAGTTTAATATTATATCAATGTATGCCAAACACAGAGGTGTATCTATTACTGTCTCTCTTATTGTATTGCTTTTCGAACGTTTATCTTACTCAAGAGTACTAACGAAAGACGGCTCTTAGCGATAAGACCGCCCATTGTGTAACCTTTTGTAAAATCTTCATTTATTTATGTTCTGTTATTCTATTCTAAAATCACAATATCAAAAGGGTAAAAATACAAGTGCATTGATGAGCATATAATGAGGCTATGGAAAGAAACTGTGACAGAACAAGGCTGTTCTCTTTAGGGTATAGGGTATTTGACTAAAAAAATAACTAATTAGTCCGTCCGTCAGATTTCCAAAAAATACTAGACACGTATTTTTTCTTTTTTCATATAAACAAAAAATGAAGACGACGCAGCGCGTTGAAAACTCGTGTGACGTCACTACACGCTACACTTTGTAGCGACCAGTGACGTCACCAGCCACCACTCCTGATCTTTGATGCCTTTGATATTTGTCAATTTTTATTGATTTGATAAAACAAAATATACGTATCCAATATTTTCCTATACCTAATCTGAGTAAATAGAATCAATTTTTTTTTTACTCAGGAAACATCCCTATTATAGAATAGAGATTTGTTTATACACAATATCAAGCCTATATTTTCAATAGGTTAGGCGGAGGCATACGTATAGTTCACCAACAATTCGACAGATTCCCAGAACCAAAGCTTTTTCTAACATCGGAATCCCTGTTCTACTTTGTTAAATAAGTCCTGCGCCATAATAACACACTATTACTATCAAAATGTTCATTTTGAAGCGCGTTGCTAATCCATTGCTCCATATATTTGAAAATGTGTCTGTTTAACAACGTAAATAACGCAATGAATATTGTTGTATTGTCAAATGGAAAGCCATTGCTATTGGTAGTGTTACATATTTTGAGGTATTTTGATCTGTTTAGGTCAATACCTAAAATGGCAATGATTTGAATTTCGTAGTAATTAAAAATATATCTTTTTATTTTGGTCGTTTTTTTAATATTGTTGTAGGATTAAAACAAGTCTTTAATGAAGACGGAGTAGAATATTTAACTTACGATTGACGTCAGGCATTAATTTGGAATGTAAGTAGTTTTTTTTTTATGTTGAAATGAAGGACTTGATTAGTTTTTGAACGGACCTCGTCTGGCTACTTTTAAAAGCGAGTTTTTTATTGGGTCACATCACATCATCAACCAATAGCCGTCCTCCTATTGTGCGCTATTTGATTCGATTTTCGGCAACTCTCATCCATCTTCTCTTTTAGGCGATCATCACACTGCCATGCACCACGCTTGAATACGTATTTTAACATTGCTTGTAAGTATCTCCATTTGTATATAACACCCACAGTCCAACACACAGAAAATGCATCGACGCGCATTCATTTACTTCAACGCGCAACATGCAGCGTGATGCATGGCAGTGTCATAATCGTCTTAATGGGAAAGTAGTTTGAAATTCGAACCGCTAATACCGTAAAAGTACGTAGGACACTCAAAAGGTTTTGCGATAATAATAAAAAAAAACGTTCTATAGGTACGGACGACAGCAGGTCAACCGACCCGAAACTGTCAAAAATTCCCCTCCCAACCTTGAGCCTTAATTTTCTATAAATAAAGTTGAAAATCTAATAAAGGAATCTGATAGATTGTTGTAGCTTGATGTGCTGTCATAGTACATATATTTTTATTACATCTTTTCAAAGTACTCTCCACCAGCCTCTATACAAAGTTTCATGACTCTGAACCAGTTTTCGAAACATTTGTTCCGATCCGCCGCAGACACCTCGTTTACAGCCTGCTCGAACGCTGACAGCGCATCATCCGGCTATGAAAATTGTATCCCTTTGAGCTGATCTTTTATTTTTTACATCTTGAATAAGATGAAAAAAACACACGGTGCTAGGCCAGGGCTGTAAGGAGGGTGACTCAGGAGTTTGACCGCTGTACTGTCCAGGAAGTCCCTCGTTTCAATTGCGGTGTGGGTGGGCGCATTGTCGTGGTGAAGAGGTATCCTGCGGAACCCTGTGTTTGGTCGCTTGTTGCTCACAACCGAGATAACTTCTGTCCAGCATTTCGTAGTATACCATTTAGCGTTAACGCTTTTTTGGTTTCGTGAAGGAATTGACACTAAGTAGCCAGTCAAACTGAAAAAGCTTGCGAACAAAATCTGACCCTCGCTTCTAAATCGCTTAACTTTGGTAGGCGTTGATTCGTTTTGAAACACTCAAACCGTCGACTGGCGCTTCGTTTCTGGATAGTATTGATAAATCCAATATTCAACACCTTTAACGATATCGTAAACACGCCGAGACAACCCTAGGTCAAATTTTTTTATCATATTATTGCACCATTCCACCCGTGCCTGCTACTGAGCATCGGTGAGATTGTGCGGCACTCAGCGTGAAACTATCCTCTGCAACCGAAGATGCACATGTAGAATCTCGTGAAGGCTTCCTGATTCAATCTGTAGTCTATGCTAAATTTCTTGGTATGTAATTCATCTATTGTCTAGGATCAAACTTTTCACTGCTAGCACGTTTTCTTCTGTAACAGCCGTCAAAGGGCGACCACTTCTTTCTTCATCCCACAAAGTTAGTTGACCGCGCTTAAATTCATTATATCACCGATACACGGTTGCTTTTATCCATGAATGCCATTTAAAGTCTATCATACGATTCGTCTGGTTTCAGGCTACATTTGAAATCGTGAAAAATCATAGCGCGAAAATGGTATCGACGCAAATCCATTTTTCTAAGTGACATGATAATTTTAATTAACTTGCAAAAAATGTGAAGGGAAGTTATGAATTTGGAACGTACCTATTATTAGTTATAAATAATCATATTTTTTAAATAAATTATAACTGGCCAGTTTTTGATACATAAAAACTTTTTGTCGCAATACTTTCTGAGTTGATAGGTACTAGTTGTTTTTACGGGATGTTCTTCTGAGTTTTTGCAATGTCTCAGGAGCGGCTTGGAGTCTAGATTTTGTCTAGTTGATGACAGGCTTGCTCTCTTAAGTTTACTTTAAAAGTTACGACCAAGTAAAGGGATGCGCAATGTCGCTTGCTATTAAGAGGGATTCATTGTATCGCAAGTTTGGCCCATCGGTCGTTCGACAGATTTGTCCAGTCCAATTTTTTCTAGCTTTAGGGGTGACAGGTATTTTCGTCATTCGGAACGGATTTTCGTATTCCTAAAACGGTCTGTTACACAGAATATGATATCCCTAGAGCCAGTTATTATGTGCTGACATCCCTTTGATACGCGCTTGGAACACAATGCGCCGTCATATGGACCAGCAGGATAATTAATTGCGTAACACAATATCGCTAGCAATGGGTTTCATTTTGACAGTTCAACAACATTCATTGAACTATTTACGTTGTTAAGCAGACACATTTTTTAGAAAATATGGAGCAATGGATTAGCAATATGTTTCGAAATAATATCAATTAGTGTAATAGGAACTGAAACGTGGTCGCTCACAATGGGCCTCATACGAAGGCTCAGAGTCACACAAAGGGCAATGGAAAGAGCTATGCTCGGAGTTTCTCTGCGTGATCGAATCAGAAATGAGGAGATCCGCAGAAGAACCAAAGTCACCGACATAGCTCTGCGTGTCGCTAAACTTAAGTGGCAGTGGGCAGGGCAAATTGCTCGTAGAACCGATGGCCGATGGGGCAGTAAGCACAAGACCGGTCAACGTGGAAAGCCTTGGGGGAGCCTTTGTCCAGCAGTGGAGATCTATAGGCTGAAGAAGAAGAAGTGTAATAGCGTGTTATGATGCGCGCGTGCGATGCGTAGCGTGTTATGGTCTTTACTCGAAGGCGACCCATTTTCGCTGCCTGCAAGCCGGTGCTACGGTGGTAGGGAATTTTCAGTTCTCACAAACTTCTGAATCATTTTGAAGGATCCTGCATTCGTTATTTTACATAAAAAAATCACAATTGAAATTTGCCAAGTATTGACATATTGGTGCCCGTGATTGTACGCCATCCAAAGGTCAAGAACCTCAGGGTGCCGAGATATGATACAATACAATGATAACGCTAACTTCAAAATAGGTATGCAGTCTGTAACGTGTGTTATTGAATTATTGTGTTTGTTACTTGGATGTTATCGCTGGAGTGTGATTTGATTTCCGGAAACTTTGTTGTAAACATTAAAAATTTGTTTGTGGTACTATATTTTGAAACAGTAGTTACGGTTTCTTAAATCATATCAATAAAATACATGTATAATTCGTGTCATTATAAAAACTTCGTTTGTTTCGCCTGATTTAAATTAAGTAAAGGTGCATAATAATCATCTGATAATTCTAAGGACATAGTAAGTTTTGAACATCAGCTGGGAAAAACCAGCGCCACAAGTTTTACGCGTCTTGTTTTTGTTGGTCAATACTGTTTTTGTATGAAAAAAATATTATAGTTTCAAAATGATTTTTCAAATAAAATTAATAGGTGATTGAATAACCATGAAACAGTCCATGACAGTCGGTGTATCAGTTGGTTGTTTACTAACCTATTATGTATGTCAATGCATATTTACATATTATGTACGTTATAGCTTATTACAGTATTTTTCCTTTAAGATAAAGCAAAGCGTCGCGATTAATGAACCTATTGTCTTTCAATTACATATGATTTTAGACAGACGCAAAAAATCTTATTTTAGTGCCTAAAGTTAGACTAAATTAGCTTTAAGTTTCAACTCAAACGAGTTGACTGTGACGTCATAAATACCTAATCAGTATTTGCGTATTACATTAATATTCTGCTATTTTTTTGGGAAGCATGTCTCACGAAAATTTAAACTAATATGAGTTACCAGAAAAATAACTTTAAACCATACACAATAAAATTCAGTTTACTTACTCTACAACTTCAATTAATTTTATTATTGTTTTAATATTGTTATCACTCTGAAAGCAACTTAAATACTATTAACATAAGTTGATATTTGTTTAACTTGAAATTACGATAATTTGAAACAAATAAAATTATACGCCAATGTTAAGTGTCAATGACATTTTTTGTGGGTACAAAAAGGACAATAGCCCTTTAACTTCATATATAATGTCATCTCTTTGATATATACGGCTTCACTTCAAGCTTGGGCTAGAGCTTTGAGCTGACCTCGCAATGTAAAGGTTTTTAATACAATCAGAAGTCAGCTTATACTGGTAATGTATAGATTGTGTGCGGTGGGTGAACAATTACATATAGTTGAGAGGTATTAAGTATTTTTTGTTTTATACACATTTAATCACAATTTTTGACACTCCGTTTTGGGATTAACTAGGTAAACAGTAACTGAATGGTACAGACGCCAGCGAGGTCAAGATACCCAAAACTGACAAATTATTTCCACCTATCTTGAGTCTTAATTAATGATTTAGCTGTAAAGTTGAAAATCTTAAAGACATTTGGCAAATTTTAGCATAAATGTACATACTTAGTTGCTGTAATCAAGTCTTTAGCAGCTTGATCTAGGCATGTAATGGTAAAGCTTTTGTTAAATGAGCTTATAAGCTTAAGCTTTTGTTAATTTTATATTCGGCTATCGACCTCTGAGCTTGACGCTTACAGACAGGATTGGCCCACATTATCTCAAGAAAGAGTAGTGAAGAGAAGGGAGGGCTTTGCCCTGCCGTGGAATATAATAAGCTAAAAATAAACAAACCAACCAATGTATTGACGTCTTTATAAGCTTCTTATTTTTTACCTTTTTTTTAGTATAATTATAAACTAGTGCTTGACTGCAATCCCGCCTGATGGTAAGCAGTGATGCAATCGTTGATGGTAAAGCGCACTAGTTTATTAAGCCTATTCACTTAAAAAACTAAGGAATAGGAAGGATGACGGCAGTTGAGCGAGGAGATGCAATGTTAAACCCAAGACCAACACGACCAAACGAAGCTGCGCTAGAGGGAGATTGATCTGGAGACTCTCCACGACCAAACTCCCGACACAACAACATTTGGCGCATCGTACCTGCCACACATCGCAACACAACTGCTCAGACCCGTCCTCCGTACGGCTTTACCAGGCATCATGCCGGAACACGACGAATCGCTTGGCGGCAAGACTTTGTCGGGTGGGTGTTAACTTCTGCCGGCAACCGATGTTATGGCCTACCACCGAGAACCTTGTGGATAACTAGCAGATTTTTTTATAACATAAGTCAATTTGGAAGCTTTTTTAATTTTCTTATATATTTGTTTGTCCGAGTAGATAGGTATCAATATACATATTGAAATAACATGTTACAGACAATGAGTTGCAATACACAATAAGGACGTAATTTCGAAGTGTCTTTTGTGCACCGAAAACCAATCGAACAATTTTGTAAAAACCATGAAAATTATGGGAGAAGTGAGCTTACAGCGAACTGACATTCTTAAAGTGAACTGTCAATAGTGTCAATATAATAGTAAAATTAGCATTCGTTGGAATAACAGCTCACGTTCACGATAAGTTTTCAGAGTAAGGTAGTACCTGGGGGTTACTATGACAAGTGTTAGACAAAGATGAAACTATATAGGATGAATAGCGCTAGCCTTTTTTAATAACCGTTCAATGATGGTCATAGCAGGACCTCAGGATCGTGCTGCTGATTAAGTAAAGTGATTAACCGATCAATACCTGTCAAAAACGTATATTAAAAATAAACGTAGCCTACTAAGTAGTAAGTACGCTTAAGACTTTTTCTAAAAAGCATTTGGGTTACAGAAAAAAAAAATATATGAAGCACTTACAAGTGCCAGTCAAATAGAAATGTGTAAAATTGTTATATGGATTTATAAATAGCAAAAACACACGGGATATCTGGGGAGATTGACGTATATATTTTAACAGACATTTGGTATAAATTTCTGCATACAATAATAATATTGTAGATTTCTTCTAACTCGTAAAAGAAACTAACTTTACTGCATTGTAAAGATACTGGTTAGCATCGAGTAGATAGATAGTGAACTGTATCGCTTGAGTAGGTATGGACTGCAGACTGTAAGGCCACTGGGTGACGATGTCAATGTCATGTGCTTGCAATCGATGTAAAACCAATGTCATTTCCAATACTCTAGAATTTGGATTATTATATAGTGCCTATGAGCAGTCGACAAAGTTTGCTACGAGCCATTCTTTAATTTAAGCTTATTGAAAATTTATTTATTTATTTATTTAAACTTTCGCACAAAGAAAATGTACAGAGGCGGACTTAATGCCTTAGGCATTCTCTACCAGTCAACCTCGGGTGGTGAAGAGACTGAACTGACTGGTGGGAGAAAATCCAGCTCATCTCTTTCATGGACACTCAATGTCGAGAATTTGTCAAAAATGTAGAGAAAGAGCTAAAGTTTTTTGATTGATTGGGATTGAGATCCATGACAGTTTTCGTAATTTTAAGAAAATTCACTGTTTGATTTCTAAAGATACTTCTAATTACCCCTTTTTATTGGTGTGGATGGGAAATCATCGAATGGCCTCTCCCATTTTGGGCGGAGCGGAAGCGCGTGTCAGACTTTTACTGACTAAAACCCACCCGTATTCCTTTACTTGCGTGTGCATCCCGGCCACGGTTTATCTTTCAAACCAATCAGCAGTCCAGTCCCCTAATCGGCGAACACATTTTTGTCAAATGATTGAGACTAATTGGGATCAGTTGGTATCGTTCGGGCCGCCCATTGGTCAGTTCGGTCCAAACGATCCCAACTAGTCGCAATCATTTGATAAAAATGTGTTCGCCAATTAAGAGGCTGGCCCAAGCATCTGGTCAAAATGGCAATCGTCATGCTCCACCTGTATCGTCTGGGGCCCGTGCGTGCACAGCATGGCCAACCTGCTATTAGTTGTAATACATCCATCCATACTAAGATTATAAATGCAAAAGTAACTCTGTCTGTCTGTCTATCTGTCTGTCTGTCTGTTACGCTTTCCCACCTAAACCTCTCAACCGATTTTGATGAAATTTGGCACAGACAATCTTTAGACCCTGAGAAAGAACATAGGCTACCTTTTATCTCTGAAAAATTTGATGTTCCCGAGGGAAATCTAAAAAGCGCGATATAACCGAACTCCACGCGAGCGAAGCCGCGGGCGGAAAGCTAGTAAATAAAATAAGTCCATTACCTTTACGCCTAAGGCTTAAGCTTACAGTCACAATTAAACTTATCACAATCCAACCTAACATAATTTTCCCTTCCACAGAACCTCAGGATTGGAAGGCAGCGTCACAGTGAACGGAATGGAGCGCAACCTGTCGAGTTTTCGTAAACTGTCCTGTTATATCATGCAGGACAATCAGCTCCATGGTAACCTGACGGTGGAAGAAGCCATGGCGGTGGCTACAGCGTTGAAACTGCCTAGAGCTACCAGGATGGCAGCTAAAGAAGAAGTGGTATGTAGTGGATAGATAACAGACATCCTCTATTGTACATTATAAGGAAGAAAAGAAAGACATTAATTTCCTCATTTTTTCTTTTCAATTTTCTCTTTTGTCGTCCTTTGTCCTCATGGACAAAATAGGGTAGAAGCAACTAAATTAGATGCATGTTGCACTGTTCTAGTGCATTACATGGGCATTTTAATGACAATAGGACAAGACAAAGGCGATATTCACAGTAACGTATTATTTGTAAACGCTTTTAGCAGACTCTTATTACAACCAAATATTTACAAGATAGCCAAATACAAAACAACCTTTCTTCCAGATCCACGAAATCCTCGAAACACTGGGTCTATCAGAGCACCACAAGACAATGACGTCGAATCTCTCCGGAGGCCAGAAGAAACGCCTCTCAATCGCCTTGGAACTGGTCAACAACCCGCCTATCATGTTCTTCGACGAGCCTACTTCTGGTCTGGACAGCTCCTCTTGCTTCCAATGTATATCGCTGCTGGCAGCCTTGGCCAGGGGAGGCAGGACTATCATCTGTACTATACATCAGCCGTCTGCGAGGCTGTTTGAAATGTTCGACCATTTATACACCTTGGCTGATGGGCAGTGTGTCTACCAAGGCAGCACGGGAAGACTTGGTATGTTATATTTATCACGTTTTAACACCTTCGTAATTAACTCTCAATAATTAATTAAAACTCGTATCAATCAAAACTTATTGTAGTAGGATTGAAGGTTACTGGTCATCAACATAGAATTTGACTACTTGATCCTTCCATGGCTAGTACAAGCTTTCAAGTGCATACACACGAGCGTTTAGCGTCGCCCACAGAGGCGATGGCAACCACTGACAACATCTCAGGCCACTCTTGTATTCTGAACACCGTACTCTGGAGGACTACCAAATCCGCCCGGGAATCAGGGAAATATAAACAAGCAACAGTTCTCTCGTTATCTTCCATAATTATTCCTATTTAAATTATTATTAATTAGCTTTCCGCCCGCGGCTTCGCCCGCGTGGAATTTGGTTATATCGCGCTTTTTAGATTTCCCTCGGGAATATCAAAATTTCCGGGATAAAAGTGGCCTATCTCCTTTCTCAGGGTCTAAAGATTCTCTGTGCCAAATTTCACCAAAATTGGTTGAGAGGTTTAAGCGGGTAATTATGAACGGTTTAAAGTGAAAAAACTGCATATAATTTTTTTTAAATCGGGGAAAAAACCGACGAAAAATTCCATCACTGGGGGGTTCAGAATCATGTACTTGATCCATGATACTCGTTTGTGCGTCGATGTCAGAGGCATCCTTTATGTTTAACGCCACATTTTTCTCACTCAACAGTTGAATGGCTCGGCAGCCTAAACCTGCAATGTCCCTCATACCACAACCCAGCTTCTTACATCATCGAAGTGTCGTGTGGCGAGTACGGAGACAATACTGGCAAGCTAGTACGAGCTATTGACAACGGCAAGAATGATATCAGGTGAGATAAAGAATTGATTGGCATTTCCTGGGTTACTCTTGGTTACTATCCTGCCCTGTATAATACAGTAGGGTAATCGAAAACACACTAGCCGTAGCAATGAGTTTCATTATGACAGTTGAAGAATATTCATTGTGTTATTTACGTTGTTGAGCAGACAGATTTTCGAACATTTAGAGCAATGTATTAGCAATATGCTTCGGAATGATAATAATAACTGCATAGAATAGTGTGTTACGTAATATTAGGGTGCTGATCTACGAGTAATATATTTAAACTAGCTGACCCGGAAAACGTTGTTTTGCTATGTACTTATATTTTTTTAGGAAACATTTTTTTAGTTCAATAAAAATAATTAGGGTGTCTAGTCATGGTGGCCTAGTGGTTAAAACACCAGCCTCTCAAGTATGAGTGCGCGGGTTCGATTGCAGGTCAGGCAAGTATCAATGCAACTTTTCTAAAGTTATATGTACTTTATATGTGTATATCTTGGACACCAATGACTGAAGGTGAAGGAAAACATCTTGAGGAAAAAGTCTGAAATCGCCAACCCGCATTGAGCAAGCGTGGTGATTACGCTCAATCCTTCTCTGTATGAAAGGAGACCTGTGCCCAGCAGTGGGACGATAAAAAGGTTGATGATGATGACCCTTAACATTTAGGGGGATAAAAAATAGATGTTGTCCGATTCTCAGACCTACCCAATATGCACACAAAATTTCATGAGAATCGGGAAAGCCGTTTCGGAGGAGTTTAACCACAAACACCGCGACACGAGAATTTTATACATACATATATTAGATGTACGCCCAACGAGCGAAACTGTTCAGCAATTTTGGTTGAATCAGCTAACTGAGAATGGACTTTGACTAGCGTATGCATGCCATGCCATCTTTTCCATCATTTTATTCTAAATGTTGTCAAATACTTTGCTATCATTTAGAAAATAGTTTAGTCTTAAATAAAAATACTCAGACACCTTAAAAAATGCGCGAATTTACCTAAAAAAATGGTGCTAATTCGTTAACAGAAACGGACAGCCTTTCCCCGAGAGCAAAGTCCCAGACTTCAACAACAAGAAGGATATGGAACAATCTCTGAACAAAGAATGGAACAAGAACGACCTCGCACAAGTACAGGAGAAGTTTAGAGACGGGAACAACACCAACGGGAATGGTAACCTGCAGAATGGGATCCTGCAGTATGCTGCCAGCGAAATTGCTAAAGGTAAGAAAACATAAAACATTGTTTTTTTTTTAATAATTATAAATTAGTGGTATGACTGCAATCCCGCCTGATGGTAAGCAGTGATGCAATCGTTGATGGTAAAGCGCACTAGTTTATTAAGCCTATTCATTTAAAAAACTTAGATGATGATGAGGATGAGGAAGGATGATGGTAGTTGAGCGAGGTGATGCAATGTTAAACCCAAGACCAACACGACCAAACGATGCTGCGCTAGAGGGAGATTGATCTGGAGACTCTCCACGACCAAACTCCCGACACAACAACATTTGGCGCATCGTACCCGCCACACATCGCAACACAACTGCTCAGACCCGTCCTCCGTACGGCTTCACCAGACATCATGCCGGAACACGACGAATCGCTTGGCGGCAAGACTTTGTCATACTCACACCATTTAGTCTAACATAACACCAAGCAGAAGTCCACATATAGGACAGCTACTTTTCGCCAGTAATAGGTAAGTAATACGGGCTGGTGTTCGCAGCTTCATGACAATGAACTTGTTTTGCATACAGCATGTCGCCAGAAATATGTTTAAAGTCCCACGGAACAAGGACGAAGCTCACTACCCAGACACTAAAACAGGCGTTGGGAAATTCTATACTCCAACGTTTTAGGTAGTTAACTAAACGTAAACAAACGAAAAACATGTGACTTAGTTAACTGACTAAACGTAACACCGGTCAGTTTCATTTATCATAGTACTTCATAGATGTACTCTTCAATTTAGCATTTTCAATTTCATTTACTTATAATTCGTGAATGACGTTGCTAAAGGAGATGTTTCAGAAATGTATTGTGCCTGGGCCAGTACTATGTACACTGAAAGTTAATATTAGTATACATTATAGTTAACTGTTTTTTTATGTTAATTTCCAATATTTTGTCCTACTTAGTTTTTATGTAGATTCAATTTAACTGGGCCAAGGAGTGCAACACAACTACTGATAAATATGGTGGTCAGCAATAAGCGAAATAAGATTTTGACAGTGACATTTGATTGACATGTCAGGTATCTAAGGCAGTCGTATCCTACTTTTTCTAACATATGACTGCGAAAAAAACAACTTATGAATTCCGAAAATACGGCACACAAAAGTATAAAAACACAATCACTAAAAGCTCCGAAACACAATCAACTCAAATCAATACTCGACATGAACACAACGGGAAAATAGAACTGTCAGTCTTTAATCAAACGTCATAACCACTGTCATGGCTACCTTTAAAAAGGGTTATCTCACTAAAAAAACGTTTGAAATAGTTAATGAATATATACTTGTATTTTTATGCAAATCTATTTTTTTTTTTCCTTTTTTTCTATATACGCTACATAGTGGTGGCCCAAAATGAAACATATGCTTTAGATTACAACTTTAATTTTTAGTTAGCTTTACTAATAAAAATCCAATAAGCACTTATGAGAACACGACTAACGAGGCAGTTATTTAGTTTAATGAAACTATAAACGGGTACTTTTGAATTGTCAAGAGGTCAGTCATTCAGAAACTTAATCTGGTTGTTGTTGTCCATTACAAAGCGTTGTAGGTTCCATGGAAAAGAACAGCCAAGAAGTCTTTTCTCAATCTGATATTATGTTCGTTATTCTTTGAAGATCAGTCAAGATGGTGGCTGTATCCGGTTAGATAAAAACCGGCTCAAAAAATATAAACGGTTTTTTTATATCCCATAACTCTATGGTATAAATGAGAGCATATCAAAGAGTCTCTATCTAATAATTTCAAATATGTACGTTCTAAGCCAGATAACTAATTTGCAAATAACTAAAAAAAAGACAAAAACGGTTTATGGAGCACGGGCAAAATATGAGACGGGCCAAAAAGAGGGCAATATTTAAATTCTTGCCTTGTCATAGTTTCTCAAATAAGTCCATACATTTTTAATAAAAAAGGATAAAGGTTATACCAATTTTATTGTCGGAAGTAAAAATTGATAAGTACGGCGCCTTTTTTTTTTGGGCCTTCCCGCCATTATAAGTACGGCGCCTATACCAACCAGTTATTACCTACTTGTATTAGATTATGTTGCGAAATAAGTAATACAAATAATACGTACCATCTTTACATATCGAGACTGCTTCGTGCCGCACAACACGCTAAACCTTTGGTCCCGGCTTGTCCTCGGTTGTGTTTAGGAGAAACAGTAATCAGAATGAGAGACATCATCATCATCATCATCAAACTTTTATCGTCCCACTGCTGGGCACAGGTCTCCTCTCATACAGAGAAGGATTGAGCGTAATCACCACGCTTGCTCAATGCGGGTTGGCAATTTCAGACTTATAAAGTCCAGGTTTCCTCAAGATGTTTTCCTTCACCTTCAGTCATTGGTGTCTAAGAAATACTTAGAAAGTACATATATGAGAGACATAATATGTATTATAATTTATAATGCACGTGGGCTTGTAACAAATAAACCATTTTTTCATTCTCCTTTTTAGATAGGTTAAAACTTGATTTAAGGTAAAAGGGTATCTTCCATCAGGCGTAGATAAGCATTAACATAGCCTCGACATACATTAATGACATCACCCTAATAAATATTTTATACTTCCGGATGCGATTGATACAAACATAAATTAATTTATTTCCCGTGTGTTAGGTTACGAGCTCGTTCTTACGTAATAATAATTTCATCATCACTGCTCTCAAAACGGTGAAGGAAAACATCTTGAGGAAACCGACATGTCCTAGAGCCAAAACTTTGAAGAGATTTGACATCTACTCCCTACATCCCTCTCAGCTCAGGAGGCCTGTGTCCTAGGAGTGTGAACATGATAGGCTGATTGTGTTATGTACCTAATTATTGCTTCACATAAAGATGTTTGTCGCAGGTTTTGCTCCGTAGCCATTTTGGAAACTGGTTTGGCCTTTTGCGGTCGTTTAAAATGTGTAAACTCCGTCGTATGGCAAGTCCGTAGTAAGGTTATTGAGCATTACAATACTTTAATACCTTTTGTAGTCCCGTAGCTACATGTAAGTATAGAATAAAAATCTAAAACAAAAGATTGTTTAAAGTGACCATGCTGGACATTTGAAAATATGTCCGAAAATTGGAAAATTTCTGGTGAAAGTCTGTTACCGCAGGGTATTTGCTAAAATAAAGAGCAGAAAGTCGAAAATAAGTCCATTTTTTTTATTTAAAAGGTGTAAGCTTAACATCTGTCCTCAATTTTTAATTGACCTTCACAGATATTACAAATATAAACCTTGCACTAATCTAGATACTAAGGATTACTCATTATAGTAATGTTCTTATCAACGAGATAACCCGTGTTCACGTGTTTCTTAATAGTGTTATACACGGACAGTCAAGCGTACCAATATGTCAACACTTGGAAATTTTTTATTGTGAATTTTTCGTGAAATTACGAATGCTACGTTGAAATACGACACATTACATAAAGCTATAATAGTAGTTTATGATACTGCTACATAATGAGGGGTATTAAGCACGGGTGTGAGTTTTTAATAGTATCACACGAGTGCGTAATACCTAATTATGTACAGTTTTATACACTACTTTATCTAATCTCAGTGCGTCTAACGCCAACGCAACACAATTCCATTTATTCAGTTTCATAATTGTAATATACAAAATGTTAACACTTATGCACCCTGCATCACAGCGCATGCGCCAAAGCGCGCGCAGCCACAGATAAAAAATGAAATAGTACTGTCTACATTGATATAATATTAAACAGATATGATATTTTGTACGCTTCAAGTTCAATGCGCTATTGACTTATCTACCTTAGTTTAATATTATATCAATGGCTGTCTATGGTTTGTACCGTAATGAAAAAAAAAATATTATAACATTATTTTGTAAGAGAAATAATGTCATAATTTAATTTTTTAATTTCCTTTCGATATACCATTGGTAAAGTACGTCAATATAAACTCCTTTTTGGTTTTATATTTTTAATTTTCTGATATGAGAGTAGATAAAAATGTTATCTTCGTAACAACATCAAATTCAGAAGCAAACTGTTTCTGAATAAAGCGCAGTATTTACATACTTTTGCTAGTGAGTGTATTAAAACTATTTGCTACATTCATATTGAAATGATAAGGGCTATGCGTTTGCGTGGAACTGATAAGAGAGATCATAGGTAACGATGCATCCTGTTTGTGTCTGGCGAGCTAATCATGTTTAGAATAATGTCTTGTCTGTGATATAAAATAAATAATATGACATTGAAGACCTAGAATTTATTGATATTTTCATTGATCTCAAATCAATTAGTTATATTACAAACATTTCTTCGGTTCTACGATGGACGAGACCATATGAAAATCAACTAGCATTTTTGTATTACTAGCTTTCCGGCCGCGTGGAGTTCGGTTATATCGCGCTTTTTTTTCCATCGGGAACATAAAATTTTTCCGGGATAAAAGATAGCCTATGTCCTTTGTCAGGGTCTAAAGATTGTCTGTGCCAAATTTCATCAAAATCGGTTGAGAGGTTTAAGCGGGAAAGCGTAACAGACAGACAGACAGAGTTACTTTCGCATTTATAATATTAGTATGGATCTATCAATATTTTTTTTGTTTGTTTTAATTTTTCTTGCATAATATTAGGGGTTAAAGTATGAAATTTCCGTTTTGTTGCAATAGGTTCTTTGAATTGACATAGACCCTTTATGGTTTGAGGTTTTTAAATTGAATAGAATATCTTTTACTATGTACACCAGATAGATTACAGGACATAAATGAAAATATTTTTCAAAGTGTGACACAATGGGCGGACTTATCGCTAAGAGCGAACTTTTACAGACAACCTTTCACATGGTTTCTATGACGTTCTTCTTTTAAACAATCTGAAACATTTGAATATCGACTTTCAATTGCTTTTTAACCTCTCATGGAATCAGTGTCCACATCAATATGAACACCTATTAGTATGGGGCCAAACCTGAATCAGCTATTCCCTTCATTATGTTCACACAACTCCTCAAAATGTAGGAAACTTATCCATTCCTTTTGTATAATTTACGTTAATTTTAACAAAATAAATTTGCCTACATAGCACGCTATAACTAATATACAAAGGCATATCTGACACATAACAACAGCAATTTGTCACGCATACATAAGCACAATTTCTATAAACGATCTCGTGACAGAACTATATATAATTTAGTCTATAATGTTGATATAAACATGTTTCCTGTAAAATGAAAGTCAAAAGTGGAATTATTTCTGTCTTTTTTTTTGTGTGCGACTTTAAAAATCTAGACTGCACAAACTGTGTGAAAGCATTTTGTACTGCCTCCTAGGAAGAAAACATGTCACGTAGATAATTGCCCAAATCACGAAAATAATGGTAGTCCGTTGGAGTAAGGTCTGGCGAATACGGGGGATGACAATGGCTAACTGCAGTTCCTGAAGGGTCAAAATAGTTTCTCGTGCTGTATGAGGTGTCGCGTTATCATGGAGCAATCATGGTGAAGATCGACTAGTGAGTCGGGGCGGTTTTACTGCTAGTTTTGCCAACATTGTTCGGAGTTCGTCACAATAAACATCTGCCGTTATTGCTTGACTAGATCGGAGAAAACTATTATTATTAACATTCATTACCATACAACAAAAAAAAAAAAAACAAACGTAGCGTGGGACGCCCTTGGGCGAGATGGAGCGACGACATCAAAAAGGTGGCTGGTAGTGGCTGGCGGAGAACTGCTCAGGATCGGGCTTGTTGGCGTGCCACGAAGGAGGCCTATGTCCAGCAGTGGACGAGTAGGGGCTGATGATGATGATGACCATACAACATGTAGATATGTTATTGTTTCATCTAAAGAGCTAAAGAATAAATGACATTAAAATGGTTTTTCATCAGTGCGGTTATAAAGGTGAACTGTACTTAACAAGCTATTGTACTACAATGATCTTTGATCCTAGTCAGTCGCAGGAGCTACTAATGAGCATGAGGTTTTGGTTTCGACTGCCGGGTTGAGTGAAGAATACTGGAATTTTGCAGTAGGCTATACGTAGACAGTAGGCATAGGCATAGGACATAGGCAGAAATTAGGCGAAAATAGGTTGATGGCGTGTAATAGTCTTTACGCGCCATTCAACTTTCATCCAGCTGCTACCAGTCATCCTGCAAAGATTATATTTCCATCTAGCGTGAGGGCGTCCCACCTTTAGTTTACCGATTAGCGATCTTTTTTATTGTAATAGACTACTACTTGCTATAAACTGCTACCTGCTTGCCCGCGTCCCCGGCTCATGGTAAGCACTGATGCAATCGTTGATGGTAAAGCGCACTAGTTTTTTATGAGCCTATTCACTCTAACCTTGAAGGCACTTAAATTATAAACTGACGGCCAGACCGCCGCAGGAAATTGTTTTAGTCCTCCTAAATCCGCGATATAGACTCAAGAACACGTTTACCCTAACGGTCATCGGCTCTTTGGGTAATATGGCTTGCCCATGGCCACTAAAGCTTGCTTATTTTGTGATCTATATTGACTTCTGTTATGAACTTTACAATGTTATAACTATACATATAAATAATCCTACTTCTGACGCACTCAGGTAAAAATTGTAACTTGTTTTGTTTTTTTTTTTTGCGTCAACTTGTACTTTTTTGCGTTGGCTTACGGACTTTGTTCTTACTTTATTATCTTTTATTAAATGGCTGACGCGTGTTAATACATAAAAGTTAAATATATGCTGTGCTGTATCCACGTGATAACATCATGGATTTCGTACCTTGACATTTGACCCTACAGTGTTGTCTCTTGTCACTGAACGAAGGCTGTCCAGACAATTTCCTCATTCCTTTTTGTTTTCTTATAATGGCATTCTGTGGTATGCATGTATATACATACATGCATGCATGCGCGGGGTTCGTGGCTAAATACATACGTTAGTAACAGCGGCACATGCCGATCGACAGATCATCAGAAATTTGTTTGGGCAGTGAAAAATTTTTTGGGCGATAGGAAGTCTGACGGTTATATTCAGCACCTTGATCAGTTGCTAATACACTTCTAGCGGCTTGGATACAACATGAGTATCAAGCTTCACTACCTTCACAGTCATTTTGACTATTTTCCTGAAAATCTCGGTGACCTGAGCGAGGAACAAGGAGAGCGCTTTCTCCAGGATATTCGCACTATGGAGGAGAGGTACCAGGGGTACTGGAATGAACATATGATGGCAACAGACATGCTGTATTCCAGTGCTTAGTGACACAGCCCGGGATCGACATTTGTGCACGGTTGATTGGGACTGGCCTCACATAACACGAGGTTAAATCTTTACTGTTCAAATACCAATTACTTCTGCTTATTCCTCAGTAGCCGTAAAGCATTGTGTTATTTTATTGCGTCACATTTCTAACATCAAACAAAAATCTTGTCTCCAGGTGATCCGCTGGTAGTCCAAATGGACACAGAGAAGCAGGACAATGTAGAAGTTGCCTTACTAGGAGGCGAGGCATCTCCCAGACGATATGCCACGTCAGAGTTCAGACAGTTCTGGGTTGTACTCAAGAGGACACTGTTGTTCAGCAGAAGAGATTGGGTAAGTGTACTAATTACCACAGCCATGCACTAAATCCCACAGTGGGTTGGCGATTTCAGAGTTAAAGGTGCAGGTTTCCTCAAGATGTTTTCCTTCACCTTGTAATCAGTCATTGGTATCCAAGATATAATTAGAAAGTACAAATAACTTAAAAGTTACATTGGTACTTGCCTGACCTGGAATGGAACCCGCACACTCATACTTGAGAGGCTGGTGTTTTAACCACTGCGCTATCACGACTGTTTTATTTTCTCAACTTTTATTTATATAAGTAGGTATGTATATGACATCGTGAATGTTGCGTTACATAAAAGGAGTATCACTGATAATATGTTTCACATTTCTCATATGGGGCTTGTAAGTAACCAATTAACGCTCTAGGGTAATAATGTAGCTAGAAAAGCCCTGGGGCGGTAAGTAATCCAAAACAAAATTCTTCACTCTTTCAAAAAGTTTACGTAAGTACATCTAACCATCATATTGGCAATAGACATCATGCATTCCGTCCAATGACGAAAGAGGTCGCTTCGCTTTTCAGCCTTGTCTTCGTATGAGTATAATACTTAGTCATCAATTTTAAATATCGAATGGCGACGCTCAATTTAGTTCTTGACAAAAATTTAAGAAAGGCGGGAATAGAAAACTTTTAAATATTGTTTGTTTTTGGGATCTTTTTATAATTACGTGCTAATTAGGAATAAAAAACATGAGTTCTGCAAGTGATGAAGATAAGTATAAGCTGCACTCCCGATTTAACGAAAATGAAAGCTGAAGCAGCAATTAACAATATAACCGTTAGTTATTTTTGGGATCTTTAAAATAAAATGTTAGAATAAAAAACAAATTACATTCTTGAGTCAATGACCGTAGTTTTGAATAAATTAAATGTAACGGTGTCGCAGCCAACTGTTTAAATTACCCGTTTGTTCTAACCACCTGGCCTTTGGAAGTAGTGCTTGCTTCTTAGTTCTAAGTCTAACCCACGGAACAGATAAAAGAGATTACTAAATCCTCATACTATCGTATCGATCCTCGTACTTATCAAAACAGATAAAGGACCTTACTTATCTATTCCGTGGTCTAACCTAACTCATTTGGATGTTTTAAATGAATGATGCATGTGCCTAAAAATCACCAGTGGCAACACTATACACTGATTATGTATAATGATGATGTGCCTAAATATCAACAGTGGCAACAATATACACTGATTTTGTATAATGATGATGTGCCTAAAGATCACCAGTGGCAACACTACACACTGATTATGTATAATGATGATGTGCCTAAAGATCACCAGTGGCAACACTATACACTGATTATGTATAATGATGATGTGCCTAAATATCAACAGTGGCAACAATATACACTGATTTTGTATAATGATGATGTGCCTAAATATCAACAGTGGCAACACTTTACACTGATTATGTATAATGATGATGTGCCTAAATATCAACAGTGGCAACACTATACACTGATTATGTATAATGATGATGTGCCTAAATATCAACAGTGGCAACACTTTAGGGGGAGGCGGGGTACATTGATACAAGGGGCACATAGATACAGTCAATATTCGTCGAAAACAAAACGCGTTAGAAGAGCCATCCGCCACCGATAAGGAGGTATATAGTAAAGCCTACACGCACACTAGCGCAGGGCAACGTTCACTCGACGACTAGCGACTAGCACGTAAAAAACTGTTTCTGATGGTCGCAACAAAATTTTCGTATTTTTCTTTCGGATGTAATTCTTCTAATTTATTTAGTGTTACCTGTGTTATATTAAGACAATGTGGTAAGTACAAATCTGTCATCACATTAAATAGACTTAAGTTATTTAATTATCTATTGCTTTAATTTTTATAAAATGTTGATTTCGATTGTAGTAGGCAGGGGCACATAGATACAAGTGGTCTTGGGGCACATTGATACCCCAATATTTTGTTAAATATACATGTATGTGAGACTTAGGTAATATATTTTATTTTCTTTATAGAAAAATGGTTTGAACATTTGAACGCAAGATGAATAGAAGTTCCATCAATGAAATTTCCGTGGCTTCTGCGATATCTGATGTGTTGGAAGAAAAATTATCAATAGCAAAAGCAGCGAATAAATATAATTTAAAAAAATCAATAAATAAAGGTCAGAAAAATCAATAAAACTTATTTAATTTATAGGAATATTTCTATGAAGAAAAGTACAAGTGTATGTACCAATGTACCCCGCATGTGGGGTACATTGATACAAATTTCATTTTTTGGTAAATAGGCTGTAATACGTTTTGTGATTAAATCTATCGGTTAATTTGTATGTAACAAGTTAACTGAATATATATTGAATATATTATGGTTATTAAATTGAATGTCACTATCATTAGATCGTCTTTTATTGGGTCTAAGTAAAAACCGTATCAAGGTGCCCCACTTCCCCCTACACTGATTATGTATAATGATGATGTGCCTAAATATCAACAGTGGCAACACTATACACTGATTATGTATAATGATGATGTGCCTAAATATCAACAGCGGCAACACTATACACTGATTATGTATAATGATGATGTGCCTAAATATCAACAGTGGCAACACTATACACTGATTATGTATAATGATGATGTGCCTAAATATCAACAGTGGCAACACTATACACTGACTATGTATAATGATGATGTGCGTAAATATCAACAGTGGCAACAATATACACTGATTATGTATAATGATGATGTGCCTAAATATCAACAGTGGCAACACTATACACTGATTATGTATAATGATGATGTGCCTAAATATCAACAGTGGCAACAATGTACACTGATTATGTATAATCAACTTGTGGAAGTAAGCAGTGTTTCGGAGACAGTAGGCGTTCACCCAACAGGCACACTGTTGAAAGTAGATTTGGAGACGCTTCATATCCAGGTCATGCTAAAAATAGTCAAATGCAATCTTTTGCACGTTCAACTTTTAATTTTTCACACTCATTGTAACTTTTAATTATACTACAGTTCCGCCATCGAGGGAATGTATCCCGGACATCAGTCAGTGCGACAATTCTAATCTGTACCTACTAATATGTAAAGCTGAAGAGTTTGTTTGTTTGTTTGAACGCGCTAATCTCAGGAATGACTGGTCCGATTTGAAAATTCTTTTTGCGTTGGATGGCCCCTTAATCCAGGAAGGGTTTAGGGTTTATATAACATCACGCTGCAACCAATAGGAGTGGAGTATATCGAAAACTACGCGGGTGAAACCGCGTGGCGCAGCTAGTAGCTAATAAAAATAAATTCACGACGATAAAATTGCTTACGGCACCCTAAGAAGAATATCCATTAAACGTTCGTATGATTGTCGTAGTGGACAGGATAAGAAAGAAATTGGTATAGTTTAATTTTGTTCCAATATTGCGAGTTTAATTGGGATATTTACAAAGAGCGACAATTTTTTTCGCTTATAATGGTTGTCCATAGTATGGCCGACTAAAGGATCTGTTTTTGACACTAGACAAATTTATTTATTTATTTATTTTATTTGGGAAAACAAATAGTGACACATTATATTTTATAGAGAGTAATACAAAAAGATATGAGCAAATGGACCACATAGAGCAAACCAACAACATTTTCCACAGAATACACATAAAATAATAATATTTACAAACCATGCTATTAAAATTGAAACCTACAAGTAAGTAATATAAAGTCCAATTTTAGTAACAGAGCAAAAATTTAAATGTATAAATGATGCAGTTAAAATTATTATTATTGACTAAGCCCCTTTGGTACAGTATTTTTGGAACTACCAGTAGAAAGAGCAAACATATGGATATTTTTTTTTTTAATTATTATAAACTAGTGCTTGACTGCAATCCCGCCTGATGGTAAGCAGTGATGCAATCGTTGATGGTAAAGCGCACTAGTTTATTAAGCCTATTCACTTAAAAAACTTAGGAATAGGAAGGAAGACGGCAGTTGAGCGAGGTGATGCAATGTTAATCCCAACAATACGACCAACGATGCTGCGCCAGAGGGAGATTGATCTGGAGACTCTCCACGACCAAACCTCCGACACAACAACATTTGGCGCATCGTACCCGGCACACATCGCAACACAACTGCTCAGACCCGTCCTCCGTACGGCTTCACCAGACATCATGCCGAAACACGACGAATCGCTTGGCGGCAAGACTTTGTCTGGTGGGTGGTAACTTCGCCGGCAGCCGATGTTATGGCCTACCACCGAGAAAATGATACCGATATGATGGAATTTATCATTGTAATTATTACTAAGTCGCCGCAAAGGCGCACGCATACCCGCATTACTACGACAAGAGGTAACTGCAAACAGTGGCCGAGACCGCACCGCTCGACCCACTGTCGTTCTAGGAACTATGTAACTTATTCTATTACGAATATCAATACAGTCATATGCATTGCTACACAAATCCAAGGACCAACAATTTGCAAAATGCGAATCGGACTCGCACACGAAGGGTTCTACGCATTATCTACAGTATATTTTGTTGTTACAGCAGCAACGGAAACACATCTATAACATTCCAAGTGTCGCTCACGGTTCATGAGGTATAGTCAGACACACATTGGAGTCTTGGTAAAAAGGGCCCCGTTTTTACTTTTTGGGTAACAAAGAAAACCTTTTAGATAATAGGGTATTTGACTAAAAAAAAACTAATTAATCCGTCAGTCAGATTTCCAAAAAATTCTAGACACATATTTTTTCTTTTTTCATATAAACAAAAAATGAAGACGACACAGCGCGTTGAAAACTCGTGTGACCTCACTGCACGCTACACTTTTTAGCGGCCAGTGACGTTACCAGCCACCACTCCTGATCTTTGATGCCTTTTATATTTGTCAATTTTTATTGATTTTATAAAGCAAAATATATGTATCCAATATTTTTCTATAATCTGAATGACGGACTAAATAGAATCAATTTTTTACCCAGGAAACATCACTATTGTAAACAAAACTATTGTCTATAAGTGTATACTTAGTAACACGTTTATACGTTTTCTCCTACAGACTCTCATGTACCTCCGCCTCTTCGCGCACATCCTAGTCGGCTTCCTGATCGGTGCTCTCTACTACGACATCGGCGACGACGGCTCCAAAGTACTCTCCAACCTCGGCTTCCTATTCTTCAACATGCTGTTCCTCATGTACACTTCGATGACAATCACTATTCTTAGTTGTAAGTATCACAACGTTTTGTTCTGTTAAAATAGTCCCATTTAGTCAGTTTAGTCCCATATAGAAATATCAGTAGGTAATTAGATTTTTTTTTGCAATTATTATTCCCCCTCAACTCATCCTACCCCTCGTCAGCAAAAGTAAACAAATCTAACAATGTTTACATAAACACTGGCACGGGCATTTCCCACAGTTCTGGTTCCTTTATTGATTCGTGAGCCGATCGTGTTTTGTAGAAAATCCGAAAATGTAAAAATGAAACATACTTCCGACTTAATCATCCATAACATTAAAAATAAACAAAACAAAGAAAACCCTCTAGTGCTTACGTAATACTAGAATGTCCCGTTGTTACATAACACCAGACTGGACAGTTTTGGAATTTAACTTTAACATTCTGCTGATTTGAAATGTACAATAAAAAAAAAAGTACTTAGATCGAAGTAACGAGGTTTGTTGCGTTCGTGTTATTGAGAGAGAGAATATGTGTGCGTGTGGACCAACTACATAATGTATCGACGTTAGCGTTCTATTGTATCTACCACCCAGTGGCGTGCCTAGGGTCCACCGATAACGCAAGCCCATGATACGTTTTCTTACCGTTCTTTACAAAACAAGATTTTGTGATCCACATCACTATATTCTTCGCTTCAAGAAGCCGGTGGTCTAACGACGGCGAGCTAATCAAAGCACACTTAAGGCATGATATTGCTAGGCAGAAGAATAACACGTACCAGCAAAGACATACCCTCGGCGGCTTCGAAAAAAGCCTTTCTCTTTTCATTGTGTTGAGCGAAGATACCTACCTACAATCCCTACATATATTCATAACGGCGCGTGTCCAATTGCAAACGATCTAAATATGCTACAAAGTTATGGGATTTCGAAAACATAGAAATAAAAAAATAAAAAAAGCTTTTACTTATATTCTAAATCAATGCGTCTATCTTTCTTTAAAAATGATTTTATTACGTCAGAATAAAAAGTTGGTGAACGTTTGATTTCTACTAAAAGTTGCTTTTCGATCGCGATCATCGAAAGATCAGAAAGTCGCTCTTGGCCCTGTGAGTTCCTGTGAGCCCCCAATCCAATTAGTTTTATAAACGGATCTATTGAATTTCCTTTGAGACTTACTTGTTTGAAATATGCTTAAATCCGGCGTAGGTTTTGGCGAAGATATGAGGTTATTTTTCTCTGAAAAACTTAAAGAATTTACCTTTCCCCCGCCTAGCAAACTATAAATACACTTGAAATCGTCACAAGGGACATAAATATTATCGGTATCCGACGGATTTGCACTCATTTTACACAATCAATTCAAAATTAAACTTCGAAAAAATTACTCCTCTCAACAAAGAGACTATTCAAATCGTAGCTATGTTCATACAAATCAAACCCAGTGTTGCCGTTCCATGAATTTTAAAAGCGCTTAATTATCTGAAAATTCTACCAGATATGAAAAAAATATAACAAAAAATAAAACCCGCAAGAAAGTGCTAAACTATTTCACATGTGTAACACGGCCAGTTTTTTGTTTTATACTAGGTATTTTTTATAAACGCTTGAATTACAATGAAAGAAATATTTTTTTTTTGTCACAGAAATTTCTTAACCCTTTTTTTCACTTGAATGAGTCAAAAAGCGAATGTTATTGAAAAAGTATAATACATACTAAGTAAGTATAGTATATACTCGATGTATTTAACTATAACTTTATCACTCATTCATATTTAATATCAACGAACGTGAAAGACGAAGAAAACTACTTATATTCAGTCCATGAATGAGCCAATTTAATAATCTATTATACCTGGGACTCCCTCGTGTAATATATTCTATTTCGGTGACATCAGCCCACAAACTTAAAATAAATGAAAATTATCGTACTTAACTACTAAAAAATCAACAAACTAAAACGGCAACACTGATCAAACAGTGCGTACACCATTTGTGTACAACGTCAGATATATGCAAGCCGTGCTTTATTGAGCAGAATCCAGCCATATAAAATGTCAATAGTTATATGTATACATATGTTACTAGATACTTCATATTACGGAACGAAAGAAGAGTGCATTGCAAGCGAGGTTAACCTGGCTTGCGCCGGCAAGTTGAGGGAGGTACTTGCCGACGTGGCGAAGGTCGCCAGGCCGACCAAAACCACAGCCATTGAAGTGACCGGTCTAGATGACTCGGTCGCCAAGGAGGAGGTGGTGGAGGCAGTCGCGAAGGCCGGTGGCTGCGAACCCGCAGCGGTACAGGCTTGGGACATTAGACCCGGCCGCGGTGGACTGGGCTCTATCCGGCTGCGGTGCCCGGTCGCCGCAGTGTTGGCCGTCCAGGCAAAATGCCAGGGAAGGCTACTAGTGGGCTTCAGCCGGGTCGTGATCCGGGTTCTTGAGGCAGCGCCGATGCGCTGCTACAAGTGCTTGGGAATCGGCCACACCCGAGCCATGTGTCCGTCCACAGTAGATAGGGCGGACACGTGCTTCCGCTGCGGGCAACAGGGGCATAAGGCGGCCTCGTGCGAGGCCGCCAAGCCGCACTGTGCGGCGTGCGCCGACAGTGGTCGCCCAGCGGACCACGTGATGGGGGGGAGCTTATGCCGACCCCCCTCTAAGAAGGGCAAGCCGCAGGCGGCTATAAGCCGTCCTGCCGCTGCTGCCACCACCCCCACTGATATCCCATCAGCGGCGGCGGTCGAGGGTGATGCGATGGTCGAATAATGGGTACCGACCATCGCATCCTGCAGGCAAACACCAACCACTGCCGGGCTGCCCAGGACTTACTGGTGCAGTCAATGGCCGAGTGGTTGGTGGATGTGGCAGTGGTGGCCGAGCCGTACTTCACTCCCAGCAATTGGCTGGGAGACAGTGACGGCTCGGTGGCAATCGTGGCGCGGTCTTCCTCGGACTCCCCTCCCCTCTCGCTCTTAGAGAGGGGACCGGGATACGTGGCCGCCGCGTGGGGAGGGTTGGCCCTTGTGGGGGTCTACTTCTCCCCAAACCGCCCTCTCCAGGACTTCGAGGATTTCCTCGGGGTCCTGACGGCGGTCATCGGGAGGACGGCGCCACGTCAGGTCTCCGTGCTGGGAGACTTGAATGCCAAATCGGTGGTCTGGGGAAACCCGGCCACCGACGCTCGCGGACGGGCGGTCGAATTGTGGGCGGCCGCGTCTGGTCTCTCCCTCTTGAATAGGGGGAGCGTCCGGACGTGCGTGCGGCGGCAGGGCGGGTCCATAGTGGACCTCACCTTCGCCACGCCCGCACTGGCCGCCCGCATTCAGAACTGGAGGGTGGAACTGGAGGAGACGATCTCGGATCACCTCTACGTGCGATTCGAGATCTCCCCCCAGAATCCAC
This sequence comes from Sesamia nonagrioides, assembly GCA_017933935.1. Classification (NCBI taxonomy): domain Eukaryota; kingdom Metazoa; phylum Arthropoda; class Insecta; order Lepidoptera; family Noctuidae; genus Sesamia; species Sesamia nonagrioides. Next base: position 57,622 of record JADWQK010001582.1, read on the forward strand.
GGGGGCGCCGCAGCACCCTCGCATCGTCGGGCCAATCCCCGTTTCCAAGGTGGGCTCTGACCCACCTGGATCGGGAGGCGGCAAGGGAGGCCGCGTTCGTCCAGGACTGGCTTTGGCCAGGTCCCGGCGTGGACGTCCTGGACGTGGATGCGGCGGCGGCCCGATTGAGGGGGTCATTGACCGAGGTATGCAACGCCAGCATGCCTCGGTCGAGACGTCCGCCCCCCCGACGCGCCGTTTATTGGTGGTCGGAGGGGTTGGCGAAGCTGCGGGCCACCTGCGTAGCGGCACGGCGGGCCTACACCCGATCGCGTCGGCGGCGCCGACGAGATCTGGCCGACGAGGACCGCCTCTACGCCAGATACGTGGAGGCGAGGGCGGCCTTCAAATCGGCCATCGGCGCCGCTAAGGACGCGGCAAGGGCCGAGCTGTTGGAGGGTCTCGACAACGACCCATTCGGGAGGCCATATAAGGCGGCGCGTAACAAACTGCGCCGCATTGGTCCCCCGGTTGCCGAGACCCTCGAACCAGCGCTCCTGGATGGGGTGGTGCGGTCCCTGTTTCCGCGCAGGGATCCGCACTTCGCCCCACCAGTGATGTGCCCGTCAAGGGGAGCGGCTCTACCGGAGGAGGAAGCTCCTCCTCCTCCGGTTTCAGAGGAAGAATTTGGCGCGGCGACTCTTCGTCTCCGCGCCAAAAAGACGGCTCCCGGCCCGGACGGGGTCCCCGCACGGGTGGTGGCCATCGCGGCCACCGAAATGGAGAGCAGGTTCCGGAGCCTCTTCAGCGCGTGCTTCGCGTTGGGGAGGTTCCCGAAACCATGGCGGGATGGCCAACTGTGCCTCCTCCGGAAGGAAGGGCGGCCGGCGGACTCCCCCTCGGCTTATCGGCCCATCGTTTTGCTCGATGAGGTCGGTAAAATGTTCGAGGGGATTATCGCCGGCCGTCTCAAGCGGCATCTGCGGAGCGTGGGACCGGACCTGTCGGACGCCCAGTTCGGATTTCGAGCTGGTCGTTCGACAGTGGACGCCCTGGCCCGTCTAAAGGGCCAGGTGACAGAGGCGGTGCGAGTGGGGGATGGAGTGTTGGCTGTGTCATTCGACATTGCCAACGCCTTCAATTCCATCCCCCACTCCACCATCCTGGAAGCGCTCCGGTACCACGGAGTGCCCCTGTATTTACGGGGCCTCCTGGCCAGCTACTTGGAGGACCGTGCTGTCCTCCTCGTAGACGGGGCTGGCCAGCTCCGGCGATACGCTGCTGAAGCCGGCGTTCCACAGGGGTCTGTTTTAGGGCCTCTTCTGTGGAACGTCGGTTATGACTGGCTCCTGCGGGGAACCCTCCTTCGAGGCACGGGTGTCATCTGCTATGCAGATGACACTCTCCTCACTTCCCGCGGGAGCACCTTCCGGGAGGCGGCCAGTTTAGCGTCGGCGGGCGGATCCTTGGTGGCGGGAAGGATCCGCCGCCTGGGCTTGAGGGTGGCGCTGCACAAAACGGAGGCCGTGTTCTTTCACGGCCCCCGGCAGCGCCCCCCACCTGACGCCCACATTTTTGTGGAGGGCGTCAGGATCAGGGTCGAGGCCCAGATGAAGTATCTGGGCCTCACGTTGGACAGCAGGTGGCGCTTCGGCCCGCATTTCAGCGGGCTGTCGACGCGCCTGCTGAAGGCTGCGGGAGCCCTCTCGTGGCTGATGCCAAACCTGGGGGGGCCCAGCATGCGGTGCCGGCGTCTATACGCCGGCATACTGCGGAGTATGGCCCTTTATGGGGCCCCTATTTGGGCGGACTCCATCAATAGGAGGGAGAACCTCACCGCCCTTCGGACGCCCCAAAGGGCCATCGCCCAGCGGGCATCGCGGGCCTACCGCACGGTGGGCTTCGCAGCGGCGTGCGCTCTGGCGGGCACCCCGCCTTGGGAGCTCGAGGCGTGGGTGCTCGCCAGAGTGTACGAGTGGACGGCGGGGCGCAGGGCGCTGGGCGAGCGTCCGGCCCCAGAAGTGAGGGAAGCCGTCCGCCGGGAGGCGAGGGACGCCATCGTCCAGCATTGGACGCGGGACCCCGCCTCCGCGGTGTTCGGCCGCCGTACCCTCGACGCCGTCGGGCCGGTCCTGAAGGACTGGCTCGACAGGCGTCACGGATTCCTCTCCTTCCGTCTGGTGCAGGTGCTCTCCGGTCACGGCTGCTTCGGCAGGTACCTGCACCGGATAGGACGAGAGGAGACACCGTCGTGCCATGGTTGTGGCGCGGCGGAGGACACGGCGGAACACACCCTCGCGGTGTGCCCGTCGTGGGCCGTGCCGCGCCGCGATCTTGTCGCGGCGGTTGGAGGGGACCTCTCGCTGCCCGCCATCGTCAGAGCGATGGTGGGGAGCGAGGAGGCTTGGGTGGTGATGGCCTCCTTCTGCGAGGTCGTGATGTCGCAGAAGGAGGCCGCGGAGCGCGAGCGGGAGGAGGATCCCCTCGCTCCGGCGCTCCGCAGGCGGCGTAGGGGGAGGAGAAGGCGGGATTTCGCCCGCTTTCTCCCTCCCTGAGGTGAGCGGCGGGCGTGAGGCCGACGCCCGCCTTACATCGCTCATCACGCGGGAGCCACGGCCCCTCCCCAGGAGGGGCAATTGAGGGCCCGCCCTACTAGGTGGGTTTCGCCGGCGGGGGAGAGGTAGCTCAGGCTGCGCTAGTTTCCCACTCCCCCGCCAGTATGGCGATGCCGGAGTGTCGCTGTGGGTTTAGTGGGTATTCCCGGCTTCGGCTGGGCGAGTCCCACACACGCCCTTCGGGGTACGGTGCGTAAAGGCATTCCCACAGCGTAAAAAAAAAAAAAAATTAGAGCCCGCAAGTGCGAGTGAGATAGATATTGAGCCGTGACCTTGTGCGACCCTGGGCGCGTGTTCAAACTGAGTTGCGCTATGCGTTGTATTTTTAATTACGTCTACGTAAATTTAGTTTGAAAACTATTTTCTTCTGTTTACTGTTTTTTTTTATTTTTGGGGGTGAGGCTTGAGGGAAGGCAAGCCGGGCATCTGGGCTTGTATGGTAGGCCCGACACTGCTACCACCATATCTATCTCTATAAATCGGACCAGTAGTTCCTAAGATTAGCGCGTTCAAACAAACTCTTCAGCTTTATATATTAGTATAGAGTATAGATTAGTATAGATTGGAATTCCAGCACTGGTTCAGTAAACTGTTTGCAGTTTGAACTGTCTGTTATTACATTTACTACATGTTTGGTAGAAACAACAACAACTTTGTGCCGGTTGGCCTAGTTCTGTTCTGTTTCCTGCTTGTTATGGAGGGAAGTGGAAAAAATTACTTTTTTTCTTACTCCTCCGCTATTTTTTTCTGATTAATTTCGTTGCGGGACCCAAGACAGTTGAATCGTTTCTCCGGGACTCGTCGAGCTTCATTGCTCGGCGTTTTTCTGGCGGTCTCCACTGTTGATTCTGGCATTCAGGAGTTGCAGTGGATTGGGAATAGTGTGGCGGGATTTGTCCCAATTAAAAAAAAAAGAGTTTGTGAACAATGCCTTCGTTGTATAGGATGAGGCCTTTGCCCTGAGCCATACGTGTCTTATGCTCAGTAGAGGGCAAAAGTAAAGAGGTTATTTTTTAATATAATTAATAATATGAGTTCTGGCCCGTACGAGGAAAAATTCTTGTTAAGGTAATTAAAAAGTACTTGCAATAATATGTTAAAAATGTCAAGTGATCTGTTATTGGCACGCCGCCGCCGAACAGGTTTCCTCTTCCACTGAATTGAGAATTTAATATTCCAATCATTTCCTCATGTTATTAAAGTAATGTCAAAAACGACTGAAGGTCGTAACAGATCCAGTTTTTTTTAATATGAAAGAACACTTATAAAAACGATATGAAAATATGGTCTTTTAATCTAGTAAGGGAAGCAGGATACAATTGTGAACTCTATCTTTCTAAGAATAAAGTTGATATTTCTTTTAACTTTTTATTTATTTGTTGGTTTATTAATGAATGTTTGTATTTTCTAGTTCCCCTTGAGATGCCCGTGCTGATAAAAGAACACTTCAATCGATGGTACTCACTGCGGGCCTACTATTTGGCGATCACCGTGTCTGATATACCTTTCCAGGTAATTGATGGTTTATTTTTTTTTAGGGAAATGGCTGTTGTAGTGTTGTGTATATGTGAATGGAGAACGTTCGCGGATTATAAAAACGTTCTAGTATAAATCTCAGTCTAACAAAAATATCTCTGGTTTATCAAAATTTTTGGCACGTTTATAGTTTGACAATATTTGATGCTGAGGTTAGATTCCGACTTCTTTGTTTTTGTTTGAGCTTTAATTTTAATGTCATCCTTTATAGTTGTATTTCCCCTGAAAGCAGCCTACCCGCCAACCCAATAGCAACTTTATAGTTACGAGAATAAAGATCACTGTGAATTTTGACAGGCTTGTAAGTAACCAACCAAATAGCAACCTTATTTTAACGAAAATAATGATCAATTTCGACAGTGATCAAACAATCAATAAAGATCAGTGTGAACTTACATACGTATACAATACTAGCTTTCCGACCGCGGCTTCGCCCGTGTGGAATTCGGTTATATCGCTCTTTTTAGATTTCCTTCGGGAATATGTTTCAATAAAAGATAGCCTATGTCCATTCTCAGGGTCTCAAAATTGTCTCTGCCAAAGTTCATCAAAATCGGTTGAGAGATTTAAGCGGGAAAGCGTAACAGACAGACAAAGTTACTTTCGTATTTATAATATTAGTATGAATGTAAAGAAAACCCCATCCGACCCATAAGGATAATAAAGGTTAGGTACACACAAAACAAATAAAAAACACACATGACAAATAAAAAAAAATATCAAATTTTACATAATCATCATAGTAAATACTAATTAATTTTGAAATAATCATTTCTTTTTCCGCGAATTAATTCCAACTTCCCCAAAATTTGGTAATTTTTTAAAAAGTGACCACACCATTTTGGCGGTATTATTATGAGCGAATAGCGATGCTCGTGCGTGCTACGTGCCCTACCTCCCTTTTTGCGCGCATGTATTGCCTACCGCACATGTATTAAGTTACCTCTTTATGCGAATTAATATTTATTTTTTTTAGGGAGATTTTTTCAAGTTTAGCCCGGCGTTGTAGGCATTAGTAGAATCAGCTATCGATACCTATAACTCGCGCAAGTTAACTGTGCACTTCGCTCTGTGACGTCATTCGGACCGGTACCGTTTGCAAAATATAGAATTTTTTTTTTATGTTAATAAAACGTCGTTTTGGTGATAAAGCATCATACTACTATAAAGGTAATTTTACTCATGACATTTTGCATTTAAATGGATACTTATGAATTTAAATATAATGTTGGTGCAACCAACATGCTTCACTTACGCGTCGAAAATGTAAAATCAAAATAAACTTAATAAAAAAAACCCAACAAAGCAAAAACTCCACAGAAACACTAATAACAACAGGGGATTTAAACTGTATTTAGACAATTTTAACAAAGATGCTATCGCTACTCATCGGCGAATGCGGGGTGCCGCGCGGGGAAGCGGGAGAGTGATCGCATTCCAGCGAGGTGCACAGTTAACTCGCACGAGTTGTAACAATACCTTTACGCATCGGACAGGGTTTTCTTTACATATTGTGTACTAGCTGTGTCCCGCGGTTTCGCCAGCTTCAAACCGAAAGAGCTCAGTTGATATAAAATAAGCGCTTGTTAAAATAATGGGAGCAATATGTACGTCCGCGTTTGCTCCCGTTGCCGTAACATTTTTATTTGATCATAGCGGGATGTTTTATAGCCTATGTCCTTTCTCCGGCTCTAGACTATCTGTGTACCAAATTTCATTACAATAGGTTCAGTAGTTTTAGCGTGAAAGCCACAGGACAGACAGACATACAGATATACTTTCGCATTTATAATATTAGTATGGATTGTAAGTTCGTTGACTTTAATTATCGTAGACTTTCACATTTCAACTCAAGAAACTTCTTAGACGTGCGTCTTTAATATATTGAAAATAAAAACTGAATGTTATCATTATCGCCATAATTTATATCTGACCAACGTAAGTAAATCTGCCGATTTTTCACTCCCCTACCTACCGACTGATCGAAATGAAATGGGAATGTTCATTCGTATATCCTTTTGTTCGTTTGACTGGAGACAGTCGAATGTTATCAACCGATATTTAATAATAATAATAATAATAATAAGCCTGTTTATTTTCCCATAGGTATCTGACAAAACATTGTTTTATGGTTTCTTATTTCTATATTAGTAATAATTTTGTAATTAATTCTATGTTAGTTTACCTAAATATCTTAACTATAGGAACCCCTTTTAGGGTATAGGCCTCCTCCAAGTCCTTCCATTTCTCTCGATTCTGTGCTAGTTTTGTCCAGTCCTTCCCAGCCGTCTCTTCTATGTCGTCCATCCATCGTTTTTGTGGTCTACCCACGTTCCTTTTCCCCGGTGGGCCGGGCCAATTCGTGCTCTTGAGAGTCCATCGTTGATCTTTACATCTCGCTACATGTCCGGCCCATCTCCATTTAAGTTTTAGTGCTTGGTGTAATGCATCTGTCAGCTTTGTCTTGTCTCTTATTACTTGACTTTTTGTTTTTTGAATTCTCCTCAGGCGTAGCATGCTCCTCTCCATTGCCCGTTGACAAGTTCTTATTTTGTTGCTTACTTTTTTAGTGAACGTCCACGTTTGGGAGCCATAGGTCAAGCAGGGCAGGATGCAAGTATCCATGATGGTCTTTTTCATGTTTAGGTCGAAATTACCTTTTAATATCTCTTTGTGCGCCCAGTACTTGTTCCAACTGCACGTGATTCTTCGGTTGACTTCGTCTTCGTTCTTTGATTTAGAAAATGATACTTGCTTTCCTAGGTATACGTACTGTTCTACATACTCAAGTTCGACACCGTCAAGCATTATTTTTCCTTTCTTACCATTTGTCATTATTTTTGTCTTGCTTAGGTTCATATATAGCCCAACATGTTTGCTTTCTCTATTTAGTTGTGAGATCATATTTTCCAGTTTCTTGGGAGATTCGGCAAAGATCACTATGTCGTCAGCAAATCTCAAATGTGTGAGGCGTTCGTTATTTATGGGGATGCCTTCAAAGGTCCAGTTCAGTTTGGAAAATATGCACTGCAATACCGCAATGAATAATTTTGGAGATAGAGGGTCTCCCTGCCTGACGCCTCGGGAAATTTTGATTTCATCGCCTCTAGATTCCAGTTTGACTCTGCTAACACTGTTTTGGTATATATTCTTTATTGTTCTAATTATTATTGGGTCTATGTTGCAGTTATAAAGAGCTTGCCATATAGAACCATGGTAGAGACTGTCAAAAGCTTTTGTGTAATCTATGAAGCTTATGTATAGTTTCCTATTGAATTCACAGTATTTCTCTATGATTTGTTCGAGCGTGTGAATATGGTCCATAGTCGAGAAGCCGGGGCGGAAGCCTGCTTGTTCTACCGGTTGATGGGTGTCTATTGTTGGGCCAATTTTATTATTTATGATAGAAGTGAATAGTTTGTACACCGTTGATAGCAGACTAATCGGGCGGTAGTTTGCGATATCTAGTGGGTCACCTTTTTTATATAGTAGAATAATGTCTGAGTTCAACCATTGCTTAGGTATTATGCCCGTTCGTAGAACTAGGTTGAATATGCGTGTAAGTGGTCCTGTAAGTATTCTCGCTCCTTCTATCAAGGCTTGATTCTTCAGTCCATCGGGCCCTGGACTCTTATCTCGCTTCAACTTTTTGATGTGTTCCCAGACCTCAAATTCGTCTATAATGATCGTTTCATTGGTATTTGTTTGAGAACAATTTATTTCTGAAAAGAGATTAGTGACTTGTGGCTCGTTAGAATAAAGATCTCTGTAAAAGTTTGTAGCGCAACTAATTATATCTTTCCTTGATTTTGTCTCTTTCTGTCCGTCTTTTAAGCTCTTGATCCAGTCTGTGTGAGTAGTTAGTTGCTTATAGGCTCTTTTGGCGCTTCGGTAGGTCTTTATACTGTTTTCTATTATTTCCTGTCTGTGATTTTTGTAATCTTTCTTTATTAACTTGCTGGTCTGTTTGAATAGAGCTGATAGTTGTTTCTTCATTTCAGGTGATTTATTTTTGGTTTTCATAAGTTCGGTGCGCCGTTGGATTTGATGTTTGGTTGTTTCACTGAGAAAGTACGAAATGTGCTCGTTGTTCTTGGTTTTAATCTCCGACTTAAGGCTGTTTTTCAGATAGAGTTCGAATTCATCATATGTTTTCTGTGGATTATGTTCATCGTATGTGGTTAGATTTGCAATATTGTTTTTTAGTTTGCAAAGATATTTATTAACTTCCTCTTCTGTTTTCAGTGGTGACTCAGAGTTTTTCTGAAAAAGTCTTCGGCATTTCTTGTGAATTTTGAGGGTCAATGTTGCTCTTACTATGCGATGGTCTGACGGAAAATCTACGTTGCTTAGAACTTCTATGTTTGATATGTTTTTCGGATTGTTAAACAAAATGAAATCAATTTCATTTTTTGTCTGTTCGTCGGGCGATATCCAGGTCCACTTCTGACTGTTTTTCTTTTTGAAATGTGTGTTCATGATTGATAATTTATGTTCGAGGGCATATTGTATCAGTCTTTCTCCTCTTGTATTTCTTTCCCCGTACCCGTATTTTCCCATGATCAGGTCTTCGTTGTTTTTTGGTTTTCCTATCCTGGCATTGAAATCCCCCATTACCATGATGTTTTTGTGGTTTTTTAGTAGGTTGTGAGCTTCTTGTATTGTTTGATAAAAAATTTCTAGGTTTTCTTCATCTGAGTCTGTCGTCGGCGCGTAGACTTGGATAATTGACAGATTGATATCCTCGAACTCTAGTTGCATGATAGCGACTCTTTCAGACAAGCCATAGAAATTGATAATATTGTTCTTAAGCTCTCTTTTGATGAGAAATCCAACCCCGTACTGACCGGGTGTTTCACCTTTATAGCACAGTATGTGATTACTATATTCTTCAATTTTGTTTCCCATTCTTCTTACTTCCGATAGGCCAAGAATGTCTATGTTTATATTTCGTATAGCGTGCATTAGTTCGATGTATTTTTCAGTGTTTGAGAGTGTTCTGACGTTGTAAGTAGCGATTTTCAAATTTGTACTTCTTTGTTTATGACTTGGAGAACAATATATAACAGACAGACAAAGTTACTTTCGTATTTATAATATTAGTATGAATGTAAAGAAAACCCCATCCGACCCATAAGGATAATAAAGGTTAGGTACACACAAAACAAATAAAAAACACACATGACAAATAAAAAAAAATATCAAATTTTACATAATCATCATAGTAAATACTAATTAATTTTGAAATAATCATTTCTTTTTCCGCGAATTAATTCCAACTTCCCCAAAATTTGGTAATTTTTTAAAAAGTGACCACACCATTTTGGCGGTATTATTATGAGCGAATAGCGATGCTCGTGCGTGCTACGTGCCCTACCTCCCTTTTTGCGCGCATGTATTGCCTACCGCACATGTATTAAGTTACCTCTTTATGCGAATTAATATTTATTTTTTTTAGGGAGATTTTTTCAAGTTTAGCCATTTTGTTTTGCCGTTGTAGGCATTAGTAGAATCAGCTATCGATACCTATAACTCGCGCAAGTTAACTGTGCACTTCGCTCTGTGACGTCATTCGGACCGGTACCGTTTGCAAAATATAGAATTTTTTTTTTATGTTAATAAAACGTCGTTTTGGTGATAAAGCATCATACTACTATAAAGGTAATTTTACTCATGACATTTTGCATTTAAATGGATACTTATGAATTTAAATACAATATGTAAAGAAAACCCTGTCCGACCCATAAGGATAACAAAGGTTAGGCAATCACATGACCAAATAAAATTTGAAATTTTGCATAATCATCATAGTAACAATACTAATCAATTTTAAAACTATCTTTTTTCCCCGCGAATTTACGCTAACTTCCCCAAAATTTGGTGTTTTTAAAAAAATGACAACACCATTTTAGGCGGTATAATTGTCGGCTTTCCTTTTATTGTTTTGTTAGATTATTTATTTCTTTGGCGGCGTCGCGCGTGAGCTTTGTCGGCGACGTAAAAGAAATAACTAGTGATGCACTAATTGCGTAATAACGTTTTTTTATCGCTATTAATCGAAACTTGTATCTGGTTGAATGATTTGTTAAAAACACAGATTACCCAATGGTAAAAGTACTTTTGTTTGTTTATCGATTAATTACTAATAACATTATTATAACACAAGTATTAGTAAACAGAAACGAGAAGGACTTGTGAAACACAATTTTAGTAAAATTTTACAAATATTTTAACGGTCAATATCATCGATTTTGAGACAGAAACTGAAATTAAAAATTTGGCATGATTTTCATTTACAGCAGTGTATCTAACTAATTTAAGTTTTGTAAAAGTTCTAAACAATTCCATGCGATGTTGAATCTAGAATGAGAATGAGAAACTACAATACTAAATCGATAACAAAAATAGACGAGTAAATTGTTTCCATCGAAAAACAATATTTTGATTACTTACACATCCTTACTCAAAGGATGCCGCGAGGCCCAGCCGCGTAGGTACCTACGCGGCTGGGCCTCGCGGCATCCTTCAAATAAAAATCATTTTTACTTTAAATTATCAGTTACTCGTAAACATCGCTCTAGTGAAGACTATTCGTGTATTGTGTGATCATGTCGTTTCCTAATGTAGTGTAATGTAATATGCTGATGGAAGGTAGCAGCAACTGCTGTGTTGTGATCAGGTGATTGTGGTCAATGTGGTTCCAGTATGACGGTGCGTCACCATATCTTTGTCCTGTACGTGAGAACCTCCATTATCAGTTCGGCGAGCAGTGGATTGGTAAGGGCGGACCAACTGTGGTCAGCGCGGATTTGACACCACTTGATTTTTATTTGTGTGCATGTCCGTGCTAATCTCGTGCGACGGTACCAGCTGGACCTGTATCGTTATTAGTGAACGAAATTTATAAATTAATTTTTTAAATTAATATGGAACAACATCTCCGCCTCAGCGATTATGCTCATCGAATGAAATGATACATTTGGAGAGTCAGACGACCTTCCTACTTAAAAAAAAAAAGTTCTTTTCACGAGCTGCCTAAGTATCATCATTTGTTTCGAGACTCGATAAACGTGGATAAATTACCTATACCTACATGCATGAGGTCAACTGAGGTTATGAACTGTGCCTGTGTTGCCATGAAATTACCTATTTATTTTATTTAAGTTATTAATTTTTTAGGGGGAATTTTTTTTTAAGTTTAGCCAGGTTTTGTAGGGATTAGTAGAATCAGTTATCGATACCTAATAATACCTTCACGGGTCGGACAGGGTTTTCTTAACATATTGTATAATGTTGGTGCAACCAACATGCTTCACTTACGCGTCGAAAATGTAAAATCAAAATAAACTTAATAAAAAAAACCCAACAAAGCAAAAACTCCTCAGAAACACTAATAACAACAGGGGATTTAAACTGTATTTAGACAATTTTAACAAAGATGCTATCGCTACTCATCGGCGAATGCGGGGTGCCGCGCGGGGAAGCGGGAGAGTGATCGCATTCCAGCGAGGTGCACAGTTAACTCGCACGAGTTGTAACAATACCTTTACGCATCGGACAGGGTTTTCTTTACATATTGTGTACTAGCTGTGTCCCGCGGTTTCGCCAGCTTCAAACCGAAAGAGCTCAGTTGATATAAAATAAGCGCTTGTTAAAATAATGGGAGCAATATGTACGTCCGCGTTTGCTCCCGTTGCCGTAACATTTTTATTTGATCATAGCGGGATGTTTTATAGCCTATGTCCTTTCTCCGGCTCTAGACTATCTGTGTACCAAATTTCATTACAATAGGTTCAGTAGTTTTAGCGTGAAAGCCACAGGACAGACAGACATACAGATATACTTTCGCATTTATAATATTAGTATGGATTGTAAGTTCGTTGACTTTAATTATCGTAGACTTTCACATTTCAACTCAAGAAACTTCTTAGACGTGCGTCTTTAATATATTGAAAATAAAAACTGAATGTTATCATTATCGCCATAATTTATATCTGACCAACGTAAGTAAATCTGCCGATTTTTCACTCCCCTACCTACCGACTGATCGAAATGAAATGGGAATGTTCATTCGTATATCCTTTTGTTCGTTTGACTGGAGACAGTCGAATGTTATCAACCGATATTTAGCCTATATTTATTATCAATGACCTGTTCCCAGGCCATCTTCTGCGTGATCTACGTGGTGATAGTGTACCTGCTGACGTCACAGCCGCCGGTCTGGTTCCGGTTCTCGATGTTCCTCTCTTCGTGTTTGCTCATCTCGTTCGTGGCGCAGAGCGTTGGTCTCGTTGTTGGTGCTGCTATGAATGTTCAGGTAAATACTTCAATTTTAACTACATATATTCGGAATAGTATTAGATATTTTGATTTTGACTTTTATTATGATGGTGGCATGCCAAACGCCAGTTGTAGTATAATCGGTATTGTAACCACTCTTTTTGCATTTAATGCCATCCTTATGACAACGGGTTAGAAGATAAAATCGGTCGGATGGTCCGTAAAAAAAGTTTAAATGTATGATCTTTCTTCAAGTGAAGTACGTGACTCGTTAGGTCCTTTATGTAAGGAAATTAAAATTGGAAAATTACAAAGTACTTATTACTGCATGTTGTCATAAAATAAATAAACTATACGAGATGATTGGTTCTCGTGTCACATTGTCTTGCACAAGTACTCGTCTGTATTAACAAATGTATTTGTGACGTAGGTACTTAATTAATATATAGTTCAGAAAGATTCCAAAGTATTTCATTTTGGCGCCAAAAACCTGGCATATTTATTTTCTAAAAATTTTAATATAGACGAATCAAATGACACCTCACATGTCAATATCTGTCAAGCAGTTCAGGATGTAGAAGATACCAAAGAAATGGACATACATACCTATATATACTGCAATCCCGTCTGATAGTAAGCAGTGATGCAATCGTTGATGGTAAAGCGCACTAGTTTATTAAGCCTACTCACTTAAAAAACTTAGGAATAGGAAGGATGATGGCAGTTGAGCGAGCGGGAGATTGATCTGGAGACTCTCCACGACCAAACTCCCGACCCAACAACATTTGGCGCATCGTACCCAGCACACATCGCAACACAACTGCTCAGACCCGTCCTCCGTACGGCTTCAACAGACATCATGCCGGAACACGACGAATCGCTTGGCGAAAAGACTTTGTCTGGTGGGTGGTAACTTCTGCCGGCAGCCGATATTATGGCCGACCACCGAGTAAAATAAAACTTTCATACTGTCAGATCTTTAACCGATTTGTAATAGTTTTCATGGCATGTCAGCTTCTATAAAGGTGTAAGTATAGCAGTGATCTGATGTATCGCCAACCGGTTTGTCACTCATAATGTATTAAAAACATTGTTTTCCTCCGTCAGAACGGCGTATTCCTCGCCCCCGTAATGTCAGTGCCGTTCCTGTTGTTCAGCGGTTTCTTCGTATCGTTCAACGCGATACCCGTGTACCTGAGATGGATCACATACCTGTCCTACATCCGATATGGGTTCGAAGGCACTGCGCTCGCCACCTACTCCTTTGATAGGCCCAGGTTGGCGTGCCATCAGGTAAGACAAGTTCATGGTTTTGTTTTTATATGAGTGTTTAAACTACTTAAAAACACATTCGCTTTAGTTCCCTTCAAATGGTTAATAGTACAGTATTACCCCGGACTTACGCGATGGGTGGGACTGAGCGCTATCCGAGTAAGTCGGGGTACAATTTACATCGCACAAAGAAAACTCAAAATCGTTACTTATGTACCTACGCGCCGATTCCGCACTACACGATGTGCCTGTTGTAAACTGAACGAATAATAATGCATGGGGGGTGAGCCAGAAACAAACGCCGCCGCTTGTCCTTGACTGCGTGGCGTTCAAACAAAAAATGAATAGACGAGAAAATTAAATCGCGTAACTTCGAATTCGCGTAAGTCGAGGTAGCGTAAGTCGGGGTATTAGTGTAATGGCATTTAGTTGTTATGAATAATTTTAATGCACTAAAAGTTTCCGATTCAAGTTCGGAAACCATATGAAAGAAACAGAGGGGGTAAAATTACTCTCTGTGAGGTGGCTTTTTGTTCACATAGAAACCGTAGCATGGCTTTCAAGTCAAAATATTTTATTTCGGACCCATCCGTGTAGTCCATTTAGTTAATATGGACATCAATACATAGTATAAAACAAAGTCGCTTTCGCTGTATGTCCGTAGATCTTTAAAACTACGCAACGGATTTTGACGCGGTTTTTTTTAATAGATAGAGTGATTCTTAAGGAAGGTTTGTATGTATAATAAATGCATAATATAGTAGAGAAACACTGAGAAATCTAAAAAACGCGATAAAACCGAACTCCACGCGGGCGAAGCCGCGGGCGGAAAGCTAGTATTATATAAATTACTGTTAGTACTATATACCAGATAACTATTTATTCCATCCTCCGTGGCGCAGCGATCAACACGCCTGCCTGCGATGTGGAAGCCCCGGGTTCGATTCCCGGCCAGGTCATGATGGAAACCATCTTTTCGTGATTGGCCTGGGTCTTGGATGTTTATCTATATATGTACCTATTATAAATATAGTATCGTTGAGTTAGTATCCCATAACACAAGTCTCGAAGTTACTTTGGGGCTAGCTCAGCTCAATCTGTTTGATTTGTCCGTATATATTTATTTATTAATAAGGTCAACCGGGGCAATTGCGTCTTTGGGGCAATTGCGTCTAATCGAAAACAAGATGGCAGGAGAGGTCTCCTGCCATCTTGTTTTGTATACTTTGAATAAAAAACTATAACGTATAGTTATAGTTTTTTATTCAAAGTCCTCTCCTGCCATCTTGTTTTCGAATTGAATCGAAATTATTTTAAATTTAGTTGTAACCTACCTAGGTTACAACTAAATTTAAAATAATTTCGATTAGACGCAATTGCCCCAAAGACGCAATTGCCCCAAAGACGCAATTGCCCCGGTTGACCTTACACCAAAGACCAGCACATAGACGTATCGTTATTTTTTACAAGGCTGTCCCACCAATCAGCCTTAGATTTGAGCACAACACATTCTAACTTAAAAACGGCTCGACTTCTGTCACCACGTTCGTTGACTACAAATATTCTTACTTATGTACGTACGTTCACTACGCTTTCTAGGCCAATGCGAATCTTAAAGACATTATCAGCAAATATCAGACTATGCGGGTCATATGCCTCTCCATTTGCAATCCTCATTCCGTTCCCAGTGTCGTATCAGTGTGATAATACTAGTATAATTTTTTAGACTTACTGCCACTTCAAGAACCCAGAAACCACCCTAGAAGAGCTGGACATGTTGAACGCAGACTTCACATTGGACATTGCAGCGCTGTGCCTCATCTTCGTGGTTCTACGTATATCTGCCTTCCTCTTTCTACGTTGGAAGCTCAAAGCCACCAGATAAGCAAAAATTACCCTTATGATAACTCTAAGTAGGATAGAAAATCAAACGACAAGCTATTTTAAGTTATGGTTGTCACGGAACACAAAATTGTATATTTGTGATGTTGACTTATTATGCTACTGATTGAGTTTGTAATGCAGTTTTAAAAGCGATAGATTGTTTTTAATATATCGAATTTATGCCAAAGGTCCTAATAATTCCTTATTTAGGAATTGGAGTTAACAAAACTAATTATTTCTTTTAAAATTCGCTATAGAACTCAATCATCTGTTTTCATAATGATTCTAATTGATAATTTAAGACAAAGTTACAATCGCTGTAATGTGATGAAAGAACTTTCTACTATAATAATTAAAAAAGTCATCTCAAACGGGACTATTTCGAATATGTTCTGAGAAAATGAATCCACGGTTCCGTGTCCAACAGAGGGCTAGCATGTAAACAAACGTCCTGTAAACATGTTTCACAAAAATAGTATAATTAAAATGTATAAATAATTAAATATGCTCTCGAAAAATCATAATTCAAATAATTATTCTAATTTTATTTTCATGACAATCATTTAGTGACGACTTCGAAAATGATAATATTTTTATTAAAATTAGGCATTTTAATAATAATAGGTAATTTTAATAAACATACTTCATTAATTTAAAAGTTTAATTTCTTTACAGATAATTATGAGCAAAAGAAAGCTACTAAATGTGATAGTTACATGTGATATGCTGAATAACATTGACAAAATTATAGAAATACAAACAGCATTTTTATAGAATCATTTAATAATATTAAATAAAAATTGACTTTTTTCCACTGTGGCCTTATTTAATGCTATACAGATTCAAAATATCCATCCAGAAAGTGTGATTTTAACGCAGATTTTATAACATTTTACACAATAGTAAGATCTGAAAACATCTGATGCAAAAATTAATGAAATACAAACGTTAGAAAATATGATTATGTCTTTAATTGATCATAAACTATTCATATGTCTTGCCTTATGGGCTTGCCGTTTTATTTATAATCAATGATAGAAGTTATTTTAGTCTTAAGACAATGGTAATTCAGATTTGCATTACTTTTACTTATAACCCGCGCAGATAAAGAAAAGATCTGTAAATGGCGTCCGCTCGCATGCATTCTCACTCACTCTATTTTGCTGTCTACACTCACACAGTGAAGTAAGCGCTGCAAAAAAAAAAAATCGTCGATCAGGAATTCAGGATTCGCTTTCCAAGCTACTTTGATGCACTCATTGCACTCCGAGTTATCGTTAATTTCGTTCCGTTAAAGTCTCTGTTATTTTGTTGTTTTTGTTGATATTATTGTTTTTGTTGAGTTTGAACAATCAAACAATCAAACTCAACAAAAACAACAATAAAAACAAACATAACAACAAACAAGTAAAATGTCAAATTTAATATTGTTATTTACAACGTAAATTTGACATTTTACTATCTTAGCATTTGGTTTGTGATTGAACAATGGTATGTTTTGTCAACCGTACCATAAGTATCCGCCGCCATTTTCAGATCATTTCTTTATCTGCGCGAGTTATACAATTTATGAAGACTGCTACGTTAGTCAAACGTATTTCTGACTTATTAAAAACGTTTTAATAATTCAAGAATGCGTCTAACTAACATATGTCTGGCTAATACGATTTTCTTAACAATTTATTTAACATTTTTCAAATGGAAATAAATTCTTATTTATTTAGTTTTTTACTAGTAAACCAAGTTAGCTAAACAATTATTTCAGTGTCCATGCGGACAGACAATTTACAACTGTATTCACAGTTTATTTTTGAGAGACCATTATTAGCAAAAAGTTCTTTATAAGTATGGTTGTTAAAACCATCTTTTTCTTTAATTCAAATATATTTCTCAGTAGTACTGATACAGCTACAAAATTATATAATTGATATAATCTACAATATGAGTTAAGAATCTCGACCGGTCTGAAGTTGACGCAGAAAGAAGCGCCTACTATTGTTTGAGTCACCATGCGTTAGTCCAGGTCGAGCCTATGATTCTATTTTGTTAAATTGCCTTTGTCAACTACAAACTTCCTATGTTTCAAAATTACCATTGCCATAAGTAAATAAGTAAGTTTTATGTTACGCATTCAGGGATCATGGTAATATTCATTGTACTTAGTGATGTAATTAATTATTTAGAAAAATATTGAGGTCCAATTAATTATGAATACGGTTAGATGTAATGGTTATAGAATCTATGATGTTTTGTACCTATATATTTTTTAAATAAATGGTTTATGAAATATAAAACATACCGCTTTTTTATTTGATTATTTGTAATGCCTTTGACAACTTAGTTTTGCTAACCAATCATCCTTTTCTTAAAATCTTTTACAACAAGTTAAAGACTAGTGCTTGTTTTAGCCCAAAGAAGAACCATCTCTAATACTACCAATCAACAGTCGATATCCACTACGTATAATATTATATTACTTTATTTCTCTCCAGCTTGACGTTGGCAGAATCATCGGTTATCAATGGAGCCATAATACTGAAAAAAAAAGTTAAAGATTACAATGATAAACAACTTGTAACAGAAACCCTATTGCTATTAATTTTCAGTACTAAATATAATGCTGATATAGTATCACTATACATTCATTTCCACTCAAGTTATTCTATGAGTTTATAACAAAATTGTAGGTTTCTTATGTTTGTTAAATTAAAATAATAACAAATGTGTGACCGCATCACGGAACTGATAACTTGCTACGATACTTGTCAATACCACAATCAAATGATGTGTTCATTTCAAATTGTAAAGTTTTTATTTTTTTTTATAAGTTATTAACAAGCGCTTGACCGCAATCCCGCCTGATGGTAAGCAGTGATGCGATCATTGATGGTAAAGCGCGCTAGTTTATTAAGAGCCTATTCACTCTAGCCTTGAAGACACTCAAATTGTAATGTGACGGAAACACCGTCGCTGGCAAATTGTTCCAGTCCCTCCCTCCAGTTCGGCTTCTGGGATCAATGTATTAAATATTTAAATTTAACTATAATATATTTAAATTTAAATAATTTATCTAATTAATACCAGTATCATTTTGAAGCAAATTAATAATGCATTAAAAAAACCAATATGTTGCCCCACACTTGGAATTTATCCTGTATCGTAGGTGCGTTTACAAATATTTAACTTTTTGAACGCCCATCACTTCTATACAAGTTCCAGATTTTCGTGCCCTCAGCGCCACTACTTAATTAGAAGTAATAATAGCATGCTTATACATATTAAAGAAGCGTGTAAAACAGCGGGTGATGCCGTCTTAACTGTATACAACCGATGCATTGCTGAAGGCGTTTTTCCTCGTAAATGGCGACGCGGTTTCATACGAATAATAACCAAAGTGTGGTGACAAACCACCGGATGATCCGAAGTCATATCGGCCTATCACACTTCTACCATCCTTGGGGAAACTTCTTGAGCGCCTCATCGTTCCACGTTTACTACCGAACGGTCCAAAATTTCATAGTAATCAATATGGCTTCACCATAGGTAAATCTACAGTCGACGCGGCGCTTTCTGTCAGAAGAACCGTTAACCAATCCGAACACAAGTACGTAATTGGGATATTTCTGGGGCTTTTGATAACGCTTGGTGGCCTATGCTGTTGTTAAAATTACCCGCGGTTGCTATAGAAACATATAATCTCGTTTACTCGTACTTTAAAAACGGATCCGCGGTACCTAAGCTCGGTCATTTTTCTAGTACTGAAGCACTAACCATGGGATGACCTCAGGGTTCAGTTGTCGGTCCTTATTTATGGAATTTGGGTTTTGATGATTTCAATAAAGCTAAAAGGAACTTTTATGCCCTAACTAGAATCTGAATATCCAAAGCAACTTAATACCTAACTTTAAAAACTATATATGGAGCTACCTACTTAGGATGTATGTGCTACGGTGCACCGTTTGGGCCGATATGGCCAGCATAGAGGCGGCAAAAAAAATAATCAAGATTGTTTATTTCAAATTAACCATCACTTGGTACTTTTGAATAGCCAATGTCGGTCAGTCCAAGAAAAGTGAAGCTAAATTAGATAGCGGCACGACGTAAACTGCTTCAAAGCCAACGTTTGGCATTGATATTTTTATGCAAGGCGTATAGAACAGTCAGTACTGAGGCCTTACCCGTACTGGCAGGTGTACTTCTAGTCGATCTTGAAGTACAGCGACGTGCTTCAATGTACTACTCCGCGAGAGGGGAGGCCATGGACACTAATTTTGTTACACAACGCGACCTTAATAGAATTTCTAGATTATTTAAACCTCAGACTGACGTCTGGGAGGACATCTTATCCGAATGGCAAAGTAGGTGGGATAATTCCATCATCCATAACCTCCATCTATTTTTTCTATCCGTTAGCAATCGGCTGGCTAAGACATTCCGTAAGTTCTGCAACAAATATGGAATTTATTGTGAGCAGGTATGTTGGTATTGAATAGGCTTCGAAACTGATAAATCGATTTCATAAATTCATTTAATACTATTATTAAAATAAATAATAATAATTAATGAATTTACTTCTGCCGACTTTTTCGCCGTAACGGACTGATTTGGACTCCGGGTGTGTTGCTGTTGTTTCTGGAAGCTCTGCAACATACACGGAATTTTATTAATGAAATTAGGGGCATTAAATTGTAGGTATCGGTTTTCTACAGCTTCTTTAGCTATATGGCGCGGGAAGTCAATCAATATGTCATCGCTCAGAGGCTCAGCCATAATTCAGATACACGGAACAGCATTTCTTCCAAGTCGTGTCTTTTTCTTTTTAAAATCCCAGGATACATTCTGAAAAGTAGGAGCCAAGGTGAAAAGGCTCCTGTTGGCGGTGAAAACACACGCCTGTGTTTTGGCGGCATTGAATGCTGCAAGATTGGCATTGCCCCATTCGGAGACTGCCTATAGTGCATCATTCGTACGCTCTACCATAGCCTCTCTTTCGGACCGGATTGATTCCCTACCAGCCCGAGCATCTGGCAGGTATCTCTCCACAACTTTGGTGTCATCTGCATATACATAGATACCGGGCATCAGCAGATCGTTAATATGCAGGAGGAACAGAGTTGCAGAGAGAACCGACCCCTGAGGAACAACGAGCGGAGTCGACATGGGCTCAGATGAGCATCCGTCGACAACAACTCGGAGGGAACGTTCAGTCAGGAAGTCTTTTACCCAGTCAGTCTGGCCAGGGGAAATGCCGTACGCTGGAAGCTTACTCAAAAGGCCAGCGTGCCATATCCGGTCGAAGGTATTCGAGACATCAAAGGAGACAGCAATCGCTTCCCGATTTTTCTCGAGGGCTTCGCCCCACAAGTGACTGGCATACACTAGTACGCCCTCAGTTGATCGATTGCGGCGAAACCCGTACTGTCGGTCACTAAGGAGATCGTTACCTTCCAGGCATGCCAAGAGGCACGAGATCAACACACGCTCCATAATTTTGCAAAGTATGGAGGTTATCAAAATCGGCCGATAGTTGGTAGGATCCGCACGACTACCCTTCTTGGGCACGGGCTGCATGTTGGCAAGCTTCCAGAATTTGAGCACTATACTATGTAGTCCTAAATGAGAGGCGATACAAGCGCGTCAATACAGTAGACAAGTCGGGCGCACATGCCTTAAGAACAATCGCTGCTATACCATCTGCACCGCTAGCCTTATTCACGTCCAGACGACACAATACTCTCAGAACCTCCTTGTTCCTAATGCGAACCTCAGGCATTGAAGTTCCGCAATTAGGTAAATTAGGTGGAGTAGCACTGCCAGTATCAAGACGCGAATTATGGGCAAAGAGAGATGCAAAGAGGCTGCTCTCTCTTTCGCCGTATGAGCCAGTGTTCCATCAGGCCTAACCACCGGAGACAGTGTGGGCTGATAGAAGTTCACCTCGACCGATTTGGCAAGGGACCAAAAACATCTGTTACCGGATGGCTGAGCAGACAACAATTGCTGCCAATATGGGGAATGCGGTGGAAGCGAGCCTTAAGCGCCTTTTTGTAGGACTTGGGAGCATGGTTAAAGGCTCTCTTCTTTGAGCTTAGATCCGGAGCTCTGCGGTTACGAGCGTCAACCCAGGTGAGAAAATCCGTGTGCTTACGCTGTTCGGCTTGGACACAATCGGCATTGAACCATGGGCGAGGCGAGCCACCGACGGACACGTCACTGAAGGGGATAAAATACTCCATAGCTTGACGCACCACATCGGTTATAGCGTCCGCACAGCTTGACGGATTGTCAGAAGAGAAGCAGAGCTGCTGCCAAGGATAAGACGCGAAGAAGTGGCGCATCTCATCCCAATCTGCTGACTTGTTTCGCCACATTCGCCCTCCACCACGCGAGTCGCAATCTGGTCTACTCGCTTACTCTACCAGCTGGGAAAGGCTCATTGAAGGGGCAAAGTTTCGCGCTTCCCTCCCAGTGTGGTCGGTCCTCTGGTACGGGAAAAGCCAGTCCTGGTGGCAGGCGTTGAAGTCCCCGAGAGCAACGAACTGAGCGTCAGGGTGCCAGTGCAGTGCATAAGGTGGTCAAATAATTGAGTTGTCTCCTGATCACCGCTGTGTGATCGGTAGACACAAGTGTAAACAATTTTGTCCACACCAGTGTCAACCAACAGCCAGACAACAGTGAGAGAAGTGAGGGTCTTCAAGGTGACGGAGGCGCCGGCAGCAGATGTCATTGCGGACATACACACAGACCCCGGCACGCGGACATCTGATCAGGGTCTCCATTAGGAAAAATAGGTTTAATTTATTGTTAACTGGACACAGGTTTATTTCTTAGGTTCAATGTTTGAATAATTAACAACACAAAAATTAAAATTGTAATTAGAACCATACTTGATTGGAAATTCTTGTAATGATAGTGTAATAAATAATTCTAAATAAAACAAAACAAGCTGTGACATTAATTGTTTATTGACAAAGCACACACAATGATTTTTATCTAAGTTTGCTAATTATAAACGAGTCTAGTATGATACTTATGTATTAATATAAAACGAGTGTAGTTTGATACTTATATAATATGTATGTTGATATGCCTTCTGCTCAAATACTTAGCTGAAAAGATGCTGCTGATTGAGTTAAAATATCAACGACTTTGTTTTACTCTCTATCAAATAGAGAGAGAGAAAGACAATATAGAAGAAATAGAAAGATATAATACCTTGATATGTTTTATGAATAATGTTGATATCGTTGCGATATAAGTTCAATAATAAATGCTAAGACAGACACCGTACACCCAAATATATAAATTACCCACGGAACAGCCAAACGCGCCCCAAATTCGTTCTGGTGGAAACGATGCTTTATTTTTTTAATGTAAATCATGTCGCGCATCACTTTGTCCACTAAACCGTTCTCCCTCAACTGAATGGATATGTAACACAACTCGTCTATCAGAGGAAACCCTTTGTAAAGGTACATAGCATAGATCACCTTAGAATAAGGTTTCGGTAGAGATATAACTCGAGGATAACCAAATTCATCAAAAAAGGCTTGCTCGTGATATCTGTATACACCGTCCAGAAGAAGCGTATAAAGATTTTCAGATTTCGCCACTGCCTCGACGCTTTCCAATAGACGATAGCACATATCAGAACCGTCAAATTCTGCATTTGACTGTATCGATTCAGTATAATAAACTCCCATTATTGTACTCAAGCATGGTTTCAACTGAAAATGAGCTATATCTTCTTCTTTACAAATTTGATATTCCTGAGCAGGGTTTGTGGTGAGACTGAAAAGACTAGATTGATAGAAAGAGTTCACCAAATATGCAAACACCACCCAGAACATGAGAACACACTTCACCGGCCACCGACTCTGGACAGTGCGCCCGTGAAGAACAAGATTGTCCACTAGTATTAACATCACGTAACTTTTGTCCTCCGTGCGAAGTATAACGATAACTAATACAGAGTAAATTACGAAAGCCAGCAATAGGAGTAACCACACAGTGAAATCAAATTCCAAATAAGTGTTTTTCCAAGGAGGCACATTTCTGGCTCTCCTCACCACAAATCTTATCTCATCTGTATAGACCAGGTGACCGTAAACATAAGAGAAGACAGCAGCACGAGCCGGTGTCAGTAGCATAGCTGATATGTGCATGTCCACTTCATTGTCTTGTATCTTTTTCAATGCTCCTACTACTTGCATGTCGTTTGTTACCGTGGAAAATTCATCAGCGTCGCCATAATTGTCTATAATATTTATACTAAATCCTAGCTTCTCACCCATTACTCGCAGTAGATATGGTTCCACGCCATTTTGAAGTTCAGATGGCGAGCTAGATGATTTATTAAAAGACAGTATTGTGTAAGGTGGCCAATGCGTCATTTGCACATTAAAAGAACAGTTCTTTAGTCCGGTTACAAGTTTTTCTGGATACAAGTTATGTGAGCGTGCTTGCGAACATTTTCCAAACCTGATGGTGGTGTCATAGCGTTTACCACAATTATAGTTATCAAAAGGGTTATACGTGTAGAGATGTGCGTCAGCGGATCCGTTCACTACCAGCACATTATTCGCATGCACTTTGAGAAATATGTCGAAGACGTTTCTGAGCTCGCTCTCTTTTATATTTCCGAGAAGAAGTAATAAGCGAGCCCTCGGATTCCATGATGATTCCTTGATGACGTTACTAAAATGAGTAACAAAAGAAGTGAAATTGTTTGCTGATATGAAATAGGCTTGGTTTAGGATGAGCAGTTTGCCTGTTGCTGTATTGGACACCATTGACACAATGTTTGCATTATTAATAGTTTTCAGAATAGCTTCATCTCGACCTCTATTCCCAACATAAGTTACTTCTTTTGCTTCTACAAAATATTTTTTGATTATATCTGTTACACATTTAGTAAGTTCTTCGCTGTGTGATGAATCAGATAGTTGTATTTGTAGACAGTTTCCACTGTATATTAGTGACACAAGTAAGTACACTGCCCACATTTTGCGCTACGGGAACAAACATTACAACTTAGAGTTGCCTCCTCTTTATAAATCACGGTTTGATGAATAATGTCTGTATCTATTTGTAATATCATGGTGATTACACCCAATTAGCTGTTAGTTGTTATAATAATACATTTGATATGTCTATCATACCAGCCTTATCTATTGTCGTGATTGACACTTTCAGAAATAATGCAATTGGTTTAGGCGTGTGGTAAATAAGGTAGATACACTTATGACGTCCGATGGAAAAGTATATTCTTATGACGTCTAGCTGTTTCGATCCAGGGCTGATCGATTGTTTTGTCCAGCTCGTTGGGCTATCATCTGGAGGGTGTGCCGTGACATCTTCGCTTAGCTATGTCAGGGCTCTACTTGCTGGTTATTTTCCAGTCCCACTTCAGCTTAACGGCATTTTGAACAAGGTCAGTAATCTGTATTATGGAACGCAGTTTGTGAATTTATCGGCTATAAATTATAATATTGCGCTTCAGTGCACGTTGGCTAATCTTTGAGTTTAGAATTTTGTCTGTTCTCTAAAGACCAAGTTTAGGATTCATAGATCAGAGTGGGATGGACGCCATAATTTTTCGTTTGAGTGAAAAAGGCAGGCATCAATATTCTACATATCGACGCTTGAAAGGCAATCATAGCTAAGCGACAAAAATTCGTAAATTGAGTTATATACACCAAACGACGCAGATAAATCTGGCGGTTTGAATGGTGTATATAACTCAGTTTACGAATTTTTGTCGCTTAGATATGATTGCCTTTCAAGCGTCGATGTGTAACGGGTTTGGTATCCGTACTTATATAGTCCTTCAAGTGCACCAACCAGCCTACCTCCCTATAAGTAGCCTACTAACTCTCCTGTCTTCTTGAGAACATCTGTGTAAGATCTTGGTGTCTTGAGGGTTTCAGTTCTACTCTTGGTGACGCTTGTACACTTGAAGAACACATGAGCAACGGTCTCTGTTTCGGTACTCTGTTGTACTGTGGATACTAATTGCTAATAGTTCATCTGCACAAGTTCAGTTGTCATCCTCCGTGGCGCAGCGGTCAACACGCCTGCCTGCGACGTGGAGGCCCCGGGTTCGATCCCCGGCCAGGTCATGATGGAAAAACGATCTTTTCCTGATTGGCCTGGGTCTTGGATGTTTATCTATATATTTATCTATTATAAATATAGTATCGTTGAGTTAGTATCCGATAACACAAGTCTCGAACTTACTTTGGGGCTAGCTTAATCTGTGTGATTTGTCCGTATATATTTATTTATTTATTTATCTATTCAACTACGAGGCTGGGCTAAACGAAGTAGATACGTACGCAGTAGAGCTGGCCTATTGTTTGGCCAAAGAATCACCATTTATATGCAAGTGGCAATGCTGCCAGCCTTTTGCACACTTTTTTTGTTCGCTAGAGTCCGGACGAGGTTTTTGATGCCCGACATTCTTTTCATTTTGCTTTCAAATCGTGTTAATACTAGTTCCGCCCGCGGCTTTGCCTGCGTGAAATTCAGTTTGCCCTAAAAAGCTTTTGTGTGATCTGTATGTATACCTCGGGCAAACGTTGCAATTAGGGGAAAACAACTTTGAGAAGGAGACAAATAGAAGGATCCAGCTGGGATGGCCAGCATTTGGTAAACTTCGTCGGGTATTTTCGTCGCCCATACCCCAATGTTTGAAGATTAAAATCTTCAACCAGTGCGTCCTACCCGTCATGACGGAGCCGAGACGTGGACACTACCGGTCAGACTAGTCCATAAGTTTAAAGCCGCTCAGCGAGCTATGGAGCGGGTTATGTTGGGCGTCTCTCTGAAGGACCGCATCAGAAATGAGGTGATCCAACAGAGGACCAGAGTCAACGACATAGCTGAGAGGATTAGCAAGCTGAAGTGACAATGGGCTGGTCACATATGCCGCAGGACCGACAACCGTTGGGGTAAACGTATCCTCGAGTGGAGACCGCGTCTCGGCAAACGTAGCTTAGGACGCCATTGGGCGAGATGGAGCGACGACATCAAAGAGGTGGCTGGTAGTGGCTAGCGGAGAACTGCTCAGGATCGAGCTTGTTGGCGTGCCATGAAGGAGGCCTATGACCAGCAGTGGACGAGTAGAGGCTGATGATGATGATGAAAGCGTATTCAGCCGTATATTATCGTAGCATGTTATATTATATAGTCTAAAAGTTTCCTGTATATGAATCCATCCACCAACAATCCAGATTGTTCGCTAAATAAGTTTTTTTTTTAAATAATGTGAAACCGTTAATATTTTTCGGGATAAAAAATGTCCTATTATTTATTCTGGACTTCTGAGATGACGCAAGCTAAATTTCATAGCAATCAGTTCAGTACTCTAGCGAGAAAAGGGAACAAATAAACTCACTTTTACACTTATATGCTAATTACACCATTCAAAGGAATAAAGTTGCAATCATTTCCGTGCAATAAATTGTCATTGATGACATAATCTGCATATTATTATATGCCAGGTCCCTCAGTAATTAATTTAAAAATATGATTATTACAGTGAATAATAGGTACGTTCCAAATTCAAAACCACCGTCCACATTTTTTGCGAGCTAATTAAAATTATCGTGTCTCTTTGAAAAATGGAATTGCGTCGCGCGCGACCAGTTGCGCGCTATGATTTCTTACGATTTCAAATGTCGCCTGAAACCAGACGAATCATACGATAGACTTCAAATGGCATTCATGGGTGAAGGCCTTTCTAAGGCGACCATGTGTCGGTGGTATAATGAATTTTATCGCGGTCGACTATCTTTGAGAGATGAAGAAAGAAGTGGTCGCCCTTTGACGGCTATTACAGAAAAAAACGTGCTAGCAGTGAAAAGTTTGATCCAAGACAATAGAATAGACGACCACCACGAAACCATACCATCAAGAAGAAACGATACCAAGAAATTCAGCATAAACTGCAGATTGGATTAGAAAGCCTTCACGAGATTCTACACGTGCATCTTCGGTTGCGGAGGATAGTTTCACGCTGGGTGCCGCACAATCTCACCGATGCTCAGAAGCAGACACGGCTGGAATGGTGCCATGATATGATAGACAAATTTGAAGTAGGCTTGTCTCAAAGTGGTTACGACATCGTTACAGGTGATGAATATTGAATTTATCAATACGATCCAGAAATGAAGCGCCACTCGACGATTTGGGTGTTTCAAAACGAATCAACGCCTACCAAAGTGAAGCGATCTAAAAGCGGGGGTAAAATTTTGATCGCGAGCTTTTTCAGTTTGACTACATGGTGTCAATTCCTTTACAAAACTAAAGAAGCATTAACGCTGAATGGTATACTACTTAATGCTTGACAAAAGTTTTCTCTGTTGTGAGCAACAAGGTGTGTCTGGTGAAGCCGTACCAAGGACGGGTGTAAGCGTACCGAGGACGGGTCTGAGCAGTTGTGTTACGAATTACGATGTGTGGCGGGTTCGATGCGCCAAATGTTGTTGTGTCGGGAGTTTGGTCGTAGAGAGTCTCCAGATCAATATCCCTCTAGCGCAGCATCGTTTGGTCGTGTTGGTCTTGGGATTAACATCGCATCACCTCGCTCAACTGCCGTCATCCTTCCTATTCCTAAGGTTTTTAAGTGAATAGGCTTAATAAATTAGTGCGCTTCACTATCAACGATTGCATCATTGCTTACCATCAGGCGGGATTGCAGTCAAGCGCTAGTTTATAAATAAATGAATATAAAAAAAACCACGACAGTGCGTCCACCCACACCGCAATCAAAACGAGGGACTTTCTGGACAGTACAGCAGTCAAACTCCTGGGTCGCCCCTCCTTACAGCCCTGACCACCGATAGCACGGTGTGACTTCATCTTATTCCCAAAAATAAAAGATCAGCTCAATGGGATAAAATTTTATAAAATATAGTCGCCGGATGATGCGCTGTCAGCGTTAGAGCAGGCTGCAATCGAAGTGTCTGTGGCAGACTGGAAAAAATGTTTCGAAAACTGGTTCAGACTCATGGACCTTTGTGTAGAGACTGGTGGAGAGTACCATTTTTTTAAACTTTGCCTCGCTCTAGGAATTACTTCTGTATCGTGGGTGCGTTTACAAACATTTAAAATCACATATACAAGCAGCCAGACCCGAAACAAATATCTGTAGGCCATACAAATATTTGTTCCGTGCGGGAATCGAACCCGCGACATGCAGTGCAGCAGTCAATCGCTCAGCCACTATAAAATTCGTGTCCTTTTGAACTTTGAAAAGATGAACTAAAAATACGTGTACCTATAGAACATTTTTTTTTCTTATTATCGCAAAACTTTCTGAGTGTCCCACGTATGAGATTTATTTGGCAATTTTTTTTTAAAGTGTAAACAATTATGAGTTTAACAAAAAATAAATTTAATTGCACACACACACAGTCAGTTTACGCTTATACTTCTAACAATTTATAACTTTTTCAATAGTAGTATCTATCACGCTGAAATCTTACTAATTACTATTGGAATAAATTTGATACTTGTTTTACTTAAAACGACCACAATTTTTGGAACATACCTTCTCACACCTTCCATTTGACACCGATATTGATAACAAAAGTACTCTTATAAACGGAACATTCTACATTAAAATCGGAAATATGTGACACATCATGTAAAACGGTCATCGATTAACATAATGCTCAGATCCTAAGCGAACCAGAGCATTAGCGTCGGTTTTCAAGTCAAAGGATGCAGAGTACGATCATCACCATCGTCAAAACCTTTTCTTATCGTCCCACTGCTGGGCACAGGCCTCCTCTCATATTGAGAAGAATAACGGACGTAATATTCCGAAGAACAACAGACGCTCGCGTGTCGACGCGGAATATTACATCCGTACGGCCGACGCCTTTGGTTGGTAATAAACATTAAATTTCTGCTTCACTAACGCTTCAGACGATACTTCGGTAAATATTCAATTAAGAAAGTGACAGTAGATACAATACAGCCTACTACATACACGCACCACGGCAGAGTGAAGCGAGCCACGAACTCTTTCTGACGAAATTTTTGTTTCAGTGATCTTAAAAAGTATTGATCACGCTTGCTTTTTTCTGCTAACCCATTCTCCCTCATCCGCAATGCGTTCAATTGTAATGAAGGCGTGATTGGAAAACCTTTGTAAAAATAAAATGCAAACAAAAATTTCGTATAAGGCTTGTCAAAATAGTAAATTGTAGGATTGCCCCACTTGTCGATAAAGCGTGTCTTGTAATATTGGTAGAAATAATGGGGTATAATTGAATACATGTCCTGATTTTGACTAACGGTGGTGAGGGCTTGAAGCGTATTGTTGCACTCTTTTCTCTCCGGAGCGACTAGAGGCACAGCGTTCTTGTGTGACATGGCTTTTGTATGCTCAGTCGAAAGGTATTTACGTAGTGTAGGACTGAAACAGGGTTTGTAGTTATATTCAAATATATCTTCTTCACTTGAGACTTGGTATTCTTTGCTCGGGTCGGTAGTTAGACTGACAAGACTGGACTGATAGAACGTATTGATGAGGTATGCAAACAATACCCATATTATATGTATATACTTTATACTCATTGAGCAACGAATACCACGGCTATGTAGGAGCAAGTTTTCTAACATTTCCAGGGCTATGTAACCCTTGTCTTTAGGTCGGAGTAGAAATACCATTATTGTAAAATAAACAATAAACGATAGCAGTAACAAAAACCACACAGTACAATCGAATTCTATGTACACAGTTTTCCAAATGGGAATGGATGCTGCTCTCTTCACTGCAAACCTTAGCTCTTCGTTGTAATCATGATACCCGTTTAGCCAAGTTAAAGCTTGGGCTCTTGTTAAAACCATCATCATGCCCCCAAATATGACGTCTGTTTCATTATTCCGAAGCATTATCATGGGACCGCTCACTGTCATATTTGGATCAACAGAAGAATATATGCTACCGTCGTAACTGTAGTTAAAAATTACATTAAATTGTTCTTTTTCACTTAAAACTTTGAATATGTATTCTTCTGA
Source organism: Sesamia nonagrioides (assembly GCA_017933935.1). Taxonomy (NCBI): domain Eukaryota; kingdom Metazoa; phylum Arthropoda; class Insecta; order Lepidoptera; family Noctuidae; genus Sesamia; species Sesamia nonagrioides. Next base: position 88,221 of record JADWQK010001582.1, read on the forward strand.
ACCTAATATAGTTTTCTCACCTTCAGATTTTAATGGGTTGATGCCGAAAGGTGGTCGGTGAGCCACAGACGCTCTTAAGGTGCAGTTTTTGAGTCCGGTGACTAGTTTGTTTGGGTACAGGTTATCTGAAGCCTGTGAGCACAGCCCGAGGCTGATGATGTTGTTATAGTATTTGCCACACGCGTAATTATCAAACGGGTTGTAGGTGAAGAGGTGAGCGTCTGCAGTTCCGTTCATAACCACTACGTTGTTGACATGCAGTTTCAGCAACTCATCGAAGATCACACGAAGCTCGTTGTTTTGTAGCGATTCGACAACCACCAAGAACGGCGCGTATGGATTCCACGCTGGATCTTGCATTAGAAACTCGAAATATGCCGTGAAAATAGTCACATTCTTAGAATTTATCAAATATCCCTGATTAGGCAAAATTGATTGATAAGTCGACTTTCTGGTAAACAGCGAAAAGTTATTTGTTGAATGAATTGTTTTGAGTAGTTCTTCATCTTCGATTCCCATGTTGACGTACGTAAGTTCGTTTTGTTCAGTGAAGTATTTGTTGAGTACACCGGTTACACACTGGATCAGTGGTCCTTCTTCAAGGTGGTATGTTGGCAAAGCGATCTGGCAGTGTCCCGCCACGTAGAATGCGGACATCAAACACCACGTAACTAACATTTTCTATCGTGAAATGTCAATGATTGTTTCACAAATAACACCTATTTATTACCTCAATGATCAGAATATTTATTAGATTTCCGTGCTTTGACAGTTACGGGGATTGTATGCTCTTGTATTTAATTTTCTTTCGATAAATTAGCGCGATGATTTTATTATGATTATGTTCTATAGGTTTGGTTCCCGCAATTAATCCATAGTTGTCTTTAAAAATAAAAATAATTATCTTGAGTTTTATAGATGACAATTCTAGGTATTTCTAAATTAACACAGAACAACAAGCAGACTGCCTACTCCGGGTGTTGTTACAAATGAATCGTAATATACTGATATGAATTACAATTTTTATATAAACACTAAACAGTAATCTAATTTTCACTTCTAATGGCTTTATTATTACCAAATAATAATACAGTTTCTTATAACAAAGTAAGTCATTATCAATCATACTTATGTATACTATTTTCTTTAGAAACTTCACCGTCCTATCTTATACATATATTATTACTAGCTGCGCCCCGCGGTTTCACCCTGGTAACTAGTAGTGGTACGATTATTTATTAAACAATTGCACTTAGGTATATAAAAAATAGATAAAACATGTAGCGGCATCTACAAACGCAACATTTTTTTTTTTTATTGGGACAAAACCCGCCGCACATTTCCCACCCACTGCATCCTGAAAGCCAGAATCAACAGTGGAGACCACCAGAAAAACGCCGAGCAATGAAGCTCGACGAGTTCCGGAGAAACAATTCAACTTTCTTGGGTTTGGGTCCCGCAACGAAATTAATCAGAAAAGAATAGCGGAGGAGTAAGAAAAAAGATATTTTATCCACTTCCCTCCATAACAAGCAGGAGGCAGAACAGAACTAGGCCAATCGGCACAAAGGCACATTATTGCAACTGGGAGAAGCCCTGATTGCCAAGCACCACGGAATAAAATTTGATTAAGTTAATGGGTCCTAAGTAGGTGTGTACTTTTTTTTTAGTAAAAAATTTATTTGCTAAGATTGTAGGTACATTAAATAGGATGTTACAATAATGGAGCGAGCCTTGTACAATCTACCTGATATTAGGCATGCAAACAACAATGAGAATAATAAATCAAATAATAAATAGTTCATGGTTAGAATTATCTTACATAAGTATTAAAATTTACTAAAATTAATTGATACAAAAACATTAAAAGCATAACAACAAACAACAATGAGAAAAAAGAATTATAATAATCAATGAATCCAGGAAAAAGAAATAAAATTAATACGTCATTACAACTCTGTCAAAGAAAACAATTTAGTCATAAGGTTATGTCAAAGAAAAAATTAAATCATTAGGTATGTCAAATATGATAAAAACTAAAATTGAGTAATTTGGTCCGTTAGTTAATTAAATTAGATACATTAAATTGCACAATTCAAATGTCATCGTCATTTAAATAGTCTATTACAGAATAATAACACTTTTCTATTAGGAAGGCCACTAAATTCGTTTTAAAAATCTTAATTGTATCATTTTTTATTACATCCGGCAATTTATTATATAAAGTGGGACCCATACAAATGACACTTTTCCTCATTAATGCTGTGTTGCAGGACTCGATTTGTAATAAATTTTTATATTGTTTTCTAACTGGTCGCTCTCTAGTTTCCGTCATCGTAGGAAAAAGATTTTTATGGGTCTTTACAAATATGGCCATTTCCAGAATGTACAATGACGGAAATGTAAGCAGTTTTAGGGACTTAAACTTTGGTTCGCAACTGTCTGTGGTCTGCACCCCACACATTGCTCTAATGCAACGTTTTTGTGCCCTGAATATATATTCCCTTGAGCTGCAATTGCCCCAGAAAATAATTCCGAACCGTAGAACTGATGCAACCAGACCATGATAAGCTACTAATAAAGTTTTAATATCGACTTTTTTGGACAACTTTGAAAGGACATATGCCGCTGTGTTAACCCTTTTGCAGATTTCCTCTGCTTGTGGTTGCCAATTTAGTTGTCTGTCAATGTAAATCCCTAAGAATTTTGCAACTTTAACTTGGTCAATTTTTTGTTCATTGTACTCTACTGATACTTCTTTTAAAGTTGTGCGTTGGTGGAAGTGGATTATGTTGGTTTTTTGCAAGTTAATCATCAAGTTGTTTTTATCAAGCCAATGTACGATATCTTCCAGGGTTTTATTTATGTCCTGTTCGTAGGTATTCAGATTTTTACATTTAACCAACGCAGTGCTGTCATCGGCAAACAATACCATAGGATTTTCAACATAACGTGGCAAATCGTTAATATAAATTAAGAAAAGGAGTGGTCCAAGGACACTACCCTGCGGTACCCCATATTTTATTGTTCGTACTTCGGATCGGTACTTTATTTCAGTTTTCGTCTTAGGGCATATTCTAGTTAATTCCGTGTACTGTTTACGATCGCTAATATATGATTCTCTTCCACATCCCTCCGCGCGTCCGTGCCGTGTGGTGTGAAATTAATACGCTCCGGGTATATTTACGAATATCGCGTTCCGATTGTTAGTTTCCGGCTCGTGTTTTCATTCTAGACTGTGAAATTGTGTCTGGCTTGGTATAGTAAGTTTATTCTTAGTGTTTGTTTGGTATTTATTGTAAATCAAATAATTTCGGTGAGTACATTTATTTTCTTACTTGTGAGGGTAACGTAATTTATTTATTTTTTTCTCCGCGCGACGGTTTTGTTTTTTTCTTTTCGTTAACTTAGATTTGTTTTTCTTGTTAATTAATTAGCTATGTCAACTTCCAATGATGACCCCCCTGATCGTGGGGGGGACATTTTCCGCAGAGATAACAAGACGTTTAGGTCGCCGCCGCAAGCCTCCGCTAAGCGTTTGTTTTGTGAAATGTCTCCGACCGACAATTTAATAGATGATAGGTCGAAGCGTTTACAAACTGCACCCAATTCTCCCGAAAAGTCGCCTACATTAAATATTTCCAATCGTAGCGACGGGAACAGTAATTATTGCGATTTGATGACCGAGGCGTCTGTGTACCTGGCCAAAATCAACGAGCTGGTTAATGATAACGGTTCTCGTATAAATGTCGCGAACAAATCAGCAATTATGGATATGACTCAACGAGTTACAAGTATCGTATCTTTGTTAGCTTTAAAATCTGCGTGTAACGAGACAAAGCTTGCTAACACCGAGCGCGAATTGGAAATAATTAAATTAAAATCCTACGCTAAAACCGTTAATGAGGACAAAAACATGTCGTACGCGGATTCTTTGAAACTGCGGTTGCCTAAAGTTACCCCGGCTATTGAATCTAGAGTACCTCTTCCTTGTCTCGTCGCCTATCCGACCCAGGAGCGATCAGCTGACTATGCGTCATCTTCCGCCACTAAACAAGCTCTTATGAAGGCGATTAGACCGAGTGACGACGGTTTTCAAATAGTCGGTATTAAAAAAACCGCCAAATCAGGCGTTGTACTGCGCGTTGCAAATGAAAACCAATTGAAAAGACTAGAATCGGTAGACGCTATAAAGTCTGCGGGTCTTCGCTTAGAAAAACCAAAAGGTCGCCGACCCCGTCTATTAGTCAAGGACATTCCCGCCTCTATGGAAGACAACAATTTTTTGCAAGCTATATACCGCCAAAATATTAAAAACGAGTTGCCAATAAAAGAAGACGACTTCATTAAATCCACGAAAATAGTCCGTAGGCGTTCTACCAATAACGGTCGTAAATGGTTAGGAATAGAGATTGAACCTGAGGTACGGAAACATCTTGTGTCTACCAAGGATAAGTTATTTATTGACTGGGCCACGTGCCGTTTTGTTGATGATATCGAGGTAGTTCGTTGCGCGTATTGTCAGCAATTCGGTCACGTGAAAAAGCATTGCGCTAATAAATCACCAACCTGCGCTATATGTTCTGAGGCCCACGAAACCAATGTTTGTCCGCATAAGGACGATTTAAATTTTACCCCGGTTTGCGCGGCGTGTAAACGTTTTAAAAAACCTTTTGACCATCGCTGCGGGTCTGAACAGTGCGGTACCTATAAATTAAAACTCGAACAACTTATCCTACATACTAATTACTAATTAAGATGGATAGTCTAAGCATAGGGCAATTAAACCTTCACAACGATAAGGTGGCGACATCAGAGTTAGATAAATTAATTATTGACTACAACTTAGACCTTGTACTCATTCAAGAACAATATCAAAACTCAAGTTTACGTCACAGGGTAGTGCAGCTGGATTGCAGGGCGCGAGCCGGAATTTATGTTGCGCGGTCTTCTAACTTTACGGTAACGTCTATACGTGACCTCATGACGCCACACTGTGCGGTTGCTGAAGTCTCATCAGCTTCTTTTAAAGTATTCGTTGTAAGCTGTTACTTTCAATATTCAGATCCTGTTACTCCTCATATACATAATCTCCGTCATGTCTTGCGGTCACTCGCGGGCTGCAAAGTGATCGTTGGCGCGGATGTCAACGCGTCATCGTCTCTGTGGTATGGCAAGGTTCGGGCAACCGATACCGAACGACGCTGCGCTGTTGAAGATTTCATTGCTGAGATGAACCTATCGATTCATAATACCCCCGATGCACCACCTACTTTTTGCAGCCAAATAGGCGAATCTTGTATTGACGTCACACTTTCTAGTGCCGACGTACGTTTGGATAGGTGGCGTGTCCTACCGGACGCGTCTTGTAGTGATCATCGCCTGATCGTGTACGAATTTGTTCCTGGTTATATTCAGGGTCCGTCTCATATTCCTGGTAATTTCAGATATAGATGTAAAGGCGCGAATTGGGAATTTTTTGGCTCGCTTTTTGCGTGTCATGCCAAGGAGTTCACTCGGGACGGGCTGTCAGCCGAAGAAAGTGCTGACATTATGTCAGAAACCTTTACCTACTGTGCTGACATCGCCATTGGTCGTGGATCTATGACCAATATTCGTAGATGTGACTGGTGGAGTGATTATTTAGTAGAACAGCGCAAAAGATATCGCAGAGCGCGTAGACAGTTAAATAAACTCAAGAGCCGAAAGATTACTGGAGATCTTCTTACGTCCGCTTTAAATGCTTTCAGAGTTGCCAAGTCACGCTACAAAGCATCGGTGGAAAAATCTAAGGGTAACTTGTTGCGGAAAATCGTTGACAAACTTGACAGGGAGGGTCCGTGGTCTCCCTTATATCACGAATTTAAAGCTAACAGATCGGTCGACCTTGCATACGTTCAAAACATTAAGGTCAATGATAAGCATACCACGGGCATAGAGGAAACAACAAAAGTACTAATTAATACACTTATCCCTGATGATTCGCCGGCTAACGATAGCGACTACCACCAACAGATTCGAGCGTGGGCTCCTGTGCCACCTGAATCACCAATGTCAGACGTACCATCTAATGACGAATTTATAAATATTGTTAGAAAACTACCGGTCAACAAATCATCAGGGGAAGATAAAATATCTAATAGGATGATTAAAGAAGCGTGTAAAACAGCGGGTGATGCCATCTTAACTGTATATAACCGATGCATTGCTGAAGGCGTTTTTCCTCGTAAATGGCGACGCGGTTTCATACGAATAATACCAAAGTGTGGTGATAAACCACCGGATGATCCGAAGTCATATCGGCCTATCACGCTTCTACCATCTTTGGGGAAACTTCTTGAGCGCCTCATCGTTCCACGTTTACTACCGAACGGTCCAAAATTTCATAGTAATCAATATGGCTTCACCATCGGTAAATCAACAGTCGACGCGGCGCTTTCTGTCAGAAGAACCGTTAACCAGTCGGAACACAAGTACGTGATTGGTATCTTTTTGGATATTTCTGGGGCTTTTGATAACGCTTGGTGGCCTATGCTGTTGTTAAAATTAAAAAACCGCGGTTGCTATAGAAACATATATAATCTCGTTTACTCGTACTTTATAAACGGTTCCGCGGTACTTAAGCTCGGTCATTTTTCTAGTACTAAAGCACTAACCATGGGATGTCCTCAGGGTTCAGTTGTCGGTCCTTATTTATGGAATTTGGGTTTTGATGATTTTCTCGCGATCCCGCTTCCTTGCGGCTGTTCACTTACTGGTTACGCGGACGATGGCCTACTGCTCATTCAGTCAAGTACCCGAGCCGGACTTGAGAACTTGGCCCATACTTGCCTAAATCTAATATCTCAGTGGGGTGATCGTAACCGCCTAGCGTTTGCGCCGCATAAAACCTATCAACTTCTACTAAAAGGTAATCTTAAATCATTGCCTACTATTAAATTTAATAACGTTCCCGTTAAAAAACAGCAATCCGTATGCTACCTTGGTATGGTCTTAGAAAGGAATTTTTCATTTATCGAACATATAAAAATAGTTGGCGAAAAAGCTAAAAGGAACTTTTATGCCCTAACTAGAATATCCAAAGCAACTTGGGGTCTATCATTCCTAACTTTAAAAACTATATATGGAGCTACCTACTTAGGATGTATGTGCTACGGTGCACCTGTTTGGGCCGATAGGGCCAGCATAGGGGCGGCGCGACGTAAACTGCTTCAAAGCCAACGTTTGGCATTGATATTTTTATGCAAGGCGTATATAACAGTCAGTACTGAAGCCTTACCCGTTCTGGCAGGTGTACTTCCAGTCGATCTTGAAGTACAGCGACGTGCTTCAATGTACTACTCCGCGAGGGGGGAGGCCATGGACACTAACTTTGTTACACAACGCGACCTCAATAGAATTTCTAGATTATTTAAACCTCAGACTGACGTCTGGGAGGACCTCTTATCCGAATGGCAAAGTAGGTGGGATAATTCCATCAAGGGCCGGCACCTCCATCTGTTCTTTCCATCCGTTGGCGATCGGCTGGCTAAGACATGGCTGGAGGTTGACCACTGCGTTGCCCAATTTCTCACAGGTCATGGCAACTTTAAAAGTAAACTTAGTAACTTTTAAACTTGTTCCTTCGCCTTTGTGTCAGTGTTCTACATCGAACTGTGAATTTGAACAGTCCGCACATCACATCTTGTGGGAGTGTATTCTTTGGCAGAATGAACGCAATATTATGTTGGATAGTGTACAAGTTACATCCGGAGTTGTTTATTATACGGACCTTGTTGAAACTAGAACTAATTTCCGTGCGTTCAGGCGCTTTTGCCATACCTATTATTGGAATCAATTGTAACAGCAAATACCTACTTAGGACCCATTAGCTTGATCAAATGTTATTCCGTGGTGCTTGGCAATCTGGGCTTCTCCCAGTTGCAATAATGTCCCTTTGTGCCGATTGGCCTAGTTCTGTTCTGTCTCCTGCTTATTATGGAGGGAAGTGGAAAAATATCTTTTTTCTTACTCCTCCGCTATTCTTTTCTGATTAATTTCGTTGCGGGACCCAAGACAGTTGAAACGTTTCTCCGGGACTCGTCGGGCTTCATTGCTCGGCGTTTTTCTGGCGGTCTCCACTGTTGATTCTGGCTTTCAGGAGTTGCAGTGGGTTGGGAACAGTGTGGCGAGTTTTTTGCCCCAGAAAATAATTCCGAACCGTAGAACTGATGCAACCAGACCATGATAAGCTACTAATAAAGTTTTAATATCGACTTTTTTGGACAACTTTGAAAGGACATATGCCGCTGTGTTCACCCTTTTGCAGATTTCCTCTGCTTGTGGTTGCCAATTTAGTTGTCTGTCAATGTAAATCCCTAAGAATTTTGCAACTTTAACTTGGCCAATTTTTTATTCATTGTACTCTACTGATACTTCTTTTAAAGTTGTGCGTTGGTAGAAGCGGATTATGTTGGTTTTTTGCAAGTTAATCATCAAGTTAAAACATATCAAGCCAATGTACGATATCTTCCAGAGTTTTATTTATGTCCTGTTCGTAGGTATTCAGATTTTTACATTTAACCAACGCAGTGCTGTCATCGGCAAACAATACCATAGGATTTTCAACATAACGTGGCAAATCGTTAATATAAATTAAGAAAAGGAGTGGTCCAAGGACACTACCCTGCGGTACCCCATATTTTATTGTTCGTACTTCGGATCGGTACTTTATTTCAGTTTTCGTCTTAGGGCATATTCTAGTTAATTCCGTGTACTGTTTACGATCGCTAATATATGATTTAATAAGTTTCAGTGCATTTCCCCTTATTCCGTAAACACTTAGTTTGTTTAGTAGAATGTCATGATCGACACAATCGAAAGCCTTTGACATATCTGTAAAGATTGCGCAAATAGGCACTTTACTATCTACGTTTTTTATAACCATATGGTATAGATCTAAAATAGCCGCATTGATGCTTTTTCCTTTCCTAAAACCTTTTTGTTCATTACACAGACTGTCATATTTCGATAAGAAGTTGCTAAGTAATTCGTAAATTAACTTCTCTACTACCTTGGACAACATCGGAATTAAGGCTACTGGTCGGTAATTAGCTATTTCTTCTTGTTTGTTTTTTTTTTTTTTGTAAATTGGCTTTACTATAACAGTTTTTAAACTATTAGGGAACACACCAGAGTTGATGCTTAGATTAATAATGTGGCTAAGATGTACAGCTATATTGTTCGCCGCAAACTTGAACGACTTTCGTTGATGCTGTTACAATTGATTCCAATAATACGTATGGCAAAAGCGCCTGAACGCACGGAAATTGGTAATAAACGACTCCGGATGTAACTTGTACACTATCCAATATAATATTGCGTTCATTCTGCCAAAGAACACACTCCCACAAGATGTGATGTGCGGACTGTTCAAATTCACAGTTCGATGTAGAACATTGACACAAAGGCGAAGGAACAAGTTTAAAAGAATACAGTTTACTTTTGCCATGACCTGTGAGAAATTGGGCAACGCAGTGGTCAAGCTCCAGCCATGTCTTAGCCAGCCGTTCGCCAACGGATGGAAAGAATAGATGGAGGCCGGCCCTCGATAGAATTATTCCAACTACTTTGCCATTCGGATAAGAGATTAAATAATCTAGAAATTCTATTAAGATCGCGTTGTGTAACAAAGTTAGTGTCCATAGCCTCCCCTCTCGCGGAGTAGTACATTGAAGCACGTCGCTGTACTTCAAGATTGACTGGAAGTACACCTGCCAGTACGGGTAAGGCTTCAGTACTGACTGTTCTATATGCCTTGCATAAAAATATCAATGCCAAACGTTGGCTTTCAAGCAGTTTACGTCGTGCCGCCCCTATGCTGGCCCTATCGGCCCAAACAAGTGCACCGTAGCACGATTTCGACAGCAGCACCGAAGATTTCGAGGACAAATACTGTGACAGGAGAGTTTCATACATTAGAGATATTGTAATAATGATCCTAATCATATTCATTTGCGTTGAGCATTGATTGCAGGAAAGCACTTGATGCGGTAGGCGCAGGATCGGTCATCGTGGAGATACTAGGGGAGGCCTATGTCCAGCAGAGGACGCGTATCGGATGAAATGATGATGATGATTATTGCTGCGAACTGTTGTTTTTGATACTGGGTCCGTCCGCGTGATATATTTCGGCCCACTCCCACTCACCGAGGATGTCTCAGCAGTGGGAATGATATAGTTTGATTGTATTATATTATTGTCGCGCATAGTAAATAAAACAGGTTTTTTATTTATGATTTTATTTGTATCGAAATTGATAACAGTGTCAGTAAAAATTGCATTTGTGGGCTGATGGAGATGCGGAATAATTTTGATGTGTTGACAGATTTTTCATCAGATGTTCTCAAGAAGACAGGAGAGTTAGTAGGCTACTATAGGGAGGTAGGCTGGTTGGTCCACTTGAAGGACTATATAAGTACGGATACCAAACCCATTACATTATGTAGAATATTGATGCCTGCCTTTTTCACTCAAACGAAAAATTATGGCGTCCATCCCACTCTGATCTATGAATCCTAAACTTGGTCTTTAGAGAATAGACAAAATTCTAAACTCAAAGATTAGCCAACGTGCACTGAAGCACAAGAAATATCGGTAATTAGCAGAATATATACAATACACTACAGCTACTGACCTTATATATACTTAATAATGATTTTATTTTATAAAAATTCAAAGGACGCGCCCGCCAAGTTTGAACGTTTCCCGCGCTTTCCGAATGGAGGTTGAATCAAACAAAATGACGGCGTGTATTTTTTTTTTTTTGAGTTAATGGCCTGGTAGCACGGCCTTTGAGCCGAACGCGGCGTGCCGTCTCCCAAAACATAGGATAGACGTTGACAGATGGACTTACATGAGTAGGTGAAAAATTGGATTTAATTTACAAATTATTTTCAATTAAGTATGCACAAATGTAAATAACGTTATTGATATTAAAATATATACGTACAATAAAATTTGATTTTTTGAAGACCGAAATTAATTTTAAATTACATTTACAATATAATAAGAAATATCGATACTTTATAGTCTGTGGTCACGATGATTAATCACCATCACTAAATAGGTCGGCAAGCCCACAAAGTATGATATTTATAAGCACTGTCAGTACTAATAAGAAATTCAGAACTTCATAGACGTGATTTAACTGACAGCTGTTTCAGAGATCATCCTATATTTTACAAACTATAGGCCATAAAAATATTTTGTTCCGTGCGGGAAGCGAACTCGCGCACAGCCCGCGACACGCGGCGCATCAGTCGATCGCACAGCCACTGCAGCAATTGTGTCGAATATTATTCAAAAACTAGCGACCCGCCCGGCTTCGCACGGGTGCAATGCTGATACTAAAGACATTATAAAAAAAAACTGTTAACGTTGCATAAAAAAAATAGTGGCTCGCCGCAAATGCGACGCCCCACAATTTTTAAATTTTGTAACATCTTCGAAACTATTTATTTAAATCATGTGCTGTAAAGGGCGATATAGATCTACATTTAAAAAAAGTAGGGGTGGATTACCCTTAACATTGAGGCCTTTAGGGGGATAAAAAATAGATGTTGTCCGATTCTCAGACCTACCCAATATTCACACAAAATTTCATGAGAATCGGGAAAGCTGTTTCGGAGGAGTTTAACCACAAACACCGCGACACAAGAATTTTATATTGATTTAAAAGTGTATTCTGTCTCTTGTCATATTCAAACGATTGACAGAAACAAACGTGTTATAAGCGCTAATGCATTGCATTTCGTGATTTGTAGTGATGGGTATCATTGTCATTTTGGAAGTTTCTTTGTTTTTATTTTTAAATATAATTTATTACTTAAGCGCAATCTGATGGTAAGCAGTGATGCAATCGTTGATGGTAAAGCGCACTAGTTTATTAAGAGCCTATTCACTCTAGCCTTGAAGACACTCAAGTTGTAGTCCGACGGAAACACCGCCGCTGGCAAATTGTTTCAGTCCCTCGACGTACGCGGTATAAAAGAGGAGGTGAAACGCTTCGTCCGGATCGTAGTGATGTTAACAACGTAAAGGTGGAAACTCGCCGGGTCGTCCGATGGTGGAACGGAGATGGGGGAATTAAATCATGCAATTCCCTCGCACACTCACCAAAATGCTACCTGTAGAACACCGAAAGGCTTGCTACTCTACGCCTGTGCTCTAGGCTTTGGAGACCGTTTTGAGTTAAATCAGGGTCACCATTCAGCCCCTTCGCACGCCTCTCCACTGAATCCAAAGTGGCTAGGTGACACTTTGCAGCACCAGCCCAAATGTGGCTGCAGTAATCCACACACGAACGGACCTGTACTGTGATTAGAAGCTGCCTTGGTATTAGGTTCGAGGACATCTCAACTCCCAAAAGCTGAAGGCGGTCGGTACACTCCCAGGATACATTCTGAAAAGTAGGAGCCAAGGTGAAAAGGCTCCTTTTGGCGGTGAAAAGACACGCCTGTGTTTTGGCGGCATTGAATGCTACAAGATTGGCATTGCCCCAATCGGAGACTGCCTATAGTGCATCATTGGTACGCTCTACCATAGCCTCTCTTTCGGACCGGATTGATTCTCTACTAGCCCTAGCATGCGGCAGGTATCTCTCCACAATTTTGTTGTCATCTGCATACCCATAGATACCGGGCATCAGCAGTCGTGAATATGCAGTAGGAACAGAGTTGCAGAGAGAACAGACCCCTGAGGAACACCGGCTTAGTCGACATGGGCTCAGATGAGCATCCGTCGACAACAACTCGGAGGGAACGTTCAGTCAGGAAATCTTTTACTCAGTCAGTCAGGCCAGGGGAAATGCCGTACGCTGGAAGCTTACTCAAAAGGCCAGCGTGCCATACCCGGTCGAAGGTATTCGAGACATCAAGGGAAACAGCAATCGCAACCCGATTTTCTGGAGGGCTTCGCCCCACAAGTGAGTGGTATACACTAGTACGTCCTCAGTTGATCGATTGCGGCGAAACCCGTACCGTCGGTTACTAAGGAGATCGTTACCTTCCAGGCATGCCAAGAGGCACGAGTTCAACACACTGCAGCGTGTGTTGAACTCGTGCCTCTTGCAAAGTATGGAGGTTACTGAAATCGGCCAATAGTTGGTAGGATCCGCACGACTACCCTTTTTGGGTGACGGGCTGCACGTTGGCAAGCTTCCAGGATTTGGGCACTATACTAGTCCTAAATGAGAGGCGATACAAGCGCGTCAATACAGTAGACAAGTCGGGCGCACATACCTTAAGAACAATCGCTGCTATACCATTTGGACCGCTAGCCTTATTCACGTCCAGACGACACAGTACTCTCAGAACCTTCTTGTTCCTAATGCGAAGCTTAGGCATTGAAGTTCCGCAATTAGGTAAATTAGGTGGAATAGCACTGCCAGTATCAAGACGCAAATTATGGGCAAAGAGAGATGCAAAGAGACCTGCTTTCTCTTTCACCGTATGAGCCAGTGTTCTATCAGGCCTAACCACCGGAGGCAGTGTGGGCTAACAGAAGTTCGCCTCAACTGATTTGGCAAGGGACCAAAAACATCTGTTACTGGATGGCTGCGCAGATAACAATTGCTGCGAATATGGATAATGCGGCGGAAGCGAGCCTTCTTAAGCGCCTTTTTGTAGGACTTGGGAGCATGGTTAAAGGCTCTCTTCTTTGAGCTTAGATCCGGAGCTCTGCGGTTACGAGCGTCAACCCAGGTGAGAAAAGCCGTGTGCTTACGCTGTTCGGCTTGGACATAATCGGCATTGAACCATGGGCGAGCCGAGCCACCGACGGACACGTCACTGAAGGGGATAAAATACTCCATAGCTTGACGCACCACATCGGTTATAGCGTCCGCACAGCTTGACGGATTGTCAGAAGAGAAGTAGACCTGCTGCCAAGGATAAGACGCAAAGAAGTGGCGCATCTTATCCCAATCTGCTGAATTGTTTCGCCACATTCGCCGTCAACCACGCGAGTCGTAATATGGTCTAGTCGCTTACTCTACCAGCTGGGAAAGGCTCATTGAAAGGGCAAAGTTTCGCGCTTCTCTCCCAGTGTGGTCGGTCCTCTGGTACGGGAAAAGCCAGTCCTGGTGGCAGGCGTTGAATTCCCTGAGAGCAACGAACTGAGCGTCAGGGTGCCAGCGCATCGTATTGTCAGCAGCTTCACTAAGGTGGTCAAATAATCGAGTTGTCTCAGTATAAACAATTTTGTCCGCACCAGTGTCAACCAGCAGCCATAGGGACGTGATGTGAGGGTCTTCAAGGTGACGGAGGCGCCGGCAGCAGATGTCATTGCGGACATACACACAGACCCCGGCACGCGGACATCTGATCTGGGTCTCCATCAGGAAAAGTAGGTTTTATTAATTACAAGTAGGTTTAATTTATTGTTAACTGGACGCAGGTTTATTGCTTAGGTTTAAAGTTTGAATTATTAACAACACAAAAATTAAAATTGTAATTACAGCCATACCTAATTGGAAAAACTTTTAATGATAGTTTAATAAAAAATCTTAATAAAACAAAACAAGATGTGACATTAATTGTTTATTGACAAAGCACAATGATTTTATCTAAGTTTGCTAATTATAAACGTGTGCAGTGTGATACTTATGTCATCATCATCATCTCAGCGTTTATCCCGGTTGCATCCGCGGCTTTCGCGTTGGAGCCCGGGGTCCGCTTTCCTGCACATTCTCCCCCATTTCGCACGATCTTTAGCATCCTGTGGTAAGAGCTTGTTGGCACGCATGTCATCTCTTACAACGTCAAGCCAGCACTTCTTTGGTCTACCCCGCTTGTTCCGGCCCGGCGGAGGCGCCATGGCAAGACATTTGTTACCCACGTAACATGTTTGCGTAAGACGTGGCCGTATCAGCGTAGGCGACCCTCCTGCAGTTTATCTGAAATCTCAGGATACGAAGGCTGCCCCGGATGCGGGAGTTCCTGATGCGGTCTTTCCGCGTAAATCCACACATCCACCGCAGCATATTCATCTCCGTGACACGCAGCTCCTGCTTGTGTCGCTCAAGCACAGGCCGCGCCTCACTGCCATACAGGAGAACAGGTCTAATGATGGTTTTATAGACCTGCCCCTTAAGCTTAACCGGCATTTTGGAGTCACAAATGACACCTGTCACCTCACGCCATTTCGCCCAAGCTGCGGAAATACGTGCCCTGACGTCGCAATCAATGTCGCCGGACGCGTGAAGCACAAACCCTAAGTATTTAAACTGGTCCGTGCACTCGACCATGTCTCCGCCTATGCGCACAGACATGTGGTATGTCGTGTTGCTGGCCAAGTACACGGTCTTTGCCACGTTGAGTTTCAGACCTCCGTTCTCAAGCGAGTCCTTCCACGCATTCACACGCCGCACCAACCGTTCCCTGTCCGCGTCTGCCAGCGCGATATCGTCAGCATACATGAGTAGCCAGGGAGGCTGCTCATGTGAGTCCTTGATGCTGTCCGACAATACGTCTAATATCACGCTGAACAGAAACGGACTAAGGACGGATCCCTGGTGGACTCCGACGTTGATGGGGAAGGGTTTAGTGTCGCCAACAGCGGTCCTAACAACGGAATCGGAATTGAGGTACATGTCTCGAATTATGTCAGCATAGGCTTAAGGTACCCCTTTGGACCTCAGTGCCCACCAGATCACCCCGCGAGGGACACAGTTGAAGGCCTTCTGCATATCTAGAAAGAGCATATGCAGAGGCGTGTTCCTCGATCTGTATCTCTCCATGGTGATCCTTAGTGCGAAGATAGGGTCCATGGTTCCGTACCCTGGCCGAAACCCATATTGACACTCCCAGACAGCACACTCCTGCCGGATTCGGGAGTCTACGATCCTCTCAAAGATCTTCATGGTGTGGGACATGACCTTGATACCGCGATAGTTGCCACACTCCTGAACTGAGCCCTTGCCTTTAAAGACTGGAGTAATTATACTCAGCCTCCATTGGCTCGGGATTTTGCCGGTCAGGAGCACGCGGTTGAAAAAGTTAGTTAACATGCCCACAACGCGAGGTCTTCAAGGTGACGGAGGCGCCGGCAGCAGATGTCATTGCGGACATACACACAGACCCCGGCACGCGGACATCTGATCTGGGTCTCCATTAGGAAAAGTAGGTTTACTTTATTGTTAACTGGACACAGGTTTGTTTCTTAGATTCAATATTTGAATAATTAACTACACAAAAATTAAAATTGTAATTAGAGCCATACTTGATTGGAAATTCTTGTAATGATAGTGTAATAAATAATTCTAAATAAAACAAAACAAGCTGTGACATTGTTTATTGACAAAGCACACACAATGATTTTTATCTAAGTTTGCTAATTATAAACGTGTGTAGTGTAATACTTATGTAATAATATAAAACGAGTGTAGTTTGATACTTATAAATGGCATTCATGGATGAAGGCCCTTCTAAGGCAACCGTGTATCGGTGATATAATGAATTTAAGCGCGGTCGACTATCTTTGGGAGATGAAGAAAGAAGTGGTCGCCTGAAGTAGGCTTGTCTCGACGTGTTTACGACATCGTTACACGTGATGAATATTGGATTTATCAATACGATCCAGAAATGAAGTGCCAGTCGACGGTTTAGGTGTTTCAAAACGAATTAACGCCTATCAAAGTGAAGCGATCTAAAAGCGGTGGTAAGATTATGATCGCGAGCTTTTTCATTTACCTACATGGTGTCAATTCCTTTACTAAAGAAGCATTAACGCTGAATGGTATACTACTTAAAGCTTGACAAAAGT
This sequence comes from Sesamia nonagrioides, assembly GCA_017933935.1. Classification (NCBI taxonomy): domain Eukaryota; kingdom Metazoa; phylum Arthropoda; class Insecta; order Lepidoptera; family Noctuidae; genus Sesamia; species Sesamia nonagrioides. The sequence continues at coordinate 105,024 of JADWQK010001582.1, forward strand.
TTTCTCTGTTGTGAACAACAAGCGAGCAAACACAGGGCTCCGCGGGTTACTGCTTCATCACGAACATGCGCCCGCCCACACCGCAATCAAAACGTGGGATATTCTGGACAGTACACCGGTCAAACTCCTGGGTCGCCTTCCTTACAGCTCTAACCTAGCACCGTGTGACTTCATCTTATTCCCAAAAATAAAAGATCAGCTCAATGGGATAAAATTTTAGTCGCCGGATGATGCGCTGTCAGCGTTCGAGCAGGCTACAATCAAAGTGTCTGTGGCAGGCTGGAAAAAATGTTTCGAAAACTGGTTCAGACTCATGGACCTTTGTGTAGAGACTTACATTACTCCTGTATCGTGGGTGCGTTTACAAACATTTAAAATCACATACACAAACAGCCAGACCTGAAACAAATATTTGTAGGCCATATAAATATTTGTTCCGTGCGGGAATCGAACCCGCGACACGCAGTGCAGCAGTCGATCGCTCAGCCACTGTAAAAATCGTGTCGTTTTGAACTTTGAAAAGATGAACTAAAAATATGTGTACCTAAAGAACATTTTTTTCTTATTATCGCAAAACTTTCTGAGTGTCCCACGTATGAGATTTATTTGGCAAAGTATTTTTTTTAAGTGTAAACAAATATGAGTTTAACAAAAAATAAATTTAATTGCACACCCATAGTCAGTTTACGCTTAAACTTCTAACAATTTATAACTTTTTCAATATTAGTAACACTCTGAAATCTTTCTAATTACTATTGGAATAAATTTGATACTAATTGTTTCACTTAAAACGACCACAATTTTTGGAACATACCTTTTCACACCTTCTATTTGACACCGATATTGATAACAAAAGTACTTTTATAAACGGAACAGGAACAGCTTTTTGCGTTTTTCTATCTGGAATATCCTAGTAGCAACCCAGAGGTTGGAATTGTGGCCGGGTGTTAGAAATAAGGTCGCCCTCTGTAACACCGGACTCATGATGTAACTGCCGCGATGTAGTCGTACTCTGTATAGTGTCTCTCTATAATTAATTTGGAAATAATTAGTTTGGCGAAAATATGTGACACATCATGTGAAACGGTCATCGATTAACATAATGCTAAGATCCTAAGCGAAGCAGAGCATTAGCGTCGGTTTTCAGCGCCAGCCAGCGTTGCCCTGATAATGGAACCCTGCTTATGTTGCCCTGATTATCAAAGGATGCAGCGTACGATCATCATCATCATCATCAAAACTTTTTTTATCGTCCCACTGCTGGGCACAGTCCTCTTATCATACTGGGAAGAATAACGGACGTAATATTCCGAAGAACAACAGACGCCTGCCGACGCGGAATATTACGTCCGTACGGCCGACGCCTTTGGTTGGTAATAAACATTAGATTTCTGCTACACTAACGCTTCAGACGATACTTCGGTAAATATTCAATTAAGAAAGTGACAATAGATACAATACAGCCTACTACATACACGCACCACGGCAGAGTGAAGCGAGCCACGAACTCTTTCTGACAAAATTTTTGTTTCAGTGATCTTAAAAAGTATTGATCACGCTTGCTTTTTTCTGCTAACCCATTCTCCCTCATCCGCAATGCGTTCAATTGTAATGAAGGCGTGATCGGAAAACCTTTGTAAAAATAAAATGCAAACAAAAATTTCATATAAGGCTTGTCAAAATAGTAAATTGTAGGATTGCCCCACTTGTCGATAAAGCGTCTCTGGTAATATTGGTACAAATAATGCGGTATAATTGAATACGTATCCTGATTTTGACCAACGGTGGCGAGGGCTTGAAGCGTATTGTTGCACTCTTTTCTCTCCGGAGCGACTAGAGGCACAGCGTTCTTGTGTGACATGGCTTTTGTATGCTCAGTCAAAAGATATTTACGTAGTGAAGGACTGAAACAGGGTTTATAGTTATATTCAAATAAATCTTCTTCACTTGAGACTTGGTATTCTTTGCTCGGGTCGGTAGTTAGACTGACAAGACTGGATTGGTAGAACGTATTGATGAGGTATGCAAACAATACCCACATTATATGTATATACTTTATACTCATTGAGCAACGAATACCACGGCTATGTAGCAGCAAGTTTTCTAACAGTTCCAAGGCTATGTAGCCCTTGTCCTTTGGTCGGAGTAGAAATACTATTATTGTAAAATAAACAATAAACGATAGCAGTAACAAAAACCACACAGTACAATCGAATTCTATGTACACAGTTTTCCAAACGGGAATGGATTCTGCTCTCTTCACTGCAAACCTTACCTCTTCGTTGTAATCATGATACCCGTTTAGCCAAGTTAAAGCTTGGGCTCTTGTTAAAACCATCATCATGCCCCCAAATATGACGTCTGTTTCATTATTCCGAAGCATTATCATGGGACCGCTCACTGTCATATTTGGATCAACAGAAGAATATATGCTACCGTCGTAACTGTAGTTAAAAATTACATTAAATTGTTCTTTTTCACTTAAAACTTTGAATATGTATTCTTCTGAACCTAATATAGTTTTCTCACCTTCAGATTTTAATGGGTTGATGCCGAAAGGTGGTCGGTGAGCCACAGACGCTCTTAAGGTGCAGTTTTTGAGTCCGGTGACTAGTTTGTTTGGGTACAGGTTATCTGAAGCCTGTGAGCACAGCCCGAGGCTGATGATGTTGTTATAGTATTTGCCACACGCGTAATTATCAAACGGGTTGTAGGTGAAGAGGTGAGCGTCTGCAGTTCCGTTCATAACCACTACGTTGTTGACATGCAGTTTCAGCAACTCATCGAAGATCACACGAAGCTCGTTGTTTTGCAGCGATTCGACAACCACCAAGAAAGGCGCGTATGGATTCCACGTTGGATCTTGCATTAGAAACTCGAAATATTCCGTGAAAATAGTCACATTCTTAGAATTTATCAAATATCCCTGATTAGGCAAAATTGATTGATAAGTCGACTTTCTGGTAAACAGCGAAAAGTTATTTGTTGAATGAATTGTTTTGAGTAGTTCTTCATCTTCGATTCCCATGTTGACGTACGTAAGTTCGTTTTGTTCAGTGAAGTATTTGTTGAGCACACCGGTTACACACTGGATCAATTGTCCTTCTTCAAGGTGGTATGTTGGCAAAGCGATCTGGCAGTGTCCCACCACGTAGAATGCGGACATCAAACACCACGTGACTAACATTTTCTATCGTGAAATGTCAATGATTGTTTCACAAATAACACATAATTATTACCTTAATTATTAGGATATTTATTAGATTTCCGTGCTTTGACAGTTACCGTGATTGTAGGTATGCTCTTGTATTTAATTTTCTTTCGATAAATTAGAGCGATGATTTTATCATGATTATGTTCTATAGTTTTGGTTTTTGCAATTAATCCATAGTTGTCTTTATAAATAAAAATAATTATCTTGAGTTTTATAGATGAAAATCCTATTTCTAAATTAACACAGAACAACAAGCAGACTGTTCACTTCCGGTGTTGTTACAAATGAATCGTAATATACTGATATGAATTACAATTTTTATATAAACACTAAACAGTAATCTAATTTTCACTTCTAATGACTTTATTATTACCAAATAATAATACATTTTCTTATAACAAAGTAAGTCATTATCAATCATACTTATGTTACATAAGTATGATAATGACTTACTTTGAAAATAGTATACATAAGTTATGTATACTATTTTCTTTAGAAACTTCACCGTTCTATCTTACACATATATTATTACTAGCTGTGCCCCGTGGTTTCACCCTGGTAACTAGTAGTAGTACGATTATTTATTAAAGAATTGCACTTATCAATATAAAAAATAGACAAAACCAGTAGCGGTATCTACAAACGCAACATGCTAAAAATGCGTCAAACTGATGTCACACGAATTCTACATCTCACAAGCAGAGTTTACCGTGTAACTAGCATATACACAACTTCCCAACATCAACCGTTGAGCAAGTGCCCCCCAGAAATAACACCAGTCTGGTCGAAGGATCATCCCTTTTCTATGGGTTCTTTTTAATTTATTAACTTGTGCTTGACCGCAATCCCGCCTGATGATAAGCAGTGATGCAATCGTTGATGATAAAACGTGCTAGTTTATTAAGAGCCTATTCACTCTAGCCTTGAAGACACTTAAATTGTAGTCAGACGAAAACACCGCCGCTGGCAAATTGTTGCAGACCCAATCTTGCAGAGTATGGAGGTTACTAAAATCGGCTGATCGGCTGGGCACGGGCTGCACGTTGGAAAGCTTCCAGGACTTGGGCACTATACCAGTCCTAAATGAGAGTCGATACAAGCGCGTCAATATAGGAGACATAAGGGCGCACAAGCCTTGAGAACATTCGCTGGTATACCATCTGGACCACTAGCCTTATTCACGTTTAGACGAGACAGTACTCTCAGAACGCACTTTTTCCTAATGCGAATCCAGCATTAAAGTGTCGCAGTGAGGTAAATTCGGTGGAGGATACTTCATGCCTCCACAAACCTATTCTCAGGCCTAACGAATGTACCTATAAACGAAATTTCTTTAAAATCGTTTCAGCTGTTTTGGAGGATTTCGAGGACATATACTATGACAGGAGAATTTTATACATTAGAGATATTCTAATAATTATCGTAATCATATTAATTTGCGTTGCGCATTCTTGCAGATTGCAGGAAAGCACTTGATGCGGTAGGCGCAGGATCCGTCGTCGTGGAGATACTAGGGGAGGCCTATGTCCAGCAGAGGACGTGTATCGGCTGAAATGATGATGATGATTATTGTTGCGAACTGTTGTTTTTGTTACTGGGTCCGTCCGCGTGGTATATTTCGGCCCACTCCCACTCACCGAGGATGTCTCAGCAGTGGGAACGATGTAGTTTGATTGTATTATATTATTGTCGCGAATAGTAAATAAAACAGGTTTTTTATTTATGATTTTATTTGTATCGAAATTGATAACAGTGTCAGTAAAAATTGCATTTGTGGGCTGATGGAGATGCGGAATAATTTTGATGTGTTGACAGATTTTTCATCAGATGTTCTCAAGAAGACAGGAAAGTTAGTAGGCTACTATAGGGAGGTAGGCTGGTTGGTCCACTTGAAGGACTATATATGTACGGATACCAAACCCGTTGCATTATGTAGAATATTGATGCCTGCCTTTTTCACTCAAACGAAAAATTATGGCGTCCATCCCACTCTGATCTATGAATCCTAAACTTGGTCTTTAGAGAATAGACAAAATTCTAAACTCAAAGATTAGCCAATGTGCATTGAAGCGCAAGAAATGTCGATAATTAGCAGAATATATACAATACTAGTGTATTGTATACTTAAAAATTATTTTATTTTATAAAAATTCAAAGGACGCGCCCGCCAAGTTCGAACGTTTCCCGCGCTTTCCGAATGGAGGTTAATATCAAAACAAAATGACGGCGTGTATTTTTTTTTTGAGTTAATGGCCTGGTAGCACGGCCTTTGAGCCGAACGCGGCGTGCAGTCTCCCAAAACATAGGATGGACGTTGAGTGTTGACAGATGGACACACAACATATAGATTACAGAAACATAAAATAAAGATTTTACAATGGGCGGTCTTATCGCTAAAAGCGATCTTTTACAGACATCTTTGGATGGAATACTAAGTATTAGGAGATAGTGTTTTCTGTTTACTATTGCGTCCTTTATTCCAGCTGGAAATCTTTCATGCTGTAATAAAAAAAAAAATAAGGTTATCGTCGTTACTTTTGTGTCCTACATTATTGAATAGTTTTGTCCTATAATTACTAAGTATGTTCTAATGATGGTTAACATAAGCCCTACAAATATCACAACACAATTTTGGTGTCACAACAGAATAAATAAATGGAGTGGGTGGATCGTCATTACTCTGATTTATTACATGTTGATTATTGAGTTACATCAATCATTATAACCCGTGTGGTACCAGGCTTAGAATAATACTATCTCATATCCTCTCGCCGGTGTCGCAAGAGGCGACTAAGGGAACTCTCACCAGGGAGGCGGGCAGCAGCGCTTCTCCTGTGGAATATCAATTTACTGTGATTCTTAACCCGCCTGCCAAGCGTGGGGATTATGGCAAACCCCCAATGTAATGCACACGACACAGCACAGACCTCTAGTCTTCGGTAGCTCCGCTATTCCAGTCTACGGTAGGGGACTCGGTTACGGCAAAGCAAGGTGTGCTAAGAATCTCCGGTAGAGATCCGGCTACCACCACCGATAACGACCTTTGGCACTTGGCACTGACAACATTTAACACGCGCACACTACGGAACAATGAGAAGGTTCTCGAATTGGAGGAAGAACTGAGCCGTTTACGCTGGGACATTGTGGGGGTGTTTGAAGTCGTCAGTAGAGAGGACAGACCTCCAAACCCACTACACTGTTGTCATGGGGGACTTCTACGACTTCCACGAAAAACTGGGCACGCAAAAGCTAGGCGAGACGAAAGTGGGGCAAAAATTGGAATCCTCGAGCTCAGATGCTATAAAAAGGAAGGGCTCTTTGTGATGAATTCGTTTTTCAAGAAATAATTGCACCACAAGTAGACCTGGATTAGTGTCGTACAATATTAGAAGCTGCCTTGGTGTTAAGTACCGCCGAACTTTTGCGGTAACGCCAAGTTTCCTAGCACCCATCTTAGCCTTGTTTCCAATGAACCACCCAAAGTTTAGGTTCGAGGAAATCTCAACTCCCAAAAGCTGAAGGCGGTTGGTACACTCCCAGGATACATTCTGAAAAGTAGGAGCCAAGGTTAAAAGGCTCCTTTTGGCGGTGACAAGACACGCCTGTGTTTTGGCGGCATTGAATGCTACAAGATTGGCATTGCTCCATTCGGAGACTGCCTATAGTGCGTCATTCGTACGCTCTACCATAGCCTCTCTTTCGGACCGGATTGATTCCCTACTAGCCAGAGCATCCGGCAAGTATCTCTCTCTTGCTATCATCTGCATACCCATAGATACCGGACATCAGCAGATCGTTAATATGCAGTAGGAACAGAGTGGCAGAGAGCTATAGTAGCCTACTAACTCTCCTGTCTTCTTGAGAACATCTGTGTAAGATCTTGGTGTCCTAAGGGTTTCAGTTCTACTCTGGGTGACGCTTGTACACTTGAAGAACACATGCGCAACGGTCTCTGTTTTGGTACTCTGTTGTACTGTGGATACTAATTGCTAATAGTTCATCTATTCGACTGCGAGGCTGGGCTAAACGAAGTTGATACCTACGTAGTAGAGCTGGCCTATTGTTTGGCCAAAGAATCACCATTAATATGCAACGTGGCAATGCCGCCAGCGTTTTGCACACTTTTTTTGTTCGCTAGAGTCCGGACGAGGTTTTTGGTGCCCTACAATCTTTTCATTTTGCTTTCAAATAATGTTAATACTAGTTCCGCCCGCGGCTTTGCCTGCCTGAAATTCAGTATGCCCTAAAAAGCTTTTGTGTGATCTATATGTATACCTCGGGCAAACATTGCAATTAGGGAAAAACCACTTCGAGAAGGAGGCAAATATAAGGATCCAGCTGGGATGGCCAGCATTTGGTAAACTTCGTCGGGTATTTTCGTCGCCCATACCCCAATATTTGAAGACTAACATCTTCAACCAGTGCGTCCTACCCGTCTTGACTTCGGAGCCGAGACGTGGACACTAACGGTCAGTCTAGTCCATAAGTTTAAAGCCGCTCAGTGAGCTATGGAGCGGGCTATGTTGGGCGTCTCTCTGAAGGACCGCATCAGAAATGAGGTGATCCGACAGAGGACCAGAGTCACCGACATAGCTGAGAGGATTAGCAAGCTGAAGTGACAATGGGCTGGTCACCTATGCCGCAGGACCGGCAACCGTTGGGGTAAACGTGTCCTCGAGTGGAGACCGCGTCTCGGCAAACGTAGCTTAGGACGCCCTTGGGAGAGATGGAGCGACGACATCAAAATCAAAATCAAAGCATTTATTTCAAATAAACCAGTTACAGGCACTTTTGAATTGTCAGAAGGTCGGTCAGTCAATAAGATGAAGCTAGTCGCCCATTCCAAAGAGTAGGTACCTATGGAGAAGAACGGGCAAGAAACTCCATGGACACTCTTTTAAATTTTCAAGCTATTGTTACAAATATTTGATTACATCATTCATATTGAAATCAACCGTGTGAGAACGATGCAGAAATAAATTGTACGCCGAGAGCGTCCATTATGAAAAACACACAAAAATCAATTCAGAAATTAAAATACGCCGTGGCAGCTAAGAGATGACCAGTCCCTTCCGACGGCGTCCGTTCACGAACATGACGAATGGATCAGCATCATTCAGCTCAACCATATTGAAGGGAACCCAATGACCCAACACACACGCCACCATCAGCGAGACATTTGAGTGAGCATGACATACTCTCAATAGCCAGAGCACTATCAAGTCAATAAAAAAGACTAACCCAACAAAAAAATGCCTTACAGCACATTCGTACATTGTGCTCACACGTTTGCCATGCAAACAATACTAAGAAATTGAATCTACACAATGCTAAGATAGTTTTGTCCAAGGTTCAGCAGCTCCAACAGTGTTTCCGAATACTAAGTTTAGCTCCTGTGCAGCTGTACAAGTGCCGAACACCTCTGTCAGCGATACAATTCCGTAACGTACAATATGCTTGGCTACATATGTGTAATACAGGCTTTGAATTAATAACATAAACAATTACATGTTAAAACTACAAGAGGAAAAATCAGAGAACAATCAGTGTATAGAAATCGGACGCAGCTCAAGCCCAAGCCTTTTTTCCTCAATATAATCCTTCACACTATAAAATGCTTTCTGACACAACTTACGTTTAATGAAGGATTTGAATTTATTCAGGCTCAGATCTTGAACCACCTCTGGAAGTTCATTGTAAAAATGTATACATTGGCATCTGAAAGAGCCACCTATTTTCTTGAGCCTTGTTGTAGGTACAATAAATTTGTGCCTGTTCCTAGTATTTATATTATGGACATCACTGTATTTTTTAAACAATTTTATATTTTTATGAGCATACAAAAGATTTTCATAAATATACTCGTATTGAGACGGCACGGTCAGTACATTAATCTCTTTAAATTTTTCTCTGAGAGTGTGTCTCGGACTTAATTTATAAATTGCACGAACAGCTCGTTTCTGCAAAACAAATATTGTTTGAATATCGGCGGCATTTTCCCACAACAGAATGCCGTACGATATTACGCTATGGAAATAACCAAAGTAAACTAAACGGGCCGTCTCAACATCAGTCAAATTACGAATTGTTCTAACTGCGTATGCAGCAGAACTTAGTTTTTTTTGAAAAAAGCAAAAAGGTGGCTCGTAGTGGCTGGCATGGAACTGCTCAGGATCGAGCTTGTTGGCGTGTCATGAAGGCGGCCTATGTCCAGCAGTGAACGAGTAGAGGCTGATGATGATGATGATGATGAAAGCGTATTCAGCCGTATATCATCGTAGCATGTTATATACAACGTGTAACAAAAAGGGTATATACATACCAAGGGCATGGCATCTTTAGATGATATCAAACGATATCGGAAGGGTTTCAACTCAAAATAAAATACTCAAAAAATTGATACCAAATTTTCGGTTTCGTGTGTTTCTTAAAATCAAATCATAACAAACGTGGCAGCACACTACATAAGTTAATAACTACTCGTTACTTGTTACGTTACTTGCCAAAATCCGATAAATGTCTTCAATATCTCTCTGCGACTAGTATGATAGTAGCCTATCACAGGCGGTGTTTTTCCTCATAACTTCCTAACATAAAGAGATAGGATTAAAAAACCCTTCCAATATCGTTTGACATCATGTAAAGATGCCATGCCTTTGTTATGTATATACCCTTTATGTTACACGTTGTATAGTCTAAAAGTTTCCTGTATATGAATCCATCCACCAACAATCCAGATTGCTAACTATAATTTTTTTTTTTATATAATGTAAACCGTTAATATTTTTCGGGATAAAAAATGTCCTATTATTTCTTCTGGACATCTGAGATGACGCAAGCTAAATTTGATAGCAATCAGTTCAGTACTCTAGCGAGAAAACGGAACAAACAAACTCACTTTTACATTTATATGCTAACTAGCTGTGCCCGCGACTTCATCCACGTGGAATGTAATAAAAAAAAATTAGTTCTCTTTTTTATATTTTGATTTTAATTATCATTTATTTACAGTTTTTTTTATTAGCTTTATTGAAAAATTTGACTATATACAATATTTGGTGTACGATTTTCTTAGGCTAAGAAACAACACTATTGGCATTCCTCGCACGTGAACATACCACGTATAGTTTAGTTAGCCCATGGGTAAAGCAACCTTTAGTTAAATCTATAGCAGCTTTGCTTAACGTTTGTCCTTGGGACTTGTTGATTGTCATAGCAAAACTGACATTCATCGAGAATTGCAATCTTTTGAATTCAAATGGAAAATTCGATGGTATTATAGGAATTCGTGGTATAAATACTATTTCACCTTTTCCGCATCCGGATATTATACGAACTTCTATAACGTTTCCTTGCAACGACACTACTCGCAACCTAGTACCATTGCAAAGTTTTGGCGGGTTTCAATTATTATATTATTAAGCATAATGGGCACGCTTTAGTTCTAGTTTGTGGGAGGGTAAACCAGGCACGATTATACTGTTTAAAAATTTTGTTGGGTAATTAACCACTTCATCCGGATTGCAAACTGTATTGATGGAAAGGTATTTTTGTGATTCACCTGATAGCTTATTTAAAATACACTGATTAAGCGCAGTAACCTGGTCGTTCGTAGGTGCTAAAATTGATCTGTCACAAAACTACGAATCTTCTTTGATAATGAAATTGTGAATATCATCATAAATACTAATATTTAAGTTTCAATGTCCACCACAACCAGACAAAGACTGGTAGGTAGTTCTATATCATGATTACTATTCATTTCTGGACACTTTCCCTCTCCAACATCAGGAAGAATTTTACTAAATTCTGAATCTGCTAAATGTGCTCTCATGTTCTGTTTTAAATGAAGTTTTTTACACTAGTTCCAAAAAACTGAACGTTTTAAACAGGCGTTAATTTCATCGGCTCGCGTACCCTTATTTACAAATGGTAATATTTGTCTAAAATCTCCGGCGAATAAGAATACGACTCCACCAAATAATAAATTATTACTTCTTATATCCCGCATCGTCCAATTCACGGCTTCTATAGAAATCTTGTTTGCCATGGTGGATTCGTCCCATATCACAAATACACAATCTTGTAGTACTTTGGCTTTGAGACTATTTTTGGGTATATTACAAACTGGATTTTTCGTACGGTCTAAATCTAGTGGAGTTTTAAACATAGAGTGTGCCGTTTTTCCGCAGAACTACTCTCATTCGACCTAGACATGGACATCCGTAATCTACAATTTGTAAGACGACTTTCTCTATTTGGTTCAGATTAATTTTCACGTTGCAATGTTTGGATTTTGGCCTTTCTAGTGTTTTTAGAGAGATTTGACGTTCTTTTAGGCATAACTAATGGGTAACCCAACTTAAAAATTAAATAACTATCTACTTTACTAACTAAATAAAATAACATATAAAGGCAAAAAATGTTACAACATATTTTGAATTAAGTTAAGAAGAACGGACTATCAATCAAAAATATGATATAAATACTGGAAATCAATTTCTAAATGAAGTCATCGAGACACAACCGTCAGCAATAGCCCGCTCGCGCGTTTTGAGCCCACGCGACTGGCAGCCTTTGTGACTGTGATTCGTTGGTGGGAAAAGTGGTGGGAGGCGTCCGATGTGACGGCACAGTGGTGACTTGCGCGTGAGCTGCGCGCGGTACTGCACAGTACTTATCTAATGCATCATTACTTTATTTTTCTAAAATAAAAGATTATTTCTAAAACAAGTACAACAAAGTACAAACAAGTAGCCTAAGTTACTCCTTATTACATAAGCTATCTGCCAGTGAAAGTCCCGTCCAAATCGGTCGAACCTTTCCAGAGATTAGCCGGAACAAACAGACAGACAGACAAAAATGTTAAAAATATGTATTTTGCACCCTCTACATTTTTTGCGAGCTAATTAAAAATATCGTGTCTCTTTGAAAAATGGAATTGCGTCGCGCGCGACCAGTTGCGCGCTATGATTTCTTACGATTTCAAATGTCGCCTGAAACCAGACGAATCATACGATAGACTTCAAATGGCATTCATGGATAAAGGCCCTTGTAAAGCAACCATGTATCGGTGATATAATGAATTTAAGCACGGTCAACTATCGTTGGGAGATGAAGAAAGAAGTGGTCCCCCTTTGACGGCTGTTACAGAAGAAAACGTGCTAGCAGTGAAAAGTTTGATCCAAGACAATAGACGAATTACATACCAAGAAATTCAGTATAAACTGCAGATTGGATTAGAAAGCCTTCACGAGATTCTACACGTGCATCTTCGGTTGCGGAGGATAGTTTCACGCTGGGTGCGGCACAATCTCACCGATGCTCAGAAGCAGGCACGGGTGGAATGGTGCCATAATATGATAGACAAATTTAAAGTAGGCTTGTCTCAACGTGTTTACGACATCGTTACAGGTGATGAATATTGAATTTATCAATACGATCCAGAAATGCAGCGCCACTCGACGATTTGGGTCTTTCAAAACGAATCAACGCCTACCAAAGTGAAGCGGTCTAAAAGCGGGTGTAAAACTTTGATCGTGAGCTTTTTCAGTTTGACTACATGGTGTCAATTCCTTTATAAAACTAAAGAAGCATTAACGCTGAATGGTATACTACTTAATGCTTGACAAAAGTTTTCTCTGTTGTGAACAACAAGCGACCAAACACAGGGCTCCGCGGGTTACTGCTTCACCACGACAATGCGCCCGCCCACGACGCAATCAAAACGAGGGACTTTCTGGATCGTACACCGCTCAAACTCCTGGGTCGCCCTCCTTACAGCCCTGACCACCGATAGCACCGTATGACTTCATCTTATTCCGAAAAATAAAAGATCAGCTCAATGGGATAAAATTTTAGTCGCTGAATGATGCGCTGCCAGCGTTCGAGCAGGCTGCAATCGACTTGTCTGTGGCAGACTGGAAAAAATGTTTCAAAAACTGGTTCAGACGCATGGACCTTTGTTTAAGGACTGGTGGAGAGTACTTTTTTTAAAACTTTTCCTCGCTCTAGGAATTACTTCTGTATCGTGGGTGCGTTTACAAACATTTAAAATCACATACACAAGCAGCCAGACCCGAAACAAATATCTGTAGGCCATACAAATATTTGTTCCGTGCGGGAATCGAACCCGCGACACGCAGTGCAGCAGTCGATCGCTCAGCCACTGTAAAAATCGTGTCGTTTTGAACTTTGAAAACATAAAATAAAAATATGTGTACCTATAGAACATTTTTTTTTCTTATTATCGCAAAACTTTCTGAGTGCCCCACTTATGAGATTTATTTGGCAAAGTTTTTTTTTAAAGTGTAAACAATTATGAGTTTAACAAAAAATAAATTTAATTGCACACACACAGTCAGTTTACGCTTAAACTTCTAACAATTTATAACTTTTTCAATAGTAGTATCTATCACTCTGAAATTTTACTAATTATTATCGGAATAAATTTAATACTTGTTTTACTTAAAACGACCACAATTTTTGGAACATACCTTCTCACACCTTCCATTTGACACCGATATTGATAACAAAAATACTCTTATGAACGGAACAGAAGAAACAGCAATTTTTGCGTTTTTCTATCTGGAACATCCTAGTAGCAACCCAGAAGTTGGAATTGTGGCCAGGTATTAGAAATACGGTCGCCCTCTGCTACACCGGACTCATGATGTAACTGGCGCCATGTAGTCGTACTCTGTATAGTCTCTCTCTATAATTAATTTGACACATCATGTAAAACGGCCATCGATTAACATAATGCTAAGATCCTAAGCGAACCAGAGCATTAGCGTCGGTGTACGACCACCCTTAATAGCGGCAGTACATGCGCCTATATGGAAAGGTAACAGAACCTAAACTAAGACCTATAAGCCCTACAGTCTCTACGACCCTAAGTCCTATAAGCCCTACAGCCCTGACCTACCATATAGTTCGTAATAAATAAATATATAAATAAGTGCGGGATGTCTGCACCAAGAGACCTAAGGTAACAGACGGATAGTAGGTAGGATTTCCAGGTAAGGGTGAAGGGTAAACTCACTGCCAGTCCAGCAGACTCACAGGACTGATCAGAGATGGCTAAGGGTGTCTTGGCCACAGTGAGGGGTAATGAGACCAGAAATTCTAATCTGATTTATATTTACAATATTACAGCTTATATACTACTTTTTCCCAACACACACAAATACACAAACGTCTTGGTATTCCATACGTGAAATCTGAAATTTCAACAATTTTTGAAGTAGGTCGCGCGTGCGCTGCCGAAATGCTGAATCACTGTTCAAAGGTAGCATTGAACATCCTGGCGACTCTCAGGGACAGGACTGAAGTTGGTACAGCTCGACGGTCTCGTAGGGGCCGGCTTGGCCTTGTCCCGCTTGTTGTGGCTGCGCGAGCACGCTGCGTGGTATGCCGTATTGCTGCCGTGTACTCGTACGTTGTTGGTGTGTTGTGTTGGTGACGTTGGTTGTCTGCTGTGCAGGCGGTGCAGTTTCCCTCCTTGCTGCACGACAATCTCGAAGTCGGTTTATTACCTTTGGAGTAAAATAATATAAGATGCATGCCAAAACTATAATTATTATTGAGGTACAGATGCTAGTTTTATACGAGTGAGATACTATTTGTTTCCATATTGTGTTATCCAGTTGATTTTTTAGGTTCATCTCTGATGTAATTAGATGATCGAAAATGTCCTTTGAACTGTCTAGCACTTGTTCTTTAGCTATGTCTTTTATGTTTGTTGGTACAATCTGACTGTTTAGGGAGAAGTTTGTTTCTCTAGAATACGATGCTAGTACTGTTATAGTTGTTGTTCTTTTTGCAGCAAGCACGTTATTAGTCGTTTTAATAATACAGTTTTCGGAGATTTGTAGAACGCCCACGTGATGAATTGTAATTTCCTTTCTTTGGCCGTCACAAATAATCGATACTGTAATCGGTTTTGTTGAAATAAGTAATTAACCAAGTATTCAGCATGTAGGTACAGTTGCTTTCATAAAATATCTGTCGAAACATTGTAGGTTTATGATGTACATTTTGTCTGGTTGTGATTATCAGCTTTAAAAGTTGATCAACTATGCAATTTTCATTAAATTGCATGTTCTTGACAGCTACAGGAAAGCACACGAACTCTGTATACCTGCAACGCAAGCAGTCTCTAAATTCGTCTTCACATAATTCGAAGTAATGCTCTTTATTATAATCGAATGTCTGTTGAATCATTAAACACTCTAATGATCCGTCTGTTTTCCTCTCTGGAATCGATGTAACGTCTATGAGGGTATATTTTGTTACACCGTGTGATGCGTAGTTATCTTGTTCGTCCATAGCAAGTTGTTGTAATGCACGTACCGTCAGAAAGGGGGCACTCGTTGTACCATAAGTGATTGTTGTAAGTTTGTATTCAGTAATACTATCTGTAGGTGAAAACCTCCACAATATTCTTTGATTTGGAAAGTCTAAATCACAGATTTTTATAAAACGGTACATTTTCATGATGTCTGCAACAAAGGCCTCCTTATGCATCCGACATCGTAAAAGTATAGTAGATAAGTCTTGTTGTAATCGTGGGCCTTTAAACATATTGTCATTAAGGCTCATTTTCGTGCTACTTTTGCTACTTGCATCAAATACTACATGTAGTTTCGTAGTAATGTTAGGTAGGTTATCATTTAAGAACTGTCGTTCTAATTGTAAGGGTGCAGCGGCTCTTTTACGAGAGTCGCCGTTTAAGTTTAAGTTTGAGTCCTTAAAAGTGAGTTGTACTGTGTAAGTACGGTCTGAGTTTCTTATTGTTGTTTCTCTGTAATAGTTTTCACAGATCTGGTCATCCTGCGAAAGTTTGTTCTTTTGAGGAATTTCTTCTAATTCTCAAAATTGTTTAATCTGTCGTTCATCTTCTGTGCGAGATGATGCTTCGGACCCTTGGTCACACAATACTCTTAACAAATGTGGCATTCTATTGTAAGAGGTAGTTCTCACTAAGCCAGTAGCTGACAAGGTAGTATTTTTCCCATCAGAATTTGTTACTGATAAGCTTGTTGCTGAAATGTTTTTGAGTTTTTCCCCAACTTGACCTTTTGTAGTAATCTTGCTAGTAATGGCCGCATTACTATTATTTTCTACCTGTGTCCTAGATTGGTGCAACAGTGTGTTGTGTCCCTTACGTTGGCAAATTTCGCATTGTTTATACAACTTACAAACGCATAACTTTTGATTGTCATGATTTAAGAGCGTTTAAGTCTTGCGCGGAACGTCAACTTTAGGTAATTCTTCGCAAATTTCACTCACACTGTAGCGTGTGTACCTGTGTGCATTGAGTTGCCGTTCCGTTTCTTTTAGAGGCAGACCAACCCATTTTGATCTGTTCGCTTCATAGCAATAAGTATTGTGGCAAATATTTATTTGGAATGTAAATCCAAATTCAATTCATTGTTGTGTGACTTATGATTTGTGGATTTATAATGAATAAAAAAAATATTAAAATTAAAGGAAACAGTTTAAGTAACATATAGATTATATTAAAAGAAAAAAATAACTATATAAAAAAAATACACAAATTAGAATTTACAAAAGAGACTATATTATAATATAGTCTCTTTGGTAAATTATACAAATAATAAGACAATTTACTAGTCTAGCCATAGGGTTGGCTTACTACCCAACCCTATGGCTAGACTAGTAAATTGTCTTATAGTTTTTAGTAAGTAGTGGTTCTCAATGGCATTGATCTGGTCTTACGTGGGTCTACAATTTCCGGTAACAGACACTTATCATAATAACGGACTAATCGAGTTTCCATTTCATTTTTCCAAAACTCGTCGTCTCTAGTGATTTTTTCAACTTTCAAAGGATATTCTTCACCTGTCCAGACTGCAAATAGACATAAATTCTTCCTTGTTATATGAAGCTGTCCTTGAATTTGAAAATACCACTCGTTGCGACGATTTACAGTCCCGTTAGTATTCCAAAATTTTATTTTATTTTGTTTTATTGCATCTTCAACGTTCATACCGAACGCTGATATCGGACATTTTATTTCAATGATGCCATCCTCAAATATGCCATCGGGTGAAGCTCCCAGAAAAAAGAAATTTTCATCAATGAAGAGGCCACATTTATCTATTTGTATATTCTCTTGTTGTTGAAGTTGTTGGATCGCAATGGATTCATTGTCTTTTCCGTGTTTTATGCTTGGAATGTTTTGAAGCGAATATGCATATAAATGGCTTTTTACTAGAGGTGCAGAGCTTATCTTTTGTCTTCTTTTGCACACTTTACCAAATGATGATGCTGTTAAGAGACACCTTCGTAATTCAAGCCAAAGCGCGCTCTCTGCCTGAAGCACCGTATCTCTTTCCAGTTCTTCTTTATTGTTGACCTAAAACACAAAATAATAATTTATAATTTCTTTTATCAGACTGTACCTAATTTAAATGCGTACTGGGTGTGCCCCAAACTAAAGGGTTAACCTGTTCCTGAAGATGTTGGAGAAAATTATTTTTTGCAGTTTCGTAATCTTCTGCAGACATGTCCGGTCTTTGACACTCTTCACCGTAATGTGCTTTTTCATTTTCAAAGTTCAATCGTCTCCGTCGACGACGACTCGTTTTTTCATTTTCCTTTCTTTTGAGACGAGCCATTTCAATGCGTTTCAGCGAGAACCCTATGGTAGGAAGATACTGTATAGTATAAATTATTGCTAAATCTAAATCAATAATAGATAAAAAGCGTACCTGGACTCCTGTCAAATTTCGATTTGTAAAGTGCGTATTGTGGTCGTGCAGAATTAAAAGAAACAACTGCAGCATGACAGCGTGCTGTATAGGAGTTTCTTAAAGAGAAATTTACCCGTTTGCCACCTACCAACTTTGCTACGATGCTGTTAAACTGCTCTGCTCTGTTGTTAGTAACATTACAAAGTAAACTTTTGGAATGAAAAGCGAGCTGTGCAGTATGACTCATTATTTTTTGTAACAAAATCCTTACTTTAGGAATCAAATTCTCTTCAGTTTTCCTACTTTCAGTGCAGTAATAGCTCTCACAAGCTTTGTGGTCACCAAAGATATGCATAGGACTATTTAAAATATCTTTTTTCAAATTTATAATCTGCTCAGCAGGAGGCAAATTCTGCGCTTTTCGAAAACGTATTGCATATTTGATGGCTCCGCGAAACCTTTTCTGGCGATCGGTGGTTAGCAACCTTCTTTCATTTAAAGGAATCGATGTGTCTTTGCTAATGTTTATTATTTTTCCGCAATAATTCCGGAGTAGGTGATTGACACATTCGATTTTCTGCACTTGATAATCTGAATATGGTCTACTTTCTAGTATCTTTTTAAATGTACTTGCATCACCGTCTGCAATCAACGTGCCGTATATAACGTTTTGCCTGGCAACGGAAGTTTTGAAACCTTCGACAATGACGCATTGTTCCATACTTGATGAAGATCCAGTGTGATTTTTGAAACATTCGTGATTTGCTGGTGGTATGTTTTTAATTGCTGCTCGGGCACAAATTACGCAATACTTATTTTTCACATCCATGTATAATACTTTTCCCGTTTTGTAACCAATTATAGCCGCGACACCAGACAAAGCAGAATAATTGGTTTTGTAGGATCTTTTCGACCAACAGCAGTCAGCTATGACAGTAAGGATGGGAATACAGTCTTTTACTTCACCACAGGCAATAGCCATTGCAGCTTCTTCCTTAGCGGCTTCTTGCATGCTGTCTTCTGCAGCTGTTTTCCACCATTTTCCTATCTCATCGTGACATTTCGCATAAGTTTTTTGTGTAAATATAGGTAAATCTATGGAAGCTAATAATTCGTTTAAATTTGACCGTCCGAATCCAGTCATCATAGCTCCAGTAATAGCTCCACGATTTACGCCCATACGAGCAGTAGATGTCTTAGAGGTGAATAACCGAAATTGCATATTACACATATTACATTTCATTAAAAAAGTTGATTGCAAGCCCACTTTCTTCTCTTTCAACAGTTGTAAATTATCAATATTGCATCCTGTTGCTCTGTTGTGGTTACTAAGAGTTTTAATTTGATCGAAAAAATATTGAAAATCAATGATTCTGCAACCTTCGACAACCTTATATATTTCGAGTGGCGTTTCGGCCTCAACAACCTAAAATTAAAAAAATAAATAAAAACAACACACTACTGTTTTCTAAGCTCACGCAAACATAACATATTTAGGTAAAAATGCATAAGGATTTAGGAGTGTTAATTTTACATATCAATAATGACTACGGAACCTGCACAGATTACGAAATATTAGGATAAAAAAAAGTAAATTAATTAGATTAATATGAAGTCACTTGTTTTAATGTAAGCCTCAACTAGCTAAATAAATTACCAAATCCCATGCTTCTATGGCTTCATAAGATGAGTCTGAAGTTGGATTCTGAAAAATGAAATACATATAAATAATTTGTGAAACGGAATCGAGCAATTTTTCCATGTCATGCCGCAACCACCGCGAAAAAATTAAAATGGTAAGCATTCATTTTATTTTTTTCAAAGTGGCCGCGGTAGAATGAGGATAAAATGCCAGAAAGGGTTTATACATAAAAATGTGAAACTAAAAACAGTTGGTAAAAAAACCTTTTCTTCATTTTGGATTTCAATTAATTCCGTTCTTCTTTCAACACTTGAATTTTCTTTACAGTACTTGAAGGTAAACCATACACCAGTAAGCACACAATTCGTATTCATTGAAAGTAAGCATACCCACATTAAAACAAAAAAATACTATGCATATAACAAAATAATTTAAACGATTACCGCTGCAAAAATGATTAAAAACATAAACCTCTGTCAATTAGCTTAAGTGGTTTATGAGTAAAAAAGCCACAAACGTAACTACAGACGCACTCTATAAAACAAGTATACCTTTTAGCTTTTATTTTAGCCAGATGTTCAGAATTATTTCGTTTTCTTTTCCTTCCTATGAAAAGTTTTGTTTTATTTCCCATTATATCTGAAACAATTTATTGTTACAAGAAAAATATCATTATCATAAATAAAAAAAAAAAAAAACATGTTTTACTTACCAAAGTATTAAGATGTGGCAATCACAGTATAAACGTAACTATTATTGTACGCACATCAAAGGTCAACAGCGGTCAAGCCGGATCGGGCAGCGATACGTCCACTCTCTAGAAAGCCTCGCGGCGGACTAATTGGAAACAACTTGCGCGTTGAATTTTATAGTGATTTTAAAATATTGATAGAAAAAAAATAGAACCAATTTAGCAAAAATTTTATAATGCAAGTTTTTAAGAAGATGTTCTTCTATTACAGTAAGCAAATATTTTCTCAAATAAAGTAAGATTTATATGCAAAAAACACGATTTTATTGACCCAATTCTCTTACAATTTTGCATTGTTTAATTATTTTTTATCTCTTAAAATAAAGTTAAAATGATTATTTTTTATCACTAACTATTTTCTTCAGGATCTTTTCAGGTAGATAAAAATATTTGTTTGTTACTTTGTTCAGTAATTAACGACATTTAGGGCTTCAAAAAGGACACTCGATGCTAAAATTCGAAAACCTCTATTCAGTAATCTTTATATTATTCGCAAATACTCAGTAAATCTTAAATTTTTCTTCACTAACTATTTAGTCAACTATATTATCTAAAATAATTTGTACTTAATATGTTATTAAAATAGTCTTTTGATGGATATTAACCGATTCGAAAACACTGTTTTTGAGCAAAATAGCGCTCGGACGGCGTACACGCTCTTAAGCAATGTTTGCACATTCGTTTTCCTACAACAGCGTTGTATCGGTCGTTGATGTTCAACGCTTTGAAACTAGGGCAATCATGAATAATCGTCGATCGTTGATTTGACATCGTTTATATTTTTCCGAGTTTGATTTTAGTTTATTATTGAATTGTTCGTGAATACTTTGTACGTGTTGCAATCTTTCTTCGCATTTTTGAAGGTATTCGATTCCCTCGTCGTAGTATTTCTTTAAAGTACTAAAGTAGTTAGTAGTTATGTATTTATGAGTTGATAACACCTCTTGTTCCTGTAGTCGTGAATGGTTTCCTTGAACTCGCTGGAGAATTTCATCTAATGTCCGTTTTCGGTCATTGATGTATTTTTGTGTCTTCCTTGTAGCCGAGTCCTTTTTAAGTTTGTTACTATCCTTCTGATCTCGTTGTAATCAGTTTCTTGGCTCTTTATTATTTCGTTGATTTCTGGTATCTCTATAGTTTGCTTCTTTATTTTTCTCCAAACAGTCCTAAGTACCCTAGTCTATTAGTTAAAACGTGCACTTGATGTATCTGCGCCCTCGTTATCTTGTAACTTCTCAGTCAACTGGTGAGATCCGCTTGTGGGAAGCCAGTGACCGATACGCAACGAAAGGCTTTTTGACAGAATACCCAAGTACAAAGTACTTCAATATACCAAGGAACTGGTGTTATGTTGAGTATTCCAGCCCTTAGCTCTATGAAGTGTCAGCCTATCTCCTATAATCCCTACGGGGGTAAGAGGACCGCGTGGTACAATGTTCAATGCTCGAAGGACCAAAATGTACGACCACCCTTATTAGCGGCAGTACTTGTGCCTATATGGCAAGTTAACAGAACCTAAACTAAGACCTATAAGCCCTACAGTTCCTACGACCCTAAGTCCTATAAGCCCTACAGCCCTGACCTACCATATAGTTCGTAATAAATAAATATATAAATAAGTGCGGGATGTCTGCACCAAGAGACCTAAGGTAACAGACGGATAGTAGGTAGGATTACCAGGTAAGGGTGAAGGGTAAACTCACTGCCAGTCCAGCAGACTCACAGGACTGATCAGAGATGGCTAAGGGTGTCTTGGCCACAGTGAGGGGTAATGAGACCAGAATAAATTCTAATCTGATTTATTTTTACAATATTACAGCTTATA
Source organism: Sesamia nonagrioides (assembly GCA_017933935.1). Classification (NCBI taxonomy): domain Eukaryota; kingdom Metazoa; phylum Arthropoda; class Insecta; order Lepidoptera; family Noctuidae; genus Sesamia; species Sesamia nonagrioides. The sequence continues at coordinate 127,176 of JADWQK010001582.1, forward strand.
TACTACTTTTTTCCCAACACACACAAATACACAAACGTCTTGGTATTCCATACGTGAAATCTGAAATTTCAACAATTTTTGAAGTAGGTCGCGCGTGCGCTGCCGAAATGCTGAATCACTGTTCAAAGGTAGCATTGAACAGTCGGTTTTCAGCGCCAGCCAGCGTTGCCCTGATAACGTCAAAGGATGCAGAGTATGATCATCATCATCATCAAAACTTTTTTTTATCGTCCCACTGCTGGGCACAGGCTTCCCCTCATACTGAGAAGAATAACGGAGGTAATATTCCGAAGAACAACAGACGCGTTTCAAAGCGGAATATTACGTCCGTACGGCCAACGCCTTTGGTTGGTAATAAACATTAGATTTCTGCTACACTAACGCTTCAGACGATATTTCGGGAAATATTCAATTAAGAAAGTGACAGTAGATACAATACAGCCTACTACATACACGCACCACGGCAGAGTGAAGCGAGCCACGAACTCTTTCTGACGAAATTTTTGTTTCAGTGATCTTAAAAAGTATTGATCACGCTTGCTTTTTTCTGCTAACCCATTCTCCCTCATCCGCAATGCGTTCAATTGTAATGAAGGCGTGATCGGAAAACCTTTGTAAAAATAAAATGCAAACAAATATTTCATATAAGGCTTTTCAAAATAGTAAATTGTAGGATTGCCCCACTTGTCGATAAAGCGTCTCTTGTAATATTGGTACAAATAATGCGGTATAATTGAATACATATCCTGATTTTGACTAACGGTGGTGAGGGCTTGGAGCGTATTGTTGCAATCTTTTCTCTCCGGAGCGACTAGAGGCACATCGTTCTTGTGTGACATGGCTTTTGTATGCTCAGTCGAAAGGTATTTACGTAGTGTAGGACTAAAACAGGGTTTGTAGTTATATTCAAATATATCTTCTTCGCTTGAGACTTGGTATTCTTTGCTTGGGTCGGTAGTTAGACTGACAAGACTGGATTGATAGAACGTATTGACGAGGTATGCAAACAATACCCATATTATATGTATATACTTTATACTCATTGAGCAACGAATACCACGGCTATGTAGGAGCAAGTTTTCTAACAGTTCCAAGGCTATGTAGCCCTTGTCCTTTGGTCGGAGTAGAAATACCATTATTGTAAAATAAACAATAAACGATAGCAGTAACAAAAACCACACAGTACAATCGAATTCTATGTACACAGTTTTCCAAATGGGAATGGGTGCTGCTCTCTTCACTACAAACCTTAGCTCTTCGTTGTAATCATGATACCCGTTTAGCCAAGTTAAAGCTTGGGCTCTTCTTAAAACCATCAACATGCCCCCAAATATGACGTCTGTTTCATTATTCCGAAGCATTTTCATGGGACCGCTCACTGTCATATTTGGATGAACAGAAGAATATATGTTATCGTCGAAACTGTAGTTAAAAATTACATTAAATTGTTCTTTTTCACTTAAAACTTTGAATATGTATTCTTCTGATCCTAATATAGTTTTCTCACCTTCAGATTTTAATGGGTTGATGCTGAAAGGTGGTCGGTGAGCCACAGACACTCTTAAGGTGCAGTTTTTGAGTCCGGTGACTAGTTTGTTTGGGTACAGGTTATCTGAAGCCTGTGAGCACAGCCCGAGGCTGATGATGTTGTCGTAGTATTTGCCACACGCGTAATTATCAAACGGGTTGTAGGTGAAGAGGTGAGCGTCTGCAGTTCCATTCATAACCACTACGTTGTTGACATGCAGTTTCAGTAATTCATCGAAGATCACACGAAGCTCGTTGTTTTGCAGCGATTCGACAACCACCAAGAAAGGCGCGTATGGATTCCACGTTGGATCTTGCATTAGAAACTCGAAATATTCCGTGAAAATAGTCACATTCTTAGAATTTATCAAATATCCCTGATTAGGCAAAATTGATTGATAAGTCGACTTTCTGGTAAATAGCGAAAAGTTATTTGTTGAATGAATTGTTTTGAGTAGTTCTTCATCTTCGATTCCCATGTTGACGTACGTAAGTTCGTTTTGTTCAGTGAAGTATTTGTTGAGTACACCGGTTACACACTGGATCAGTGGTCCTTCTTCAAGGTGGTATGTTGGCAATGCGATCTGGCAGTTTCCCAACATGTAGAACGTGGACATCAAACACCACGCGACTAACATTTTCTTTCGTGAAATGTCACTGATTTTTTCACAAATAACACCTATTTATTACCTTACTGAGTTACCGTGATTGTATGCTCTTGTATTTAATTTTATGTTGATAAATTAGGGCGATGATTTTAATATGATTATGTTTTATTGTTTTGGTTTCCGCAATTAATCTATAGTTGTCTTTATAAATAAAAATAATTATCTTGAGTTTTATAGATGAAAATCCTATTTCTAAATTAATACAGAACAACAAGCAGACTGTTCACTTCCGGTGTTGTTACAAATGAATCGTAATATACTGATATGAATTACAATTTTTATATAAACACTAAACAGTACCTAATCTAATTTTCACTCCTAATGACTTTATTATTACCAAATAATAATACAGTTTCTTATAACAAAGTAAGTCATTATCAATCATACTTTTGTATACTATTTTCTTTAGAAACTTCACCGTCCTATCTTACACATATATTATTAATAGCTGCGCCCCGCGGTTTCACCCTGTAGTAGTAGTACGATTATTTATTAAAAAATTGCACTTATGCCTAAAAAAAATAGATTAAAACCTGTAATACACCAGTCTGGTCGGAGGATCATACCTTTTGGTTTCTTTTTAATTTATTAACTTGTGCTTGAGCGCAATCCCGCCTGATGATAAGCAGTGATGCAATCGTTGATGGTAAAACGTGCTAGTTTATTAAGAGCCTATTCACTCTATCCTTGAAGACACTTAAATTGTAGTCACACAAAAACACCGCCGCTGGCAAATTGTTGCAGTCCCAATCTTGCAGAGTGTGGAGGTTACTAAAATCGGCCGATAGTTCGTAGGATCGGCACGACGACCGTTTTTGGGCACGGGCTACACGTTGTCAAGCTTCCAGGACTTGGGCACTATACCAGTCCTAAATGAGAGGCGATACAAGCGCGTCAATACAGGAGACATAAGGGCGCACATGCCTTGAGAACAATCGCTAATATGACTGGCTAGCTGTAAATTGGTTTAGATTTATTTGTTGTTGTCAGTTTTGCTACGGCAAGTTATACAGAAGTCCGAGGAGTATAATAAACCACTATGATTAGCGTTTGTAGAGTATGAGAAGGCCTTCGATTCGATTCGCCAGCGGTGCCAATTGACTATCGAAATTTTGAAGTGATAAAGTATTTGTAACAAAACGACATCTTGTAGCGTAGAATGAGACAAGGAAATGTCATATCTCCCAAATCATTCACTGCTGCATTAGAAGATATCGTCAAGCTCCTGGACTGGAAAGGACTTGGCATCAACATCAACGACGAGACTATCACTAACCTTCGTTTTGCAGATGGTATCGTGGTCATGGCGGAGACCCTGGAAGACTTGAGCAAAGTGTTCAATGACCTCAGCTGAGCTTTCCAACAAGTGGGTCTAAAGATAAACATGAATAAGACGAAGATTATGTCTAACTCCTATGTCGCACCCATTTCAGTTCTAGTTGGTTGCTCTGCACTCAAAGTTGTTGACGTATATAATTATACCTGGGGCAAGCAGTCCAACTAGGTAGGTATAACTTTGAAGGGGTGCAGTCGAAGTGCCTCCACGTGGCGCACCCTGGGCAACGCCAGCCCCAACTGCCCACCGCGTTCTGGTGGACTCTTGGGCCTGGCGGCAAATCTTCACACGGGGAAGGTCCATGGTTTCAATCAACGATCATCTTTGATGGTCGTTGATGGGAACCTGGCCTATAGGGGTTTGCATGCATCCGCTTCCACTTTGTTTAGCAGAGTCGAAGTGGATGCATGCTGGGGTATACCGTAATCCCTCCGGGGACCGGGGACCGTCGGGGTATTAGCCCGGGTCGCGTGGAAGGAAAACCACTATAAAAACCCTCGCACACCGTAATCCCTCAGGGGACCGGGGGCTGTCGGGGCGTTTGTCCGGGCCACGAGGGGACACCTCTATAAAACGGCCGAACCACGGGCGGCATATCCCGTCTCTAGGTTATTGCGGACCTGACGGACTAATAACCGTGGAAAGTGCAATCTAATCCTAAGTTTAGGGGGCTCGGCGAGAGGATGAAGGGCTGGAGGATGTCCAGTCGTTAGAGCTCCCCAATGTAGGTACCTGCCGCCCCCTACAGTATATAGGCTTACCCGGTGTACGACGCCCTGCCCGGTGCACTATGGGAAAGCCCCATACAAGGCCGTCTCAAAACCGTTTCACGTGAAAGTCGTTGTTATGGAGTAGAACTAATTAATTAATTTAGTCTTATAAATAAGCTTTCTTTTCTATATTTTTTAATTATTTTTTGCTAACCATAATGTATATAAAAAGGCATCAAAGCTAACTCATGTTCAATGATGTGATTTTGGCACAATACATTACTACAATTCAACGAGACATTACTCGAAAGTTTTTCTTATAAATGTATAAGTATTATACATTTTTGAAATGCTTATAATCTCTTCATAACGTTTCTTAAATAATATTATATATAATAAATAAATAAATTAAAATTAACCAATGTAGTTTAAGATGGTATAATTTTCAGGTTACTTTTTTTTTTAACGAGACTTACCTGTTTACCGCTGTTTGCCGCTGTCGAGATATTTGTTGTATTACGATCTTTATACATTAGTTTACACAAGGAGAAAAAAAAAAGTTGCGCATACTTGCGCCTTTTCTGACACGGTACCAAAACATATCGCGAGATAATTTTTTTCCAATATCTTTTTACTGCTCACATAATCATCTGTTATCTATTAAGGTCAAATTGATAAAATGGTCATTATTATTTATAGTTATTTGTGGTTTTGATATAGTTTTGACCACCATATTTGATAAAATATGGTCACTATATCAATTAGGGTCAAATTAAAAACAGGTTGGTTATGGGAAGAGTGCAAATATTAGTTTCTTATCTTTTTGCACATAGCACTAATTCATTGGCCTATAAAAGAAAGGCGAACCCTGAAACATCCACAGTTGTTCATCAGAAATTCAGTTGCCTTAAAAAAGCAGTTAATACCTATTTTCAAATATTCACAGAAGTTATCTGATTTGAAAATAATGGGTGAATTTGTTTGTAGTAAACGAGAGTTGTGCAATTTGTTGATAAATGGGAATAATATAGAAAACTACTTGCAAGAAAATTTCAATTTGTCACCAGAGGATATGAATACTGTGGTCTCCTACATTCAAAGAAACTTGGTATCTAAATGTAACGAACGCTGGAGAAATGCATCCCGGAAAAGAGAACGCTTTGAAAGTAATAACGTCGACTGGTTAAATGGTGAATTTCGTGTTCCACTGGAGTGTCGAGTCACAGTTAATGACCCTAATACGTCTGGAAGCAGTGCAGGTGGCAGACCATCGAAACCATACGAAGCATCTTCAGAAAAAACAAAGAAACGAAAAAACATGCAATTAATACAAGAGTACGGACTGGACTGTGTGCTCAATGCATATACTCAGGAGTTGCGGTCTATGGGTGAGACGGAGGAGGCCACAATTGTTAATATTATACGAACTGCGTCAAAAAATGATAAGAAAAAGTTTCTTAAATTCATAACTGAGAACCCTGAAGATGTTATACCTTTTACAAAGGAAGAAGCACTGCGGATATTTATTGACTTAGACCTTAACAAAGAACAGTATGGGAAACTTCGTATTTGTTTGGCGGACAAAAACTGCTCAGTGTTTCCTTCTTATCCAACTTTAGCCGAAGCGAAGAAGATGTGTTACCCACCAGATTCGAGCATAACCATTACTAACATAAGTGCAAAAGTCAATCTGCAAGACTTATTGGATCATACTGTGGCACGTATATTACTAATTGGTTCAGTTTACACAAACGGTTTAAGACAGTTGAAACTATTCTGCAAATGGCGTTGTGACGGGTCATCAGGGCAAAGTGAATACAAGCAAGTTTTGCCCGAAGAAAGCGATTTCACATCAGATGCGAACCTTTTTATTGCTTCACTTGTACCCATTAAACTCATAGATGAGACAACTAATATTGTTATTTGGAAAAATGAAACTTGCTTATCCGTAAGATATTGCAGACCTATATTGATAGAATTTGCCAAAGAAACTCCTGAAAAAACCGCTTCTGTTGTGGCTGATATCAAAAATCAAATTGAAAACCTGTCTCCTTCCATGATAAATAAGAATGGTGAAGTAATTGAAATTACTCATAACCTATTTTTAACCATGATTGATGGTAAAGTAGCACAAGTTTTAACTGAAACTCCTTCGAGCGCTTCTTGTACAATTTGTGGTGCTACTCCTCGGCAAATGAATAACTTAGAGGCAGTTAGGACACGAGATGTGATTGAAAGTTCATTTCAATATGGACTGTCAACACTACACGCTTGGATTAGAAGTATGGAGATGATTTTACACATTTCCTATAACTTGTCTTTCCAAAAGTGGTCAGCCACTACACCAGAAAATAAAAAAAACAAAGACGAAAAGAAAAAACTGGTACAAAAGCGGTTTAGGGAGGAAATGGGACTGCATATCGATAAACCTCGACAAGGCACTGGAAATAGTAATGACGGCAACACAGCTCGGAGATTTTTTCAGAATTACTCTTGCTCTGCAGACATTACAGGTGTAGACGTAGAACTTATAAAACGAATGTACATTATACTACAAACTATGTCATCTGGAATGGCTATTGATTCAAAAAAGTTCGGTGAATACGCATATAGTACCGCCCAATTGTACGTAAATAATTATAATTGGTATTATATGCCTTCCTCCGTACATAAAATACTTATTCACGGAGAAAAAATCATTGAGTACTATGCTATATTACCTATCGGACAATTGTCCGAAGACGCTCAAGAATCCCGCAACAAGGATTACAAAAAGTTTAGACTTCATCATTCTGGAAAATGTTCAAGAGCGGCTACCAATACAGACGTGTTCCATACCTTATTGTACACTTCTGATCCATATATATCAAGTTTGAGAAATACCTCAGAAACAATATCGAAAGAACTTTTCGATGAAGCCAAGTCCCTTCTTGCTGTCAACGAAAATCTGTAGGAGATTGTTGAATTTTGTACATTATTTTTTTCTCGTTAGACACTGTTTATACAATGATATTTAATTCTATTTTATGTAAGTAAATTTAAAAAAAAGTATATTTTCTTATAAATGCATGTATTTTTTTTATTTTTTAAATAAACTAATAAACATAATTTTCAAAATTATTATTTTTTCTTTTAAACCTTATACATTCACGTATATGTATGCAAAATTACAGATCATTTAGTTTTGAAATAACTGAGATACGGAGTTTTGAGACGAAACATACGCGATTTTCCCATAGTGCGGTGGTCCAGCGATTTTGCGTCCAGCAAAATCGCTGATTCTCGTGGGATCTAATATGGAAAACAATAAACAAAGAAAAACAAAACGGACTGACAAACAAAAAAACAACGACCTAAGGTGGGCCATGATGGACTTGATTGGCAATACGGACGGCAACGAATCGGAAAGGAAGGAGACTGATGCCACCTGTGCGACCGGACGGTCGTCGGTGATCACGGTGGCATCAAGTGAGGGGGCACGCGACGTAATGTCGGCCCAAAGTGGTTCCGTGGGGGGTAGGCCACACGGAAGCACTGGTCAAGCGGCGCGTCAGAAGGTGAGGGAGCTAGATCCGACAGCCCGGACAGACCAGCTTCCAAGATCCTCAAGACGGGAGCTAGCAGGGGCGGGTCCCACCATTTGGTGGGGCTCTCCCAAGCTAGGCAATTTTTGCGGGATGGACCGTCGGACTCGGAGTCCACACTAACTGACTCCGAGACGGAATCCCGCCAAAGGAAGGGATGTACCAAGGGGACTGGCCCCTCGGTGGCTGCACCTCAAGACCTTCGGGCGAAGGCTGAGGAGGGGGCGGCGGCCATTGAGGGGGTACTGAAGAAGTATAAGAACCTCAAGGGGACGTGCATCCGGGAGATCAGGGATGCATCGAGCAAAATGCTCAAAGCGGTCAGATCCCTGGCCTCCCGGAAAGAGAGCGAGGAGGTTCGCAAGCTGCGGGCTGACAATAAGGGCCTGCAAGGACAGCTTGCAGCATTGAGGCAGGAGGTGGCTGGGCTGCGTAGGGCCTTCTCCGAAAGGGGAAGTTCTCGTGGCAAATAGAAGCGGTCACAGGACCCGGTCCCGGAGGCGGTCCCGGAGCCCCCACTCGGGGGCGAGACGATCACGCGGGACGATTTTACCCGGGCGATGGAGGTCATCCAGCGCAAAATGATGAACCACATGGGTGGTATCATGACTCCGCGGCTGGAGGGCCTCAAAAAGGACGGCTGACTCCTGTCCCCGAAGTCTCATCGCCCCTCCCAGGCGGCCGACAGGCGACCAAACCAGCCCCCGGTGGGAGAGAGACGGGAGGCAGAGCCGCCGGCTAACCTGCCCAAGAAAGCGAGGCCGGCCCAGGCGAAGAAGCCGAAGGAACCGAGTGGGCGCGGAGGGGCAGAGGCCCCTGAGCCAAAACGCGCGCGGGAGCAGGTCGCCGGAGGCTCTAGGGAGGCGCAGCCTTTGGTCCTGGAGGGGGAGTCCTGAGCCACGGTGGTCCGTAAGGGGAAGAAGAAGAAGGCCACCGCTGCCCCTGCTCCCGCTCCCATTACAGGCCAGAAGCCAAAGGGGCCCAAACCGGCAGCCCCAAAGAAGGCACCCAGCGTGCCGAAGAGGCCCGCCGTGCTGGTGACCCTCAAGTCAGAGGCCGTAAGGGAGGGCGCCACGTACGTGGACGTCCTCAGGAAGGCGAGGGCGGCCATCAGCCTCACGGAGCTTGGGGTAGTGCCGGGTAAGGTCAGGAGGTCGATGACGGGAGCCGTTCTTATGGAGCTCCTGAAAGAGACCTCCCTCTCCCAGGCCGACACCTTGGCTAAGAAATTGACTGAGGTGCTCGGGGAGGTGGCCGAAATTACCCGGCCCACAAAATTGGCGGAGATCCGTGTGGCGGGCCTCGAGGAGTCATTGACGCCTGAGGAGGTGAAGGGCGTCCTGGCCGAGGCGGCCAAGTGCCCTCCCGACCAGATTCGGGTGGGCACCATAGCCCTGGGGCCGAGGGGCATGGGCTCGGTCGGACTTTTAGCAGTTTTTGCGTGAAAGAGTAATAAACATCCATCCATCCAAACTCACAAACTTTCACATTTTTTTAAGGCGGTTCCAGAAGAAAAACACACCGCAGGCCGTTTTTATGTAGTTTTTCGGAGCTATCTACTCTTTATACAAAAGAAATATCAACTTATTAAAAATACATAAATTTTCTCCATAATCTTGGCTCCAAAATTGTAGTTTTTTTTTTACTAAGCATATTGTTTAAATAATTCCTTCACAACGAAACCTCTGACAAGAGAAATAATTATCAAAAACGTGCATCTCCTCGAAAAGTAAGCATTATTTAGATTGCGTTCTTACACTAATGGATAGGCAATTTCATGACGAACATTATTGTAAAAATATTTTTTTAAAACGACCAAAACAAAAATTTTATTCATCAATCTGAGCGTATTCCCCATCATTTCTCTTGTCCGAGCTATTGAGATTCAGTATGCCACAAGCTCTCGAAGGGGGAACCCGTATCGTTCGTCATCGCGCGGTCCGCTAGCATAGCGGGCGGCGCGTGAGCGAGAAAGCATCTGCTTGCTCGCTCACGCACCGCATGTCGCATATAATACTATCATAAAGTGTCTCTGTTATTGATGTTCATTTTGGTGTTCGTTTTTTTAACCGATTTCAAAAGGGAGGAGGTTATATGTTTTTTTATGTTTGTTTGCGGATAACTTTACTATAATATAAATAATATGGTATTTGACTAAAAAAAACTAATTAGTCCGTCATTCAGATTATAGAAAAATATTGGATAGGTTTATTATATACGTTTTACATTTAGTATATTTTGTTTTATCAAATCAATAAAAATTGACAAATATAATAGGCATCAAAGATCAGGAGTGATGGCTAGTGACGTCACTGGCCGCTAAAAAGTGTAGCGTGCAGTGACGTCACACGAGTTTTCAAAGCACTGTGTCGTCTTCATTTTTTGTTTATATGAAAAAAGAAAAAAATATGTGTCTAGTATTTTTTGGGTAGGCCCCCGACAAGGTGGATCGACGACCTGGTGAAGGTCGCGGGAAACCGCTGGATGCGGGAGGCGCAGGACCGGTCGTCGTGGAGAACCATGGGGGAGGCCTATATCCAGCAGTGGACGTCTTTCGGCTGAAATGATGATGATGATGATGATGATGAGTATTTTTTGGAAATCTGACTGACGGACTAATTAGGTTTATTTAGTCAAATACCCTATTGCATAAGTTGATAAAAAATGCTATGCAATAGCTTTACTGCGGCAGTTCCCGAGTGCCACATGTTTTTTTTTTTTAATTAGAAAGATTATATCTTCAAGGTAGTCTCATGTTAAGGAAATTAGGGTCTGATGATGGAAGACTAAGGAAACCTAGGAGAAATTGAAAAAATCATAGGGGCGCCTAGGGCATTTCTATGTTTTTTTCATTAAGTGTTTTAACGCACTACAATTTAGTAAAGTTCGGAGTTGATGATGGAGCCGGGAGACAGCCGAGGGATCTCCTTAACGATTCACATCAGCTGTCTCGTGTTTGTGCTTAATAAATTTATATTGATAAGAAGTTTACACCTAAATCAGTTGCGATTGTCATTAAAGCTCTGTTCATCATCATCATCATCTCAGCGTTTATCCCGGTTGCATCCGCGGCTTTCGCGTTGGAGCCCGGGGTCCGCTTTCCTGCACATTCTCCTCCATTTCGCATGATCTTTAGCATCCTGTGGTATGAGCTTGTTGGCACGCATGCCATCTCTTACAACGCCAAGCCAGCACTTCTTTGGTCCACCCCGCTTGTTCCGGCCCGGCGGAGGGGCCATGGTAAGACATTTGTTACCCACGTAACATGCCGGTTTCCGTAAGACGTGGCCGTAACAGCGTAGGCGACCCTCCTGCAGTTTGTCTGCAATGTCACGGACATGAAGGCTGCCCCGGATGCGGGAGTTCCTGATGCGGTCTTTCCGCGTAACTCCACACATCCACCGCAGCATATTCATCTCCGTGACACGCAGCTCCTGCTTGTGTCGCTCAAGCACAGGCCACGCCTCACTGCCATACAGAAGAACAGGTCTAATGATGGTTTTATAGACCTGCCCCTTAAGCTTAACCGGCATTTTGGGGTCACAAATGACACCTGTCACCTCAAGCCATTTCGCTCAAGCTGCGGAAATACGTGCCTTGACGTCGCAATCAATGTCGCCGGACGCGTGAAGCACAGACCCCAAGTATTTAAACTGGTCCGTGCACTCGACCATGTCTCCGCCTATGCGCACAGACATGGGGTCTGTCGTGTTGCTGGCCAAGTATACGGTCTTCGCCACGTTGAGTTTCAGACTTCCGTTCTCAAGCGAGTCCTTCCACGCATTCACACGCCGCACCAACCGTTACCTGTCCGCGTCCGCCAGCGCGATATCGTCAGCATACATGAGTAGCCAGGGAGGCTGCTCATGTGAGTCCTTGATGCTGTCCGACAAGACGTCTAATATCACGCTGAACAAAAACGGACTAAGGAGGGATCCCTGGTGGACTCCGACGGTGATGGGGAAGGGTTTAGTGTCGCCAACAGCGGTGCTAACAACCGAATCGGAATTGAGGCATTAAAGCTCTGATGATGAAGACAAAGGCCAGTTAAGGGAACTCCTCAAAGGTTTACAATAGTTACCTTGTGTTTGGACTTAATTCATTTATATTGATGAAAACTTTACACCCATATAGGTTTAAATGAAGGTCTGCAATAGATCTGATGATGAAGACCATAGTCAGTCGAGGGAATTCCTCAACAATTTATAACACTGTACTTTAACATAGTACAAACACTACCTACTCGTCATGCTTATGCAAAAATCAATTAAAATTAAGAGACTGAATTTAAATCATGTTATTTCATTGCGTTATTTCTAGAAATGCTCATACTTTCATTGTGGTCTAATAGGAATTAAAGCAAACGAAATACGTCGTTTGCTTGCAGGCCTTTTCCAAATATGCTGCCGTCAGCGTCCAGTCTGACCGGATATTGTGTTAGTCAGATGTTTATTATTTTTCTGCAAAAGGAAGCTTTGTATAAATAATATTATAGTATATGTATTTGTTTTTTTTATACGATAGTTTTATTTTTTACAATTTACGTATTTGTTTTATTAAACGAGAATAATAATATAATTTCAGTATTGCCTGAGCCCAAAGAAAACATCAAATCTTTTTTATATATAGGTATAGGTAGGCTGCAGAAATTTATTTGACCTTGATTACGTTTTCCCTTAAAATAATAAATAATGGTAAATTAACCTTTATTATATTATTTTTTATCCCTTTGACCATCTGACTTAGCTAACTTTCAATCTACAAAACTAATTTCCAACCCTGAAGTTATAGTCATAACATATTTTGTTGTAAAGGTCTAATCAATACAAATTAAGTAAGCCCAAACACATGACAGTTGCTTCCGATGTGGATTCCCTTGATTCTCTGTCATCTCCATCATCAGGTCAGGCCCAAATCTTCACGGTTTTATAGTATCATCCGATATAAATACGAGTATCAAGTTTTCACCCAAAGCGTGCCTACAATTTGCGATAGTTGGCCTAAATTTCTTAGAATTTCCATTATCGACACTGACGTGGTAACAATGAGATTACATAGGCAGCATACTCTTTCATATGAAAAAAGAATGGTCAAAATCGGTTCATTAACGATAAAGTTATCAGCGAGCACACATAAATCGAATTGAGAACCACACTATTGAGAAGTCGGTTAAAAAATAAAATACGCAAAATTTTTATTATGAAGTAGGTATCGTCAACATTTGTTTCAGTCTATAATAACCAAAAGTATTTGGGCGCACCAATTAACCAAAAATAAAAGTGCCATGTCTGTTACTTCTGTGGTCTATGAATTTAACTTGTATTTGTAAGTACTTCGTCCGCCAGACGGCGCTAGTAATATTTTGCGAAGTATTGTAGAGGTGGGGCGCGGTGAAGAGGGAGCAAATGCTCAAGGTCATTTGGTGAGGGTACGACCTTAAGTAAGCGTTGCTCCAGACTAGCAGTTTTCCTGTATCATGGGTGTGTTTACAAAAATATAAACTTACATACCTAGACAAACAGCCAGACCCGGAACAACTTCTTGTAGTGCGACACGCAGCACGGCAGTCACTCGCTTAACCACTGCTCAACCGTGCCGTCAAATTCAATCACATCAAGTTAGATAATAATAATAACCGCAACACGTACGTCAACAAATTCTTTACTAAAAAACTGATATTTTTGGATTACATTATATTTTACAGTAGTTATTATACACAAGATATTTAGAAAAATCAAAGGAATCAACACAATATTCATACTTTTTTCAACGAACATCAAAAATAAATACAATGAAGAAAATCAACCGAACCGCAGGTGACATGACAGGTGTCACCGCACAAAAACTCCAATAATGAAAATAAAATAATGTTGACAAGATCTGCCGCAAGGAAACGTGCACGCCCACCATCCCCGGACTCGTTGCTCAGCTCCGCCTCGCCGCCGCCGGTCTCCAGCCCCACTATAAGCGCTGTGACGACCCCGGCCGCGGCAGTTGCGTCGAGCTCGAGCGACGAGTACTTCTCTCCGCCGACGACGCCACCACCTGTTCGCCGACGGGGAGGACGCCGGCCGCCGGACCGCTTAGGACCTCGAGGCCCATCGGCTTCTGACAGGGTCCCAGCTCCCGGCGGAAGTGTGCAGCGCATGAGATGGACACAATCCATTAATGAAAATGTCATGCGCTCATACTATGGGGCTACAGAGGGAGGAAACAACCTGACCGCGTACCGTGTTCGAATGCTCTCTCTGTTTCAGGTGCTTGAACCAGCTGTCAACGTTTCGGCACAACGTCTATCGGATCAGGTACGGGTTATCCAGCGTAATCATATGTTGGATGATACTGTGCTTGATCGCCTGCGCAATGAAATGCAGAGTAGCCGTGTCATCGCTCACCAGTCGCAGACTGCGGAGATACCACCGCAGTCAACAAACTACGCTGACGAGGGGAGTAATGACAGGGCTACAAATGTAAGTACTCAGTGCAATGAGGAGTTAATAAATGCTTTGGAAGCTGCGATTCGGGAATATCGTTCCATGTCGGCAGAACTAAGACCACGCCTGCCACGTTTGCCCATGTATAACAGAAATAGGGCACTGATGGCTGCTCTGGATGCGCAGTTGTCAAATTATTTTGACACCTGCGAGGACCTCACTGATACTCATTCAATCCTGTACTGCGCAGCTGTAGCAGCTTGTCGTGTAGCTCATGTCAAATTCCCCAGTGACTCTAGAGCTACACGACAGAAACCAGTAGTACCAGCTTGGCAGCACAGGATTGAACGTCGTATTGGTGGGGCCAGAGCACTCATCGGTAAACTAATCTGCTTTAGGGAGGGTAATACTCGTCCTAAAGTGATGCGCTTTGTGAGGCGGGCATTTGCAGGTACAAAATCAGCCCACAGAATTATATGGCCCGTGTCACGGAGCGCATCGACTTCCTGAAGCAGAAAGTGTGTGCATGGGCGAACCGTATCAGAAGATACAAACGACGAGTGGAACGGTACACCCAGAATCGCACCTTCCAAAGCAATGAAAGGTGGGTTAATAGGGACTGGGAACGACCAGAACAAGGTGTGACTGACACGTGCCTACCGGATGATGATGTCATGTGTTCATTTTGGCGCAGCATCTGGTTGGTACCTAGGCCAGTCACACTGAAGGTGACTGGGCCCGGGATGTCGAGAGAGCCTGCGATCCAATACCTGAAATGGGGGCTATTACCATCTGCCCCCAAGATGTAGCTTGTGCAGTCTGTCCATTACCTAACTGGAAGTCTCCAGGACAGGACGGGTTGCATAACTTTTGGATAAAATGGTTTCCAAGGTCGCACGCTCGCTTGGCATCTCAATTCCAGACTGCTTTGGTGTCTGGTTCGTTACCTCAGTTCCTAACTACTGGAATAACCCACCTGCTCCATAAATCAGGTAGCACCGCGGAACCCAAAAATTATAGGCCGATCACCTGTTTACCGACGGTCTATAAAGTTCTTACATCCATTTTGAAAACTAAAATTATCAAACATACTGACAGCAACTCCATAATGTCTGCCTCTCAAAATGGATGTAAGAGCGGGTCCCGCGGTACTAAGGAGCTACTCCTTATTGATATGGCCATTAGCCGACAGGTTCGTCGTTCCCGAAAGGATCTGTCGACATGTTGGATAGATTATAGGAAGGCCTATGACTCAGTCCCACATACATGGCTCATGCGGGTGCTGGAGTTGTATAAAGTGGATGCAACTCTGCGCACCTTCCTGATGTCGGGTATGAGGACATGGGGGACAGTCCTTCGCTATCTAGGATGTCGAAATATTCAGAGGAATAGCGAACCGATAAGGATCGAGCGAGGAATATTTCAGGGCGATAGTTTGAGTTCACTTTGGTTTTGCTTAGCATTGAATCCTCTAAGCACACTATTGGAGGATTCAGGTCTAGGCTATCGGTTGAGGAGAGGTGGTCAGGTTATATCGCACCTCCTCTACATGGATGACCTGAAACTTTTTGCTCCCAACAATTCACAACTGAGGGAGCTACTGAAAATTACTGAAACTTTCAGTAGCTCCATCAGGATGGAATTTGGTGTGGACAAATGTGCGGTCATGCATGTAAAGCGAGGAGAGATTATGGAATCCGTGGGAACCCAGCTCACTGGTTCCATAAACCTTAGAGCCCTCTCCGCATCCGAAACCTATAAGTATTTGGGTATGGCGGAAGCGTTGGGTATCAATGTTACTGACATGAAGCAATCGTTGAAAGAACGCTTCTTTGGCCGTCTGAAAAAAGTACTTAATAGTCTTCTATCAGGCGGAAACAAGGTGCGCGCTTTCAACGGTTGGGTCATGCCGGTATTGATGTACTCTTTCGGCATTCTCAAATGGACTCAAACCGAACTTGACGCTCTGGATCAGAGGGTCCGTACGCTGCTGAGTGCAAATCGATTGCATCACCCACGGTCATCGGTTATGAGGCTGTATATCCCGCGAAAATGTGGAGGTCGTGGCTTTTTAAACGCCAAGACCCTCCACAATCGCGAGGTATGCAGTCTCAGGGAATATTTTCTAGAAACCGACGTGGGGATGCATCGAGATGTGGTTGCGGCTGACAAGGGCCTCACTCCGCTCTCCTTGGCTAAAGAGAACTGGCGTAAACCAGTAGTGCTTGACACAAATGATCGCTTGGAGGTATGGAAGAGCAAAGAGCTTCACGGACGCTTCTTCCGAGCCCTACATGGGCCCGATGCCCGTATGAGTGTCCGTAGCCTGGCTACGTTTCGGTGACCTGTTTGGGGAAACTGAAGGTTTTGTCTTTGCAATTATGGACGAAGTTATGATGACGAACAATTACCAGAGATTCATTGTGAAAAACGGCACAGTTGACATCTGTCGGGCATGTCACCGGCCGGGAGAATCAATTAGACACATTATCTCCGGGTGTTCTCGTCTAGACAACGGAGAGTACTTGCATAGACACAACCTTGTAGCCAGGATAATTCATCAGCAACTTTCTCTTAGATACAACCTTGTGGAATCGGAGGTGCCGTACTACAGGTATATGCCCGACCCAGTTCTAGAAAATGGCCATATCACATTGTACTGGGATCGATCCATCATCACTGACAGGACTATTGTTGCCAATAAGCCTGATATAGTGCTGGTAGATCGATCAGACCGGCGTGCAATGATTGTTGACATAACCATCCCACATTATGAGAACCTCGTGAAAGCTGAGAAAGATAAACAAATCAAGTATCTTGATTTGGTTCACGAGGTTGTCGACATGTGGGAAGTGGATTCAGCAATCATTGTACCGATAGTCGTGACAGCCAATGGCTTAATAGCCAAGAGTCTCGACCAACACCTCAGGAGGCTCGCGTTAGGCAGCTGGGTCAAGGGCTTGATTCAGAAAGCGGTACTGCTGGACACGGCTCGCATCGTTAGGAAGTTCCTCTCTCTAGAGCCCTGACCGCCGGTAGCTTGGACCCTGTTCCCTATACCGGTGGGCTACTATTTTTTATATTTTTGAATGTTTTTTTTTATATATTTTTTATGTAAAAATATTTAAAAATGTAATTTATATGTCTTTAGATGAAATAAAGGAAATAATAATAACAATATGTAATACTAGCGGCCCGATACGTGCTTCACTACGTATAAAGTGAAATAATAGAAACAAATTTATTGGATCATCAAAAATATTTAATCAAACATAAAATATTATTTTTAATTGCTAGCAATTTTAAAACTTAATCCAAAACATTTAGATAAACAATATTCTTTGTTTTTCTATTTCTAGCATGTTTATACAAACGACTGGTGGGGGCACCGACTGTCGAACAGGCAACATAAAGTTGAGCTTTGTTGATGGACATAGCAAATGATAAACGCACAGGATATTGTAATCGTTTGAACTCAAATGGCATATCAATTGGGATCATAGGGATACACCGTAACAAACAAACTTCTCCTTTTGATATGCCAGTTAAAATCGTAGATTCAATTAAATTTGGCAATAAGTTTTTCACTGCCAATCTGGTGCCAATGCAGTTTTGAAGGATTAAAAAATTACAAAGAAAGTGGCATTGAATTTTATTTATATAGAAGATGAAATAATGATCCACCGTTCATTGAATTCATTTGTTACAAAAAACGTGATAAATGAAGAACCGCTCGGCCGATTTTGTTCAAACTTCACATAAACTATCTACTAATTAGTTAAAACTAAGCCTAAAAATTTGGTTTGGATAGGTGAGTCCATTCTTGAGTTATAAAATTACAAAGAGAGTGGCATTGATTTTTATATACAATATGTTAAGAAAACCCTGTCCGACCCGTGAAGGTATTGTTAGGTATCGATAACTGATTCTACTAATGCCTACCAAACCTGGCTAAACTTAAAAAAAAATTCCTCCTAAAAAATAAATAACTTAAATAAAATAAATAGGTAATTTCATGGCAACACAGGCACAGTTCATAACCTCAGTTGACCTCATGCATGTAGGTATAGGTAATTTATTCACGTTTATCGAGTCTCGAAAGAAATAACGATCCTTAGGCAGCTCGTGAAAAGAACTTTTTTTTTTAAGTAGGAAGGTCGTCTGACTCTCCAAATGTATCATTTCATTCGATGAGCATAATGGCTGTGGCGGAAATGTTGTTCCATATTTCGTTCACTAATAACGATACAAACCCAGCTGGCACTGTCGCACGAGATTAGCACGGATATGCACACAAATCCGCGCTGGCCACAGTTGGTCCACCCTTACCAATCCACTGCTCGCTGAACTGATAATGGAGGTTCTCACGTACAGGACAAAGATATGGTGACGCATCGTCATACTGGAACCACATTGACCACATTGACCACAATCACCTGATCACAACACAGCAGTTGCTACCTTCCATCAGCATGTTACACTACTCTACATTAGGAAACGATATCGATACTGGAAATTTCAATTGTCGTAAAGGACATTTTACCGAAAATGAGTTATATACATATTTGGATTCGGGCGTCGCAAGCTCTATCGATTGGTAGTTTTAAAAAAATTCTATCTTTAAAAAACAGTCCCTTACGACCTGGCTTTCCAACATCTCTAGCGCGATTATTTTTACTATTTGGGGATGTATCGTAAAAATATTTTTAACACCCTTGCTCGTAAAGCTGATGTAATTCCACCGGTTTTAAATATGTAAAGCAGGCCATAACAAACGCGTGTGTTATCAAAGCAAATAGTTAAGTTATAGTCCATACAAATTCCATAACAGCATTATTTTCCATTTCAAGTAATTATGGAACTGATCGCCGCCGCACGGCTCGCGTTGCGCGCTGTTCCATATTTGAAATGGCAAATAATAATACTAATGGCGGGAAAGCAACAGTGTACATTTACAGATTGAGTTTATTTAAAATGAACAAAATATAAAATACTTTTTTTCTGTTTCCTCGCAAGTGTGTTAAAAAACGTCGTACGATATACGTGCGTATTGGTTATAACATGCTCGGCTCAATTACACCCTCGCCTTCGGCTCGGGTTGAAATTCCGCCTCACATGTTGTAACCATCATTACGCACTAATATCGTAATGTACTATTATAACCCGCGCAGATAAAGAAAAGATCTGAAAATGGCGGCGGATACTTATGGTACGGTTGACAAAACATGCCATTGTTCAATCACAAATCAAAAGCTAAGATAGTAAAATGTCAAATCTACGTTGTAAATATTGTTATAGATAGATGATGATGTGATGATGTGTGTGTGATGTGATGTGTGTGTGTGTGTGTGTGTGTGTGTGTGTGATGATGTGTGTGTGATGATGATGTGTGGTGATTTTGTTGTTATAGATATGTTTATTTTTGACTTTAGTTTTATTAATGAACGATTTCTCCAAATAAGCTAAGACTGTTGAAATATTGGTTGAGTTTAAATAACAGCAATTTAAAAAAAATAGTAAGTTGATAAGTTTATTAGCTGATTACTCTAAAACTTGAGTTAAGTATTTTTCAGCGTCACAATAATTACTGGTGATTAAAGAGTTGCATTAAATTTTATTTCAATATTGAGTTTTTATTAGAGTAGGTAACTATTGTAATACTTTTTTACTATTTATTTGAATAATAAACAAAACAATAAAAATACTGTTTGTTTCACTTGGTTGTACTACCTATTGTAGGCATTTCTATGTACCTAGAGCTTTCGGTTTTTTGTTCCTTTTGCCACCTTAGTTTTTGATTTAATTGACTTATAATACCCACTGATGATCAAGAAAAGTCCTTTACGACATATCTGACTTTATCAATACCAATTTTTTGTGGCTGTAAAGTACTTCAGTTGAATTTTTTTGGGCTGTAAAGGACTCTCATTTTGGTAATTAATTAAGTATGGTTTATTTTGTTAATTTATATGGATAGCACATGAAAATAATAAATAGTTAGGGTTTCTTTTGACATCATGAATATAGCACTTTGTTTGAAAAAGATTTAAGAAAAAAACAATTTCTTTTTTTGTTTTTCGTCTATACTGTAAACTCGTGTTTTGTCCTTTACGACAATTGAAATTTCCAGTATCGACATGATCACACAATACACGAATAGTCTTCACTAGAGCGATGTTTACGCGCAACTGATAATTTAGAGTAAAAATGATTTTTATTTTATAAAATTGTACCTACGGGGCTGGCCTCGCGGCATCCTTTGAGTAAATAGGGATGTGTAAGTAATCAAAATATTGATTTTCGATGGAAACAATTTACTCGTCTATTTTTGTTATCGATTTAGTATTGTAGTTTCTCATTCTCATTCTAGATTCAACATAGCATGGAATTGTTTAGAACTTTTACAAAACTTAAATTAGTTAGGTACACTGCTGTAAATGAAAATCGACAGCCTCCGTGGCGTAGCGGTAGCAGACGCGGCCGCTGCGCAAGGTGGCGCGGGTTCGATCCCCGCACAGTGCAAATATTTGTATGCATGAATATGAATATTTGCACTGGTCTGGTCGTGCTTCGGAGAGCACGTTAAGCCGTTGGTCCCGGTTGCCATATGAACATCTAGAGGCAGTGGTTACGGGTTGTTGGAGCCCTCAAAAAGTAAAAACAATTGGTCTAACTGCAATGCTTCGATGTCGCCTTCGGGTTGTGGAGGTCAGACGGCAGTCGCTTCACGGAAAATGTCGAAGTTTAGCCATATCAGCAGTTGGACTGGTAAAGCGGACCCCAGACTCCAAAAAGCTGAAAAGGCTTCGGATGCGACTGGGATTAACGCTGGGATGATGATGAATCGATAAACAAACAAAAGTACTTTTACCATGGGTAATCTGTTTTTTTAACAAATCATTCAACCAGATACAAGTTTCGATTAATAGCGATAAAAAAACGTTATTGCGCAAAAATTACTGCATCACTAGTTATTTCTTTTACGTCGCCGACAAAGCTCACGCGCGACGCCGCCAAAGAAATAAATAATCTAACAAAACAATAAAAGGAAAGCCGACAACTATACCGCCTAAAATGGTGTTGTAATTTTTTTAAAAACACCATATTTTGGGGAAGTTAGCGTAAATTCGCGAGGAAAAAAGATAGTTTCAAAATTGATTAGTATTGTTACTATTGTGATTATGCAAAATTTCAAATTTTATTTGGTCATGTGATTGCCTAACCTTTATTATCCTTATGGGTCGGACAGGGTTTTCTTTACATATTGTATATATATACATGAGACGATGATCCATCGTTCATTGAATTCATTTATTGCAAAAAACATGATAAACGAAAAACCGCTCGGCCGATTTCGTTTAAACTTCACATAAATTATCTACTACCTAATTAGTGACAACAAAGCCTAAAAATTTTGTTTGGATAGGGGAGTCCGTTCTTGAGTTATAAAATTACGAAGAAAGTGGCATTGATTTTTATATACATAGAAAAGACGACGATCCATCGTTCATAGAATCCATTTATTGCAAAAAACATTATAAATGAAGAACCGCTCGTCCGATTTTGTTCAAACTTCACACAAACCATCTACTAATTAGTTACAACAAAGCCTAAAAATTTGGTTTGGATAGGTGAGTCCGTTCTTGAGTTATAAAATTTCAAAGAAAGTGGCATTGATTTTTATATATATATATTAGTAGAATTATTTAACATGTATTAAAATTGACTCAGGTAAACTCATTATTTAGGCATATTAAGTTCTATGATAAATGCCACTAAAGCCAATGTGCATCCAAAAATGTAAATGTGCCATGGAATAGCGAAACGCGTCTGAAACTTTTTCTCTTTTCCATGAAAACGATACTTTAATTGTTTGAGATGGTTCGCTTCGTTCATAATTTT
Organism: Sesamia nonagrioides; assembly: GCA_017933935.1. NCBI lineage: Eukaryota > Metazoa > Arthropoda > Insecta > Lepidoptera > Noctuidae > Sesamia > Sesamia nonagrioides. The sequence goes on from JADWQK010001582.1 coordinate 149,337, forward strand.
ATCCGCTAAACCAAGCTCCCTCAGTCGGAGAGCTTTATGATGTAAATAGTTAATCATAGGGAATCCTTTATACAAGAAAATTGAGAAAATAACCTTCGAATATGGCTTCGCCAGTGTCACGACTCGAGATTTACCATACTCATCTAAGAATTTCTGCTTATTGTAAAGATATTGTCCATTCATAAAGATCGTGTAAAGATCTTTCGAATTAGCTACCGTTGTCACGCTGTCTATCAGGCCGTCGCAGTCATGCATTCTCTTATAGCCAGCGTCTGATGTTACTGATTCCAAATAATATTTCTCCATTGCTGAACTAAAACAGGGCTGAAGTTTAAACTTAACTATGTCTTCTTCATTTGAAATTTGATATTCTTTAGCAGGGTTGGTAGTGAGACTGAAGAGACCGGACTGGTAGAAAGTATTGATTAGGTACGCGAACCAGATCCAACACATGATGACACACTTCACGGGCAACCGACCTCGAATACTGCGTCCATGAAGTACCAGATTACCCACGAGAATCAAGACAACGTGGCTCTTGTCTTCCGTACGAAGCAGAATTATTACTAACAGCGAGTAAAAAATGAGACTCAGTATTATTAATGCCCACACAGTCGATTCAAATTCCAGATAAAGATTTTTCCATGCAGGCACCTCTGGGGCTAGTTTCACTATAAATCGTATCTCATCCGTATAAGCTAGATGACCGTACACAAAAGAGAATGCCAGTGCTCGAGACGGCGTCAATAACATCCCCCCTAAAGCAGCATCCGCTTCATTGTCTTGGATCTTCTTCAATGATCCAACTGCTTCCATGTCAGTTGATACCGTAGGGTATTCCTCGACAGCGTTATAATCTTTTATAATGTTAATTTGAAAATCTTGCATTCTGCCAATTAATTGGAATAGGTGTGGCTCTGCTCCATAACGAAGTGGCTGCGATGAGTCTGAATCGTTGGGGGCTAGTATTGTATAGGGTGGCCACTGAGTTATAATCACATCAAATGTACAGTTCCGTAGTTTTGTAACCATTTTCTTCGGGTACAAGTCATACATCCATGCTTGTGAGCACTCCCCGTAGCTGATGATATTATCATAGCGTTTACCGCAACCGTAGTTATCAAAGGGGTTGTAACTATACAGGTGAGCCTCTTCGGTTCCGCTCATAACCACCACGTTCCTGGCATGTAATTTCAAAAATGTGTCAAAAACGTTTCTCAGATCGCTTGTTTTTAGGTCTTTGACAATAACCAAAAATTGAGCTAGTGGATTCCATGAAGCTTGCTTGGTTATTTTAGGAAATTTTTGAGCGATATAAGATGCATTCGGACTAGATATTAGATAGACTTCGTGTTGAATAAACAAAACAGGTCTAGTTTGTCTCGATAATATTAATATAGAAACAGTATTTGCAATGTTTATAGCTTTTAAGAGACTCTCATCTTCAACTTTATTGCCAAGATATGTTAACACTTTAGTTTCTGCATAATGTTCTTTGACTATATTAGTAACACATTTTATTTGTTTCTCGTTGCTCGGTGATTGAGGTATTGGTATTTTGAAACAGTTTCCACTGTAGTATGAAACACAAATTAGCCAGTACACGATCAACATTTTGAGACGTGGAACTAATAACGGGTACGGTGGTCCTATATGAAACAAGGGAACCTTCTATCATTAATCAACGCTTATGTGTAGGTCTACTCTTTAAATATGACGCTGATTGCAAGTTATCGGAAATTTATTTCTAATGAGGTCTGATTCGTCAGCGTTCGATGCTATGATTACTAGTATTTAAAGCAAATTATTGTCATAGCAGAATTACAAAAATGGGATTTTCTTTCATTAGGAGTAGATTATATATCTGCATGTTTGTTCATAATATTTAATTGGTCGGTTTAAAGTAAATCAACATCTCAGGGTTACATAAAAGTCTCATTGATATATTGTCATTGCCCGATTCCTTTGTTCGCAAACTACAGGGGTCGGCACTCGAAGTGTTACCAATTCAAAATGCTGTAATTCTGTTAAACATGAGCATATTTATTTAAAAACTTCAGTATCGAAAAAATACATATACAATAAATAAAAAAGAAGCTATTGTTCGATATGGCCACCTTTAGCGCGGATAACAGCATCGAGTCTGACCGAGAAGGCTTCACACGCTGCACGAATGTGGTCTGCTGGTATTTTGTTTCGCGTCAAAATTCTCGGCGAAGCGCAATCTTTAAGACGTCGACCGTCTCATATGTTTTTGTTGACACTTTGGCTTCTAGAATTGACCATATGGAAAAATCCATTGGGTTTAAATCCGGGGAATATGGTCGCCATTGTTGCGAAGAAAGGAAGCTCGGAACATTTTCTTGTAAAAAAAATTGGGTTTCACGAGCTTTGTGAGATGGTGCCGAGTCTTGTTGAAAGGTCCAATAATTTCTACCAAATTGCTTACGTGCCCAAGGTAACAAAGCATCGTTTAAAATCTTTTTACGGTAGATCTGCTGGTTTATCTTTACACCCTGGTCAGTGAAACCGAGAGGTGAGCGTCCCATGGCAGTTACCGCCGCCCAAACCATCACAGATGCTGGTGCTTGCTTTCGCAAGGCAATTCGTTGGTCTAAATTGTCATTTGATTTACACTTTAACCATACGCGATCATTTTGCTTGTTCATATATTGCTGAACGGTAAAAAATTTTTCATCGGAAAATACCAAATTTTCAAGCAAGCTATCAACGTGCAAGTGCTTTAAGTTCTTAGCTCTTTTTAGACGAACTGTCTTTTGTGCAAGTGTCAGATTTGGATTTTTTGTAATTTGTAGGGCTTCAGTTGAAGTTTATTTTTTAATATGCGCCCTATGCTCCGGGCAGATACATTAAGACTTTTCGCCAATTTAACTGCGCTTTGTCGTGGATTTCATTCAATTCTAGCCTTTACCTTTCGAACCATTGCTGATGATGTTGCTGTTGTTGGATGTCCACCTCCATGGCGTTTTTTGATGCTACCCGTATCATTGTAACGCGTGATGGTCCGATACACAAACATTTTGTCCTAGCTCATTAAATATGGCTGCCTGCGGTTTTCTAGCCATCTTCCATCTGCAAAACTTTTTTTAACAACGAGGAAAAATAGTAGGCTTTTGTTAGTTTATTAACAATACCATACACTAAGGAATGTGAAAAAATGGGCGCCATATTGTAAACAGTTTAGTTGCTATAGCAACGTAAAATTAGTAAAACTTCGAGTGCCGAACCCTGTATACTATGTAATGCACTAAAAAAAGTAACAATGCATCTTTTTCGTTCTTTTTCAATACGAAAAGGATAGAAGATAAAATATTAGTTTGGTCTTGTCAAATTAAGATACTCCATAGACAGTTTAGTCTCGGTAGGCCCCAACATCGGCCGCAGGCATACCACCAGACAAAGTCGTGCCGCCAAGCGTTTCGTCTTGTTCCGGCACGATGTCTGGTGAAGCCGTCACGGAGGACAGGTCTGAGCAGTTGTGTTGCTAAGTGTGCCGGGTACGACGCGCCAAATGTTATTGTGTCGGGAGTTTGGTCCTGGAGGGTAGCGCGATCCAAAGCACGGTGCTCCGCTGGCCGACCGCAGGTAGTTGGGGGCTCAAGTAGTGTGCCAGCCACATACGAAAGGCTGCCCCGTCAACTGTGAAAAATCCCGGGGTGGCCCCATCGTGCCGGTTGGCGACCGGATGAGAGGACCCGATGGCGATCCCCGGGGAGGCTTCTGCGCAGTCTCCAGATCAATCTCCCTCTGGCGCGGCAACGTTGGTCATGTTGTTCGGTTTAACATCGCATCACCTCGCTCAACTGCCGTCTTCCTTCCTATTCACTCAATAAAATAAAATGAAAAATCTCAAAAGAAAATGTAGGTGTGCACAGCGGGCGCACGTCCTCTCGTTTAATGTGCACCTCTAAAACATTATCTCTAATTCGATGCAGTCCATCACCACCTTGAGACTGAACAGCTCCACCTACTTTTCTTGACGGAGACCCAGCTCAGATGTCCGTCTGATGCGGAATACCTCAGCTATCCGGGATACTCTTTTTATCATCATTTCCTGCAGCGTGCCGGGGTCTGTGTGTATTAGGGCATCCAAACTCAGATACTTATCAACTCCGGAGCTAGTTATAATGTTGAGCAATCAAAACCGGAACTCCGGATTTGGCTCCGGAGTCATATAGCATAGCATATTGGCAACAAGCTCTCTGCGCAACCATCCGGTAGCAGATCTTTCTGGTCGCTAGCCAAATCGGTCGAGGCGAACTTCTGTCGGCCCACACTGCCTCCGCTGGTTGGGCCTGATGGAGCACTGGCTTATACGGCGAAAGAGAAAACAGGTCTCCTTGCATCTCTCTTTGCCCATAATTCGCGTCTTGACACTAACACTGCTACTCCACCTACATTGCGGAACTTCAATGCTGGAGGTTCGCATTAGGAACAAAGAGGTTCTGAGAGTATTGTGTCGTCTGGACGTGAATAAGGGTAGTGGTCCGGATGGTATACCAGCGATTGTTCGTACATAGGTAGCTTACAACAGATATAACACTACGTGGTAACAAAATCGCACTAACGGCCAAGTCACACAGTATTAACCATAATAATACTAGCGACCCGCCCCGGCTTCGCACGTGGACAAATGATATAGGTACCTAAGCCTTCCTCAAGAAACAGTGGCCCTACAATAAAAATAATGTCTACTGTGCCGCCCATCAGACTCTGTAAGATACATCGACCTTATTGTCCATGGATAGCCAGTTCCACCACCTTCAAACAGAATGAAAGCCTACCTGGGTAACAAGTTTGTTCGAAATAATGGTCCCCCACTCCGGCCCACTCACTCCGCGGTTTAGGCAGAGAAACATTCAGGTAGCAGGCGGCCGGCAGGGGCGCGAGCGACACGCGGATTTTTTCTGGTGTTTAGTTATGAATAAATCGTGATATCTCCTGATTGAAACAACCAATTTAAATAATGCAAAAAGAGATCTGCTGCTAATAAAATTACCTTCGCTATGACGTAATTTATTTGGATAAGGATTAATAATAAGGAACAAATAGTGGGCTCTGATTTCGACTAATTAACTTTCCAAACATAAAAAAGTAGTCATAATGAAGAAACTATTGTAGGTAGACATATGGTATCGCAGCCTTTTTGTAGGCATTTTTAAGGTCCATAATACTGTAGCCAGCGTTTGCAAGGTAAGCTCAAAAAAAATGGGTTTATTTCGCGACATCTATCAGAAAATTCAAAAATTATCAATGTTCCTCTAAAGCGGCCTCCACACGTTGGCTGTTTGTCACAAACACCGCAAACAGCAAACAAAATCCCAAACATCCAACACAAACACCCAACACAAACAGGCATCCACATGCTTGGTGAACGTTCATTACATTCCGAATCGGCAAACATGGCGGACGTCGAGCTCGTGGCAAGTATTACTTTCGGGTTGACATATTTTTATTATAAATTAAAACAAGCGAAAAAAGAAAGACAAAAAGAAGAAATCGAATGCGATGGTGGATGATTCAAATACATAAAAATCGTACATGTACAAATATTAATATTATAACTTCAAAAATAACAGAGTCAAAAAATCCCTGAAAATACCAATCCCAATGAAAAAATCCCGTCTCACTTATTTACCCCTTAAATCTGGGGGGAAAACCCCTAAGTTGGGAACCGCGTCATTACTGATCGCTGCCAAACGTGTGGATACCTCGAAAACTGTTTGCCAAACATCCTTTGATCTGGCAAGAAAAACCGACATCGATGCCGAACACTGCCATACACTGCCAAACACAAACAGGCAAACAAAGACAAACACCCATCCACACGTCCGTGTTTGCTGTTTGCTGTTGGCTGTTTGCCATTGTTTGCCTAGCGTGTGGAGGGCCCTTTATATATTATGCATGTTATATACATATAAACCTTCCTCTTGAATCACAATATCTATTAAAAAGAACCCTATGAAAATCCGTTGTGTAGTTTTAAAGATTGATTCAAAAAATGACACAGGGAAAGTTAAAGTGAATTTGTTTTATAATATGTAGTGATTGAAGAAATCGCAGTAAGGAACCTTAAACTTGGCATGACTTTGTCTAGATTTCATTACTTTTTACTGATAAACAAGCAGGTCCAGCGAGGCTTGGTAATTTTTTACAGAATGTTTTTGATGGGATTTCACTTCTTTTTGTAGAAGCGTATTATATTGATTTTATTATTTGACGCAGTTTCTTTCTTTTAGGAAGTAGTTTTTTTGTTATTTATTACAAATCTTCCTTTTCTTTTTTTCGGTTCTGATTATTGTACAGTAGCAATAGTTATATTTATTTACCACTAGCTTTCCGCCCGCGGCTTCGCCCGCGTGGAGTTCGGTTATATTGCGCTTTTTAAATTTCCCTCGGGAACATCAAATTTTTTCCGGGATAAAAGGTAGCTATAGAGGACAATAGCAGACCCTCCCCTATTATAAAATAGGAATAAATACTGAATAGTAATGAAAAACAGGCGGATGCTACTACCAGATTTATTATCGGTATTTCCACAGGTTTTAAAAGTATACCATCCTTGGGTTCGGTCAAGTAAAGACACGGTGTAGTCTTAAAATCTAAAACACGATTACATTTTACGAGACTAAACTAACACACCCGCACTCTACGGCGTCTCGGGGCAGAAAAGGCCGTTACCACAGTATGTGGGCGGAAGAAACCGATATTTTCTAACTTCCGGGTCTGAGAGTTTCTAGAACATTCGAAACGTATTTATAATCTTACCGCCCCCAAGTGTCGAGAGGCGGGTTTAAACTACAACTTTCATTGACAAATAATCGTGATTCATTCTTAACCCAGCACATCTGGCGTCCAATAGCGGTACTACAGTTCTCAAGATCAATATGGCGACCGCCTTCATTCATAATACAGCGCCTCCAGTGTCGAAAAGCGGTACTACTAATATTATGCGTAATACGTTCATTGATGCCGTCGCCTCCTTTCGACAACAGAGGTCGCTAGCTGCCTATGTCGGCCACTATATATATATATCAGTCACATTTCTCCCGCCGTGTACATGCAATGTACATAAATATCACCAGTGACTGGTATATACTACACGACATTAACAATGAAATGAACAATTCAAGCAACTATATAACATAACAATTTAAGTTAAGGGTAGCCACCCCAGAATTCCTGCTCTGCTATATATTAGTTCAGCTTTAACTAAAAACAAACTCCTGCTTGTAGCATAATTCTGGAGCGACGCCATCAAGGAGACATATAATGTAAGAACTTATTCTACTCTACACTAGCGTCTACAAATACAAGACAAACAATTATTCATGACAATAACTTATTCTACTGGTATAACGACGAGACGTTTAACAGGACGGCGCATCACACCGCTCTTGGTTTTTACGTCGACGACTCTTATGATACCATCTGCGCCTGGGTACGTGCGTTCGACTCTCCTCTTTGGTCATATGTTTCTTGGTAAGTTTGGGTCCACTATGACAACCAAATCGCCCACCTTAATCGAATCGCCGCGTCCATGCGGCTCCCGCCGGTTTTGAAGCGTAGGCAATACTTCGTGTACCCACCGTCGCCAGAACAAATCCGCTAGTCGTTGTGACGCTCTCCAATGCGAACGGCGTAGTTCATCTTGCCTCGTGAAAGTCCCTGGCAACGGGACTTTAGAAGGAGCTCCAAGCAGAAGGTGGTTAGGTGTCAAAGCTTCTTCGTCGTCAGGGTTAACCGACATATGGGTCAAGGGTCGGGAATTGGCCGTGTGTTCTATCTCTGTCAAAAGTGTATGCAGCACGTCTTCATACGGATGCCGATCAACAAGTGTAGCATTCAATGTAGCCTTTACCGTGCGTACCAATCTTTCCCAAGCTCCGCCCATGAACGGCGCTCCTGGCGGAATGTAGCGCCAGTCTATGTGACGTACCTCTGCTTCGTGTTGAAGCGATTCTAGGGCGGCCTTACGGAGCTCAGCGTCTGCCCCATGGAAATTGGTGCCGTTATCACTCCAAATGACTTCAGGGCATCCACGACGAGCCATCATACGTCTCAATGCGAGTATAGCCGCATCCGTTGACAGCGAGGCGGCGACTTCTAAATGTACAGCACGCGTAGTGAGACATGTGAACAATGCCACGTAGCGCTTCTCATGATGTCTCGCCACTGTGACGGAGAGTGGCCCGAAGTAGTCTAGTCCTGTGTGTGTGAATGGACGTTGATGGTGTGCCAATCGACAGGGTGGTAATTTACCTGTCAACGGCTCTGGTGGTACAGCTCGACGGAGCCTGCAGGGTTGACATAGCTTGATAACTGCACGGACGGATGGTCTCAAGCATAGAATCCAGTAGTGTTGCCGTACCTCATTCACGACGCATTCCACGCCGCTATGGTGTAACATTCGATGTATCCAGTCTATATACAAGCGGCAGTAACAGTGGTTACCGTCTAATACTGCTGGTGACTGTGTTTCGCGTGATATATCAACTGCTGCCGCGATTCGCGAGCGTATTCTCATTATCTTGTGTTCGTCGATTGTCAGAGATAGTCGCTTCAACCGACTGACGTCACCGGCCGGTGACGTGACGTAACTCATTTGCGAAACTTTCTTCCTGTATAGCGCGTGTCCAAAGAATCTCTGCCTGACGTGTGTACCAAGGGATATGTAGACCGTTGGAGTAACGCGGGGGTTGCGGTTCTGCTCTCTGCACCGCTTTCTCGTACCTTCCCGTTGCTTCTCCATCCAGTTCGGGTCTTCAATGCTGATGTTTTTATTGCGTTTGTGGACAGCTGCTGCGGTATGAACTCGAAGTCTGTCGATAAATTGAAGAATACGGGCCGTTGCCCGGATGAGTCGCAGCCAGGAAGAGAAACGCGTAACATCAGGTAACGCCTTCATTAAAATAGACTGACCGTGAGCAGCAGTGACGGCAACACGCTCCTCGCCCGTGTCGATATAGAGGTGTGAGTCTGTTTCCTGTGGCCAATCGTTTTCGTTGTCATAGAGAAATGAAGGGCCAATGTACCAACGGTGGCTCGCCGTGAAGTCAGTCGGTGTATTGCGAGTTGAGTCGTCGGCGACATTGTGAGCGGTGGGCACCCAGCGCCACTCGTTCCGTTCTGTGATTTCTTCTAATTCTGCTACTCTGTGTGCGACGAACGGCTTGAAAGTGCGCGCGCCCGCGCGCAGCCACGCCAGCACAGTGCGCGAGTCGGACCAGAAGACTCGGCGGACGGCGCGACGATCGTGCTCTCCTTCCACGCAGCGCGCCAATCGCCCGCCGAGCACGGCAGCCTGTAATTCAAGTCTAGGTATAGTGACCTTAAGGGGCGCAACGCGCCCTTTCGCTGCCGCGAGCGACACATCTACATGACCTGTGTCATTCACTGAACGCCAATATGCTGCTGCAGCTTAAGCTCGTTCGCTCGCTTCCACGAAAACGTGCAATTCTAATCCAGTCGAGTCATTATAACCCGGGTGACAACGTGGAATATGCACGCCTTTCAGAATTTGCAGAGCATTTATCCAGTCGCACCATTTACGTTCTAGATTTCTAGGTAGGCGTTCGTCCCAACCGATTTTTAAACGCCAAGCGTCTTGCAATAAGCACTTTGCCTGTGTCGTAAACGGTGCGGCTAGACCCAGCGGATCATACAAAGACATTGTTGTTTTTAATAACTGTCGTTTCGTGACCTGCATACTCAAATAAGAAGGGTCTACTTTCCTGAAGTTAAATCCTAAAGTGTCACTTTGGTGTCGCCAAATAAGACCGAGAATTTTCTCTTCCTTGTTGAGCAGCGTATCCTCCTCTGCCGGCTCGGTCGAGAGGCCAGCAACAGCGGCCGGCTCGTTGGACGCCCACTTTTGCAGCACAAAATTTCCTCGTCGATGTACAACGTCGACTGCTGTAGACACTTGGTTCGCCTCTTCTGCGTTGTCGAAGCTCTGTAAAAAATCATCCCTAAAATGATTCCGTTAACAGCTTCGGGGTAGTCGACCTCATGAACCTGTGCGTTGAGATTTTTAACATAAAGGGAAGAGGTCGCACCAAACAACACCGTTTCCATTCTATATTCGATGGGTTTTTCAATAGGTTCATCTGTACTTATGTGACCGAAGCGTTCTCCAGTCTGTGGTAATACATGTACTTTTGTCAGGTCGCAGGTCTTGCCATGTAAAATCCAGCCGAGTGGTGTACGTGACGCTACCGGCTGGTTCTTTGTGCCTACTCGTACTTCAGAGGCGAGCAGCAGTGCCCAATTATCTTGGCCTATCAAAACAGTTGGCACGCCCATATCGTATGCTAGCTGCTCGGCTATTGGTGTCAGGTGTTCGAAACCCGTCAAGTCCTTTGCCCGTATCGACTGGCCTGATAATTTAAGTCTGTCAATGGTTCTGGCTTCGATGTTTATGCCTTCAGATGTGTACTTGCCTCGTATATTTACCTTGACTGGTTGCGAGTTCGTGGCGTCAATACGCGCGCCTGCTACGGCCTCGATGTAAAATGGATCATTTGAGCCTTTTGCGCCTATCCGTTGCGCCACATCAGCGGCAAGAAGGGTTATTGTCGACCCATCGTCCAACAAAGCAAATGTATCTACTTTACCGTTTGGTCCCGATAGTGTTACGGGTACTATTTTCAGCAAGACTTGATTGTAAGCGCGCGGCGTGCTCGTGTTGTTGATGACGGCGTGTGGCGCGCTGTCACCGCTTGGCGTCATATCGTTGCGCGACACTACGTGCTCGGTTGCTGTCACACGAAGACGCTCTTCCGAGTCGTTTGCAGCGCGCGCTCCCTGCCCGCTGTCGCTGTGCAGTAGCCTGTGATGATAATACTCGCAGCCTTGCACTTCACACTGCTTGCCTCGGCATCTATGCTTCCATGTTCGTCGGTTTAGGCATCTGAAACATAATTTATTTTTACATGCAGTTTCCCATCTATCATTTATCGACATTTTCTTAAAGTTAGAACAGATAGTCACTCTACTACAGTTACCGTTGCAAATCATGCAAGGTGTTTTATCAGTCCCTATTTTAAATGTCTTATGAGCCGGTCGTCGTGGAAGGTCTCGTTTATGTTACGACGCGCATAAAAATCGGCTTCGCTATCGAGAAATCGTCCCAATACTACTAGGCCAGGCTGTGTCACCTGCAGCCATCTCATAATCGTACCACCGGCTCCTTAACGTAACTGACAACTTTTCTGAAATTGCAGAAATCATCTCCGGACTATATAAATATTCTGTTCTTTTCAGAGCTTGTACCGCGGCAATAGCGTTGTGACCTTTGATGCAAACACACATATATCTGTAGGGTTATCTGATACCCTAGGTAACTGACGTACTTTATTTAATTCGTAAGTTATTAATGCGTTAGGTCGTCCAAATCGAGATTCCAACCTTTGCATAATTTGAACGGCCGAGGATCCTAGGAATAGGCATTTAACTGCCTCGAACGCGGGCCCTCTCAGGGACCTTCTGAGACGGGCTAAATTTCCCGCCTCTGTGTGAGTCGACGCGGACTCATTATACGCTGCTTTAAAATGCAGCCATTCGCCTGGGAGGCCACTATAAATAGGTAAATCAAATTCATATCTGCTGGCAGCGGGTTTGCCCCGCGCTACCTCTAACAATGCCTAAGTCAGTCCTTGCAGCAGGCTCCCTTCATCGCTATGTTGCTGCAGTGGCAAGGGCGCCGTGTCGTCTGCCCTCGTCCTCCGCGTATCGTCATGTCGCGGCTGAATGGGTGAATCCCTGTGAGGCGACACTGCGGTGGGCTGATGTGGCCGCCGTGTTCACTGAGTCTGTCTGCGGCTTCCGTCTGACGTTTCGATGTCGCAGCAGAGCTCTCCTCTAGCAGTTCTTCGTCTGCCGATTCTGCCTCTAAGAGTGCCAATCTAGCGGCGGCGAGTTCCAATCTCGCTCGGGCCAACGACTTCCTGTCGGCTTTCGTCTCGCCACGTGGTTGTCTGTGTGGGGGTGTGGTCGCCACGCCCACAGGGCTGTGAGGCTGGGTCTCGTCCGACTCTGTGACGGAATAGTTGGGCGGGTCTGCTGGTCCCACCGTTGTCGCCAATTCCGTGGAGTCCCCATCCGTGGCTCCTGTGGCGGCTTCTTGCATACCGCGTGTTTTCACCATGTCGACGGCACTGTGTAAAACTACACCGAAGCCCTACCTGACCGAAACCGATTATCTTAGGAAGAATACTGGAGCATCCGGCTCGAATGGACCAATATAGAGGACAATAGCGGACCCTCCCCTATTATAAAATAGGAATAAACACTGAATAGTAATGAAAAACAGGCGGATGTTACTACCAGATTTATTATCGGTATTTCCACAGGTTTTAAAAGTATACAATCCTTGGGTTCGGTCAAGTAAAGACACGGTGTAGTCTTAAAATCTAAAACACGATTTCATTTTACGAGACTAAACTAACACACCCGCACTCTACGGCGTCTCGGGATAGAAAAGGCCGTTACCACAGTATGTGGGCGGAAGAAACCGATATTTTCTAACTTCCGGGTCTGAGAGTTTCTAGAACATTCGAAACGTATTTATCTTACCGCCCCTAAGTGTCGAGAGGCGGGTTTAAACTACAACTTTCATTGACAAATAATCGTGATTCATTCATAAACCCAGCACATCTGGCGTCCAATAGCGGTACTACAGTTCTCAAGATCAATATGGCGACCGCCTTCATTCATAATACAGCGCCTCCAGTATCGAAAAGCGGTACTACTAATATTATGCGTAATATGTTCATTGATACTGTCGCCTCCTTTCGACAACAGAGGTCGCTAGCTGCCTATGTCGACCACAATATATATATATATATATATATATCAGTCACAGTAGCCTATGTTCTTTCACAGGGTCTAAAGATTGTGTGTGCCAAATTTCATCAAAATCGGTTGAGAGGTTTAAGCGGGAAAGCGTAACAAACAGACAGACAGACAGACAGCCAGAGTTACTTTCGCATTTATAATATTAGTATGGATTTGCTTGTCGCTTATGGTTGTATTCAGTGATCGCTGAAGCTTGAGCTTTTATACTCTTAAAATCAACATTTACGTTTACTACTTCAATCATTATGAGGTGCGCCCAATGAAAATTGTTTACTCGTGGAACCGCCATATAAGCTTGGCCACAATTGAATAGAGTAAGAACTTGGCTCTTGTGAATTGTTAGGGCTTCCGCCACACAGATTGGGTTTTGTTATCAACTCAAATTGTACAAGTATGCCCGGGATATGATCTCAAATTATGACTTACATAATAATAAATAATTCGTGAATCAAATTATTAGCGAATTTTACTACCAATTGCTTTGTTTGGTCTTCCGGGTCCCACGTCAGTTTTTGTACAACGCTTATCGAACCATTCACTAAACCAAACATCAATGTTTCTCCTAAGCATTACTTTAGCTCCCTCTTTAATGATTATAGTTTCTTCCAGTCCAACAGTCATCATCGTATCATCTTCATATTTTTGTTAACAAGCCCGGGCTTTTGTTATCATACATTTTAAACAATCCAAGGAATTTTTAGCAACTAAATTTATCTCGGGAAGCGGATCTGCTTCTAACATAGTGTTATCCCACCAAAAACATTCTGTAAAAAATTCACACAACATTAACTATAATAATAAAGAAATCGTAGTAAGGCGCCTTAGACTTGGCACGATTTTGTCTAGATTTCATTATTTTTTAGAGATTAACAATCAGCTCCATCGAGACTTAGCTAGTTTTTTTTTTACAGAATGGTTTGGTGGGATCTCACTTCTTTTTGTAGAAACGTTATATTGATAAGAGGAGCAATGGACAAGCTCAAGAAAATATGGTGCGATCGCGATATAACTAAAGCCACTAAGATCAGGCTCGTCCGTGCACTAATATTTCCCATATTTCTCTACGCAGCTGAAATGTGGACGTTACGAGAATTGGAAAAGAAAAAGCTCTATTCATTTATTTATTCACAAACTTACTACCATTACAGGTCGCTTAACCCAATGCAGCAGAAAGGATACATTTAACGACATACATTTTAGAAACTTACACAACTTTATTAAGTACATTAACAAAATTTAATTAAAACGATTCTAATACAATTTAAGCAATAAAATAAAAAATATAACAAGTACTGTTAAAGTTTAAAACAACACTATTCTATACGGTAATTACACAACACACCATCTGCAACAATGAGTATCATTTTGCATGTTCCACAATATTTATTGCGTGATTTACGTTGTTGAGCAATCATATTTCCGAACATATGGAACAATGGATTAGCAATTGCCTTTTTTTTTTGTTGGGATGGGAAATCATCAAATGACTTCTCCCGCTCTGGGCGGAGCGGAAGGGCATGTCAGACTTTTACTGAGTAAACCCACCCGTGTTTCTTCACTTGCCTTTGCGACGGCCAGGGCCAAGGTTTCTTGTTTAACCAACCCGCAACCCTGACCCAGGAGGCATCGGTCTTCGTGGACCCCGTCACGATGTGCTGACACCTCTTTGAGGCGCGCGTGAAACACGACGCGCTGTCGACTCGGGCCTGGTCCTTACTGGGCGGCGAGCTGCCCACTGCTCACCGCCCGCAGGCCCGCGCCTACGGTGGCTGGGAGTTAGGTGTCGTCTCCCGACCAGGGCGTCTTCTGCGGCGACTAGTGGCGTGAGGGCGCTCGGAATCCCGTTGCCTCACGTGCTCCGCCTCCTCCTTTGCCAGCATCACTGCTTCGCAGAAGGAGGTGACGGCTTGCCATGCACTCTCGCTCCGGACCATGGCCTGGACCAGGGTCGGACGCGAGAGATCACCGCCGATCGCCGCTACGAGAACACGGCGGTGCTCTACCCAAGCCGGGCAGACCTCCACCGTATGCTCCACCGTGTCCTCAGGGCGATCCACACAATGGTGACGGATGGAATGGGAACGGGAACCTTCCGAAACAACCGTGCTCGTGAGGACCTGCGTCAGGCGGAAGGTGAGGGTGCCGTGGCACCTCTCTAGCCACTCCTTAAAGAGGGGACTTACCGCCGCTATTGTGGGGTGCCCAGCACTGGGTTGCGACAATCGCACTCTCCATGTCGCCATGAGATCCCACCGAAGCTCTGCCAGCCGTACCGCGATTTCTCGTGGCAGCGGAGTTATGCCCCGGCGTTTTGCCTCCTCTCGCCACTCCCACATGTGGGCGAGGGCTTTGGCCTCCAGATCCCATGGCGGCAATCCGGCAAGGAGGCTCGCCGGACGGCCATGACCCTCTGGGACGCGGTCAGGCATCAGGCTGGTCGCTTCCTTAGCCCGCACCGGTGCCCGGTAAAGGGCTATGGACCGCACGGCCTCCGCGCCTCCGGTAGGAGGCGTTTGGTCCCCCTAGATTGGGGAGGAGCCGCCTCAGGGCAGCCCCGGCCCCTTCCAGTCTGGTGTCCAAACGTCGGAAGTACTTCTTGAAGTTCCACCAGCTGTCGAGGACGAGTACCAGGTACTTCATCGTCAACCCGATGCCTATGTGAACCCCTCCTACTGTTATGTGGGAACCAGACAGTGGCGCATTCCGAGGACCATGAAAGCACATGGCCTCGGACTTCTGCAGGGCCACCTCGAGTCCCAATTGCCGGATCCTGTTGACGATTGTCGCAACGCCGAGGGTCGCTGCGTCAGCCGCCGCCTGGAGCGACCTCCCTTGTGCCAGAACCAGCGTGTCGTCAGCGTAACAAACTACGCTGACGGCGATAGGGAGGTCGGCGCGCAGCACCCAGACGTACCCGATGTTCCACAGATGCGGTCCCAGGACCGATCTCTGTGGGGCACCGCACGACATCTCTCGTGGGTTCCACACACCTTGGTGACCGGGGTAGATTACGGCCCTGTCCGTCAGATAGGCCTTGACCACTCGACAGAGATAGGTTGGCATCCGGTGATACCGGAATGCCTCCCTGATGCAACTCCAGAGTAGGGTGTAGAAGGCACCCCCACCCTGGGCCACAGCATCCCCTGTCGTAAGGGCTCGCATGCGCATGATGGCGTCCACCGTAGAGCGCCCCCTGCGGAAGCCAAACTGGCTCTCCGCCAAATCCGGGCCCGCTCGCCTGAGTTGCCCGACGAGGCGGTCTGCAATGACTCTTTCGCAGAGCTAATAGGGAGAAAAGCACAATGGGCCGGTAAGCGGACGGAGAGTCCGCAGGGCGCCTTGGCTTCTTTATGAGGACCAGTTTCCCCGTCTTCCAGCGAAGTGGGAACTGACCCCTCTCCAAGCATGCGCTTAGTAGCCCCCGTAGTCGAGGCCCGAGACCTTTTTTTTTTGACGTTGTGGAAATGCCTTTACGCACTGTACCCGCCGCTAGCTAGGCGACGGGCGTGTGTGGGACTCGCCCAGCCGAAGCCGGGAATACCCACTAAAATCACTCGGTTCCCCTCGGGCCCTGCGTCGAAATTGTCACGGGATCTGCCCGGAGGCATTGTCCCCGCGCCACTCTCAGGGCTTACCGGCCTTTTAGGCCGGTTTCCGCGCCAAGGGAGAGAAAATGGCAAAAAGAATATCGAGTTAGAAAGTTGTGGGTTCATCCTATGCTGTCGGCATTGGAGCAATATGGTGAATTTCATACACTTTACGAATATATCCGAAAAGATAAGGCCAAGTTTTGTGATTATTTTCGAATGAATTACAAGACATTTGATTAATTATTAGATTTATTAAAGTACAAATTGCAACATATAAATACAAATTTGCGAGAAAGTATATCTGCTAAGGAGAGATTGGTTGTTACATTCGTATGCGGCCGACAATTGAATGAAACAAACAGAGGTTACGCGGGCGGTGAGGGGGCGCGGTGGCGGCGCAGTAGCGGCGCGGTGGAGTCGCAGTGGCGGCGCGATGGCGGCGCGGCGACGCGACGGCACCGTGTGCAGGAATCCTAAGGGCCTTACCCCAGTGCAGTCATAATCCTAGCTGCCTGTCATCATTTCCACTCCTACTTTTTCATTCTCATTTTTTTTTTCTTCCATCATACTGTGCTCTCAAATATAGTAAGTATTTACGCAACCCGCCGCCGCTGCTCCAAAAGGTTTTACGGATGAACCTACATGAAGATTACTCATTATACTGCATGAAATTGAATACTTACTTGAGCCGAATCGAAATGCAATAATACCCGTACATAATGATAATAAATTTGTTTTTCCCTAATATAAATCCTGAATAAACCGTGTTATTATCGTTCAGATATTGCAATCTATTATAAATTATTGTCTTTAAGTAGATAAGAACAATCGTAATTGGAGATGATTAAAAACCAATATTAAGTTTTTGAATCAGTCTACTACCTACGAAATTGCCGTTTTGTGTGAAAAAATGTAAACGATTTTTTTTCGTGCATTTTTTATTTGTAGTAATCGAAGTAATCACCAACGCAATCGATGTATTTTTGCCAACGCAGTGGCAGTTTATTGATGCATTTCTTAAACAAATCATCTGGGCGGGAGGCAACAAATTCTTTAAAAGCATTCTGTGCTCTAGTATTGATTTTTTTCCCGCCAAGAAGTTATCCAAATTCTTGAAAAAGTAGTAGTCTGTAGGCCCAAGGTCTGGTGAGTAGGGCGAATGACAGAGAGCTTCTAACACCAGTTTTTGCAACTTGGAGACCGTCTGCTGTGCAGTATGAGAGCGCGCGTTGTCGTGTAGGAGCAGCGGAGAGGAACGATTGATCAATGCTGGTTGAAGATGACCCAGTTTCTTCATCATTGTGTTCAAAATTTCACAGTACACATCTGCAGTAATGCTCATTCAGTTTGGTAAGAAGCTGTGATTAATCACACCGGCGCTAGACCACCAAACAGTGGCCATCACTTTTCTAGGGATAAGTTTTCGTTTAGGGCATTGTTTAGGTGCTGAACCAGGATACAACCAACTTGCTGGGCACTTGCCATTATCAAACAGAATCCATTTTTCATCGCAAGTAACAATGCGGTTCAAAATTCCTTCATTTGTATGTCTGTAAAGCAGTGCAAGGCTCGTCTCGATACATCGCGCTGGCGATCTTTGAGTTCGTGGGGCACCCATTTGTCAAGGTTTTTTACCTTGCCAATTTGACGTAAACTGACCAATATTGATTATGACGCTAACGTCGAAAGCTACTTGTAATTCGGCCGTAGATTGTGTATCATCAGCTTTCACAAACAATCGCCTTCAATTCGTCATTGTCGACCAAAGTATTCGGACAACCGCGAGGTTCAGTTTTCAGATCGAAATTCCCAGAACGGAAGTGAGCAAACCAATAACAGATGGTGCGTTAGTTGGTAATGTTAGCTCCGTAAACGTCGTTGATGTTGCGTGCAGTTTGTGCCGCGTTGTTGCCACGACCCGCCACGGTAGCGGTACTCATATTCCATAATACTCGAATTTTTACCGTAGCCGCGATGACGAAAAGGATTGAAATGCGATTAAAATATAACACTAATCAATAAACAAATGACTATTTTTGGAAAAAGACTCGCGTGTTTTTTATATAAAATTAATTTGAAATTAGAATTCTTATCCAAACAAAAAATATTTTAATTTGAAAAGGCCAGTACTGCAGCAGGGTAACTGCATAGCTATAGACCTATTACTTACTGACTTATTACTTTACTGTGTTCTTATAGCTTTACAAACAATACCTGACACTCGCTAATCGCGTGTAAAAACTTACCACGCTCCATTCCATCATAAACACATTCCTCTCACTCATTCAATAAATTCGATTTGAAATCTAAAATTAAGGACTGGCTCATTCATCAGGACTACAATAGCACTGAATCTCTTTTGGCAAACATCGCTTAACAATTACCAAATAACAAAACATTATTCAATATGGAACACAAAGCTCTACATATAAACAATCAACTCATAACACACAACACATACATTATCCAACAAAACTTACATTACACTTACGAACACACATAGCTCCTCTCTCTCTATTCCATGCCCAAATAAACTGGAATTGAATGTTTATATTTATTTTGTAATTAAATTTAAAATAACTTTAATTTTCATTTCTCTACTAGCTTTCCGCCCGCGGCTTCGCCCGCGTGGAGTTCGGTTATATCGCGCTTTTTAGATTTCCCTCGGCAACATCAAATTTTTCCGGGATAAAAGGTAGCCTATGTTCTTTCTCGGGGTCGAAAGATTGTCTGTGCCAAATTTCATCAAAATCGGTTGAGAGGTTTAAGCGGGAAAGCGTAACAGACAGACAGAGTTACTTTCGCATTTATAATATTAGTATTGTTACGGGCTAGGGGTACTTAAACGCCGGTTAAGGGTTACGAAGTTTATTGGCAACGAAGGTACAGTCGATTGTAGGCAATGACAAATAGAACGTAGCTGATGTCTCACCGAAGTCTTCCCTTATGTCCACGAAGTCCGTGTTGTAAACACACAATAACAGCACAGATGTTACTCCAAGTAGTAATCACAGTTCTCGTTACAGTTGTCGCAGTAGGTATTCTCAAAGATCGCTTCTTAACTGTCGCTGTTTTCGTATCGCTAGTCGAGTGTAGACTGACTCTGCGTCGGCGTCGCGGCGCTTATATAGGCCAGCTGATCGAACATTCCAGAATCCTCTAGGCGTAATAATAATACTGCATAACTTCGAGGTCACCGGCCAAGTAAGTACCTACGGTAATTCCCGGAAACGGGTTTCTGGAAATTTCGATGTTGACACTTTGTTGACAAAACTGTTGAGACCTGTACCATTCGATAGGCCGTCCTAAGTCTAGCAATGCGTTTTATTATTGTACTTAGGAAATGTCTAGATCTAGCGAAATAGGGCTTAAAAGTGACACACTGCATGTCACGCGATATTGAACCTTATGCCATCGACATAAGGTCCATTCGTAACATTGCCCCCTTCTTAGTCATGCTCGTCCCGAGCATGATTTGATCCATAATATCGAGCTAGGCGGTCTACGTGTACGATTTTCAGCTTCCCTCTAGGTCCTTTCTTAATCCGGTAGGTGACATCGTTTATTCTGGTTACTATCGTGTACGGACCCTCCCATTTGGCTTGGAACTTTGGACTCTTTCCTTTTCTTCTAATCGGATTATGCAACCATACCAAAGTTCCCTCTTCGAATCCGGGCACGTTAGCTTTGCGGTCGTATCGGATCTTCATTTTCTCACTGGTTTTCAGACCATTCTCTCTCACTAGCTCATGTATTCCATCTAATTTACGCCGCAGGTCGGCCACATAGTCGACGGCTAGGATAGGAGTATCGGGAGGTGTTCCGGTTAGTGCATCTAGGGGTAGTCTAATTTCTCGGCCGAAGTTGACTTTCGCCGGTGTGCAGTTTGTGCTATCATGTGTTGCTGAGCGGTATGACATTAAAAAGAGTGGAATGTATTGGTCCCAATCCCTCTGGTGTTCTTCCACTACTTTGGCCAAATGATTCTCCAACGTCTGATTGAATCTTTCGACCATTCCATCTGACTGTGGGTGATATGGTGTTGTACGAGTCTTGTGTATCCCGAGCAGTTGGCAAACCTCTCGAAATAGTGAAGACTCGAAGTTTCTACCCTGGTCAGAGTGTAACTCCAAAGGAATGCCAAATCGACAGAACACCTCGTGAACTAGCTTTTGGCGACTGTATGGGCTTCTTGGTTAGGTACTGCAAAAGCTTCTGGCCATTTGCTGAAATAGTCTTGCATGACGATGATATACCTATTCCCTTCTTCAGTAACAGGGAATGGCCCAGCTATATCGACAGCAACTCTTTCCCATGGTGCACCAACATTGTACACTTTCAGCCGACCTCTGGCCCTCGTTTGCGGTCCCTTTACTGAGGAGCAGGCTGCACATTTTCTACACCAGTCCTCTACGTCTTCGCGGCAATGCACCCAATAGAATCTTTTTCTCACCTTCTCCAGGGTTTTCTTTACTCCTAGATGTCCTCCGGATACTCCGTCGTGCACCTGTCTTAGCACTGACGCGACTTTATCACCGGGAACAACTATCTGTAAGGCGACCTCCTGTCCACTGGGTGATTCCCATTTCCTCTTGAGAACTCCATTATCAATTATCAGGCTATCCCATTGAGCCCAGTAACTTTTTACTGTTGGGCTAAGCGCTGATATTTCACTCCAAGCGGGCCTCTGGCCACGTTTCTTCCATTCGATTACTATTTTCAAGTTACTGTCTTCCTTCTGTGCATCTTCCAATGATTGATTATCCCAGTCTTCATCCAAAGCGTTCACCTGGATAATCCGTACGTTCTCTTCCTGTTTGTCGCAATGTCGGCCCTTACTTCCTGAAGTAACCTGGCGACGGCGGTCCTTTTGTCTTGCCTTTTTCTCGAGGCGCTTCTTCTTACGCGCCTCGTCCTCGACTTCCTTGTCCCGCCTTGCGTCTGCCTCACTCCACGACCTTCCGCGCGACCGCTCGCGCTCTTGTTCTCGCCTGCCGAAACATTCGCGTTCCCGGTCGCGGTCTCGCTCCAGGTCCTTGACGCGCTCCCGCTCTCGTTCAGCGGGTCGCTCGCGGTGTCCGCTCCGGTCGCTCCGCTCGCGCCACTCGACTCGCTCACACGCGCGCTCGGGCTCGACCTTCGCATCGCGCTTGCGCCACGCCATCACCGCGGCCACCTCACGTGACCAAGAAATTCTTCTTTCCTTAGCCTTCCTGGGACAATCAATTCGAATGTGTCCCTTTTCGCCGCACTCATAGCAATTTGGTCCTCGTCGGGCTTTTATATGTGCGGTCACTTCTCGAATACGGTCGTATTGTGGGCCATCTTGACGTACAGCTTCCACCTCCAGAGCATGCGTCAAAGCTGCCTTTAGGGTCTGATGGTGACCCAGACGTACTGCAGCCCTGACTTCTGCATCTCGAATCCCATCGGTAAATAATCGTAGAGTAGTAGCGCCAATCAATCCCGGTGTTGATGCATACGCCTTCCGAACCATACGTTCTATTTCCGTGGCCCATTGTTGCAAACCCTCGCTGCTCTTCTGTGTGCGTTCGCGGAGTTGAGCCCTGTAGACATGTTCCAGGTGTTTCTCTCCATATCTAGACTCCAACGCTTCTAACAGACAGGCTAGGGTATTGCAATCGCCGGAAATATTTTCGAGGATTTGGACCGCCTCACCCCGCAGAGCAAGCGTGAGGGCGGTTACAGCTTGATCGTCGTCCCAATTGTTGCCTTTTGCGACTTTTTCAAACTGTAGACGGAAGGCCACCCATGACGTTGTTCCATCAAAATGAGGTACCTTGAAAGTCGGCAAAGCACTGGGTACCGGTACCACACCTTTAATAACGCCGTTTTGTACCTTCTCATTCAAAAATTCTACTTCCTTCCCAAACTCCATGATGGTACTGTTTAATTTCTCCATACGCGCATCTTGTTTGTCTATGCGCGTATCTTGCTGGTCCATACGCGTATCTTGTTTGTCTATGCGGGTGTCTTGCTGGTCCAGACGGGCATCTTGTTGAGCTGTTTTTATTCTAAGTTCATTGACCTCTTCTTTGGTCTTTTTCCACTTTTCATTTAATTGTAATACCAGTTGCTGGGATTCCTTTATTTGTGACTGGGTTGCTGCCTGAGATTGTTTTATTTGAGCCTGGGATTCTGCTACACTTTTAATCTGCGCCTGGGTTTTTTCTATTTGTGCCTGGGTTGCTGCCTGGGATTGTTCTATACTCAGCTTTATTTGCGCCGTCAAATGAGCCAGTAACGCCGAAAAATCGGGTCCGCTGGCTCCGGGAGTAGTGGTGGTAGTAGACGCACTCACATTCGTCAGTGTTACGGCGGCCGCATCTACTCCGGGTACAGGGACACCAACCGATTCTTCCTCTTGACGCGCCAAATCCATCGCTGCTTGTCGTCGCGTGCGAACTCTTTCGTCTTCCCTTGGCGTGACCGGCATGCCGCTTCGGACACCAATTGTTACGGGCTAGGGGTACTTAAACGCCGGTTAAGGGTTACGAAGTTTATTGGCAACGAAGGTACAGTCGATTGTAGGCAATGACAAGTAGAACGTAGCTGATGTCTCACCGAAGTCTTCCCTTATGTCCACGAAGTCCGTGTTGTAAACACACAATAACGCTACAGATGTTACTTCACGCAGTACTCGAAGTTCTCGTTATAAGTTCTCGTTATAATTGTCGCAGTAGGTCTTCTTTAAGATCGCTTCTTAACTGTCGCTGTTTTCGTATCGCTAGTCGAGTGTAGACTGACTCTGCGTCGGCGTCGCGGCGCTTATATAGGCCAGCTGATCGAACATTCCAGAATCCTCTAGGCGTAATAATAATAGCACATACCTTCGAGGTCACTCGGAAGTACCTACGGTAATTCCCGGAAACGGGTTTCTAGAAATTTCGATGTCGACACTTTGTTGACAAAACTGTTGAGACCTGTACCATTCGATAGGCCGTCCTAAGTCTAGCAATGCGTTTTATTATCGTACTTAGGAAATGTCTAGATCTAGCGAAATAGGGCTTAAAAGTGACACACTGCATGTCACGCGATATTGAACCTTATGCCATCGACATAAGGTCCATTCGTAACAGTATGGATGATATATATAATTGTTAAAATTGGAAATAACATCGATACTCGAAACCAAGGGCCCAACATGTATGTAATTGTACAGTTCAACTCAATCGGATCAAATTACTGTCTCCTAAGATACAGGTATTCCCTAGTTTAGGAGGCAGGCTTTATTGTTTTGTTACATAGAAAATTAATTACTTTTATTCTTTTCTCTCTTGTTGTGTCTATAGTTAAGTAGTTTTTAAGGCATGTACCTGCAAACTTTTTCTATGCATGTTTTTGTTCAATAAAGTTATTTTAATTTTTATTCATGTTACCCTACATATTAAATTGTTATTTTTCGTCTTCCTTTCCTTTATAATAAAATGTTCAAAAGTAAAATAAAATCGTGCGACTGTAGCGCACAAAGATTAGTCACTCTAAAAATTGGATTGCAAGGCATGACTCCCCCCCCCCACACCTCCCCTCCCCCACCCCCCAACCAGAAATGGGTAGGCCCATGTAGATCTGTATTGTAACACAAACAATACGTTGGCGGAGTACACGGTTGTATAATCCCTAGTCACAGCTCAACGCTGTCTCTTTAGATACAAGTTTTCCTAATTTCATATATTGCAATACCTTCAGTCTGATGCAACAATTTCTAAGTACAAACATATGTTATATTCACAAAAAAAATCATTACGGTAAAACAAATTCACTTAACTAATTCATAAAACAATCAGTCTTACCTACAGTAGACCCCACTGAAGTTCGCAAATCAAAACTATTAAATGATTGTGGGATACATTTTTCAAGTAAAATATTTCAGATAACAGTACGGTTGAAACTTACGCGGGTTCGATCCCCGCGCAGTGCAATTATTTGTATGCATGAATATGAATATTTGCACTAGTCTGGTCGTGCCTCGGAAAGCACGATAAGGCGTTAGTCCCGGTTGCCATACGGATACGAACATCTAGTGGCTCCTTACAGGTTGTTGGAGCCCTCAAAAGTAAAACAATTGGTCTAACTATAACCATTGGGAGGTCAGACGGCTGTTGCTTCACGGAAAATATCGAAGTTTAGTCAAAAATCAGCAGTTAGACTGGTAAAGCGGACCCCAGACTCCGAAGCGACTGGGATTAATGCTGAGATGATGATGATGAGTACGGTTACAACGTTGTGTTGTTATTCATAAACATCCGGTAGCAGAAAAAGATTTCTAGATAATTTGACGATTTCTGGGTGACCCACAAATCGTCGATAAAAATTCAGATAATAATTAATTATCAGAGGATTGATAAATTCCTAAAAACGATCAGACGAACAGATTAAAAGTATTTGCTTGAAAGTCAGGTAAATTGTTTCGGACTCCAATCAAAAACAAAACTAGTAATTAGTAGGAAAACCCATAGTACATTCTTCTTATCAAATATTCGTATTTATTTAGATTATACGTAAATAGTAGAATTATCCATAGTATTAATATTCTTACTATCAAATATTCGTATTTATTTAGATTATACGTAAATAGTAGAATTATCCATAGTATTAATATTCTTACTATCAAATATTCGTATTTATTTAGATAGTAATACAAGTAGTAAATCACTTCCTGCCCCACGATACGTACGCTACGTATATGAGAACGTCTATCTGTGTGTGCACTGATCACTGTACTGAATTGACAGCGAAAGTAATTATTTCCTGTACTTTGTGAAGGTGTGCTAAGGTATAAAGTGTTCCGACGTTTGGCACCCAGACTGGAACGTGCCGGGCTGCCCTGAGGAGGCTCTATGCGGGTGCCGTGCGGTCCATGGCCCTTTACGGGGCACCGGTGTGGCCGCGGTCGCTAAGGAAGCGACCAGCCCGATGCCTGACCGCGTCCCAGAGGGTCATGGCCGTTCGGCTGATCCGGGGATACCGTACGGTGTCCGCTGAGGCGGCGAGCCTTCTTGCCGGATTGCCGCCATGGGATCTGGAGGCCAAAGTCTCACCCACATGGGGGAGTGGGGACAGGAGGCAAAACGCCGGGGCATAACCGCTGCCGCGATAAATTGCGGTACGGCGGACAGAGCTCCGACGGGATCTCATGGCAACATGGAGAGTGCGATTGTCGCAACCCAGTACTGGGCACGCCACAAAAGCTGCGGTAAGTCCCCTCTTTGAGGAGTGGCTAGAGAGGCGCCACGACGCCCTCACCTTCCGCCTGACGCAGGTCCTCACCGGACACGGTTGTTTCGGGAGGTTCCTGTTCCGTATAAGGCGGGAGGAAATGCCAGGGTGTTACCATTGTGTGGATCGCCCTGAGGACACGGTGGAGCATACGGTGGAGGTCTGCCCGGCTTGGGTAGAGCACCGCCGTGTCCTCGTAGCGGCGATCGGCGGCGATCTCTCGCGTCCGATCCTGGTCTAGGCCATGGTCCGGAGCGAGAGTGTATGGCAGGCCGTCACCTCCTTCTGCGAAGCAGTAATGCTGGCAAAGGAGGAGGCGGAGCGCGTGAGGCAACGGGAATCCCAGCGCCCTCACGCCACTAGCCGCCGCAGGAGACGCCCTGGTCGGGAGATGACACCAAACTCCCAGCCACCGTAGGCGCGGGCCTGCGGGCGGTGAGCAGTGGGCAGCTTGCCGTCCGGTAAGGACCAGGCCCGAGTCGACGGCGCGTCGTGTTTCACGCGCGCCTCAAAGAGATGTCAGCACATCGTGACGGGGTCCACGAAGACCAATGCCTCCTGGTTCAGGGTTGCGGGTTGGTTAAACAAGAAACCGTGGCCCTTGCCGTCCTACAGGCAAGTGAAGAAACACGGGTGGGTTTTAGTCAGTACAAGTCTGACACGCCCTTCCGCTCCGCCCAGAGCGGGAGAAGTCATTTGATGATTTCCCATCCCAACAAAAAAAAAATGTTGATTTAGAATCATCAGATGGTTTAATACCCTTCGAGAATCGCCTTGTTTGAAAAGGACACACTACAGTTCAATTTTTAATGTCAAGACCGAATCCGGTGCTTTTAACATTCTTATGTATTAATTCTATGAATACACTTCCTACCATTCGCGGTCAAAATACGTATGAGAGACTCAATATTGAGTGTATGAAATCCTGTAAGTATTTATTTATTTAATCTTTCGCACATGAAATGTACAGAGGCGGACTTAATGCCTTAGGGATTATCTACCAGTCAACCCACAGGTGGTGAAGAGATAAGATGATAGGTGCTTTAGTTGAAATAAAATTGTAAAGAAAAAAAAGCACTTATCACCATTAAAAACGATAGCACCAGAATATATACTTATAATATATACATCACCACCACCACCATCAACCTTTTATCGTCCCACTGCTGGGCACAGGTCTCCTCTCATACAGAGAAGGATTGAGCGTAATCACCACGCTTGCTCAATGCGGGTTGGCGATTTCAGACTTATAAAAGTCCAGGTTTCTTCAAGATGTTTTCCTTCACCTTCAGTCATTGGTGTCCAAGATATACTTAGAAAGTACATATAACTTTAGAAAAGTTACATTGGTACTTGCCTGACCTGGAATCGAACCCGCACACTCATACTTGAGAGGCTGGTGTTTTAACCACTAGGCCACCACGACTACGTATATACATACAAAACTAAAATTTGGGGGAGTGGTGTAGCAATCACTCTACCCTAATTGTTGCGAAAATAACTCTGCAATTTCCGCTTAACTGGCGGACATCCTATCCTGATATCAACAGGAAGCGCATTTCACAGAAGAATGAATTGAATATGAAATGAAGAATGAACAAAGTCAGACGTATGTGAAGAAGAGAATCAGAGTAAGAGGAGATTGTTAGAAGAACGCAGATTCTTAGTGTGTGAAGAACATAAATATTGGAAGTGAGTCACAAGATAAGAAGGAGGAGTGGGTGATTTAAGAAGGGAGAAAAGCGTGGTCAAGTCGCGCAACTTTCTTCTCTGACGATTTTTTTCAGTTTAGAGCTGTAGCTCGACACATGGTCATATTTCTTTAGATTGAATAGGAACCGGATCCCACTGTTGAGCAATCTATCAAGCTTATCCAGCAAAGCCGCATTCAGGTTAAAGTAGCACACGTCACCATAGTCGATTATAGGGAAAATCAAAGTCTGCACAAGCATGGTTTACGTTTTAACGTGTAAAAAGTTCCTCAGACGATACAGGGAACGCAGGGTACCGTGGACCCTTTGACTAACGTAGGAAACCTGACGTTGCCAGCTAAGCGTCGAGTCAATATGCAAACCAAGATCTTTGACATTAGGGGTAATGGATATGATGGTACCATTAAAGATAAGAGGAGGGAGAGAGCTAAGAGATAACCTACTCATCATTCGTGAGCTTCTGTAATAATGGCCTGACACTTTAAGGGGTTTACTGACACCCTAAACCTATCAGGCCAGTGTTTGATAGCCTCCAAGTCTTGGTTTACCTCCGCTATAGAGTGTGACACACCTTCCACTCGCTCAGCTGCATATAATTGAAGATAATCAGCGTATAGATGATACGAACACCGAAGATAGTGAGTTACGAAATTAATGAAAATGGAGAATAATAATGGAGAAAGAATACCACCCTATGGAACAACAGCATCCAGGATGAGCTCTCATCGACCCGAAAAGGTAAGAAGAGAAACATTCCAGTGCCTCGGACGAAACCATAAGGTGAGACAGAATAGCAAGGAGAATATCGTGTCTGACGGCGTTAAAGGCATTGGAGAAATCAATTAATATCAAAACGGTAACTTTGGTATCCTCCATAGCCTCTCTAATGTCACCAGTCACTTTAAGGAGAGCGGAGGCTTTACTGTGCCCAGGTCTGAAACTAGACTGTAAGGGACTAATGAGACTATTCCGATAAATAAACCCAGAAAACTGCTTATGTACGCCGGCCTCAAGCACTTTAGACGGGAATGGTAGAATAGAAATGGGACGAAAGTGACTGGGTTGGGAAGGACTAGAAATTTATTTTTATTGAAGTACTAACTATTTACTGTCCTGGCCACCACTACCATGAGTTTTGGCATTTATTAGTAGTTACATTTTGTTGATACTGTAGCGACATAACATCACATACATAATTACCGTACCTCCAAAACCAGTACCTTATTTACCGTACCTCCAAAACCTTACCTTACCAACATACGTTTTTGACTATATTTCGTCTCGAAAAAGACGCCGTACGTTTTGGAACATTCCGTCAATAGAAACTGAGGTCGCCCTGAAAAGGGCGTTTTGCTGTTGTTGACGCTTCCTGGAAGAGTCGCTGCATTCTCCTATCAACCCCAGGGTCTCAAAGCAGGGAAAACAAACATGCAAAGCACCAACCTGGATCCAGTTGGATAGGAGAAGGAGTCACCAACGACGGGGCAGATGCCGGCCGGCTAGCTATCTCCTTCTTCGTGGACTTGATGCTGTTTGCTCACTGCCTACACTCGTCAAGCACAGACACATCACCAATATGGACACTGAGGGTTCATTTGGCCAGCGAAGCTCTTAGGAAGTCAGATATTCGATATTATTTAGAGTACACGCGGTGTCGGATGAGCTGAGATCGCCATCTTTTTTTGTACTAGTTCTTTTTTTCCGTTCGGGCGAATGGAAAAGGCAAAGGCATAGTACGCCATACAGCCAAGTTTATTTTTATTTCTTCTTTTTCTTGGCACTCTTGAGAGAGGCGCCACCAGCACGAGTTAAGCGAAGCCCGCGCTTATTTTTATCGTCGTTGACGCAACAAGGAAGGAAAAATGGAAATGCATGGATAAATTATTAGGATAGTTAATGCTCACACATTTCCCCCCACCTGAAATCCACAAGGGTTTCAAGAAGAATGCGAAAAATTAAGAGTGAAATCAGCAATAGCTGGACTATGAGCTACTGCCGAAAAAATGCATAAAATTCTAGTTAATAAGGGTAAATAATTGGTGGTTTATTTTAAATAACCTAAAGACAGTGTGTACTTATACTCTAGTTAGGTATATAAAAGGAAAATAAACTAATTATTTGGTAAGGGACAAACCTTTACCACCGGCCTACGAAACGTCTTTCCGTTAGCAGTTTGGAGAGTAAATAAATATATAATATTTTTGAAATAAGATTCCTTTTTTATCCAGTGTATTTATTAAAAAAAATAGAAGTCTCATTGTAGACTTTTTTTAGTGTAGTATCTAGAATCTATATATTTGCTATAGGATTCTATGTCTTCGCTAAATAATAAACAAGTATTATAAAGGAAGCCTAAACGAGTGTTACAACGCAGCGTTTCTCCGCTCGTGTGTAAATCCCTTAAAAATCGAGTCTGCCTATTATTTTTTTTTAATAAATGTTGTTATTTTTAATAAAAAAGAGAAACAATGAAGTGTGTAATGCATTACATATTATGAATTATTAAAAATAAATGCATGTTTGTAGTTGGGTTTTGACTAGTTTCGTTATGATTATGACTAAATACAGTAATGCATATTTTTTAGTTTACATAAAGATTTTTACGGAAATATCTACCTAAAATCTACATAGTGTAGGTTATGGTTTTAA
Organism: Sesamia nonagrioides; assembly: GCA_017933935.1. NCBI lineage: Eukaryota > Metazoa > Arthropoda > Insecta > Lepidoptera > Noctuidae > Sesamia > Sesamia nonagrioides. The sequence continues at coordinate 179,407 of JADWQK010001582.1, forward strand.
GCCCCAGCAGAAGGCGTGTTAACAAGGTCAATAACAAGTACAGACGACAGCACATCAAGCCACTACAATCTGTCAGATTTCTTTATTAGATTTCAACTTTATTGCTAAGGCATTAAGGCTCAAGATTGATTGGGAATATTTGAGAGTTTAGGACAGGGGTGGCCAACTTGAGTAGACTTAAGGTGTACTGTTTACCAAAGAAACCTTGTGCGATCTACCAAACACACGTACTACTTGAAATCATAAATCAACAGCGTAGTTTTAAGATCGACTGGACTAGCAGTCGCGATCGACTGGACTAGCAGTCGCGATCGACTGGACTAGCAGTCGCGATCGACTGGACTAGCAGTCGCGATCGACTGGACTAGCAGTCGCGATCGACTGGACTAGCAGTCGCGATCGACTGGACTAGCAGTCGCGATCGACTGGACTAGCAGTCGCGATCGACTGGACTAGCAGTCGCGATCGATTTCCCTATTAACAAACTGGTCATGGTTACATTGATTATTATTTTATTACTGATAGATCTCGTACTTATAACATGACATAAAACATTAAGTAAATAATTATCTTCCGTCATAAAACTTTTATGAATTTAATTCAATAATTGTATAATAATAATTGTTAAATAATTTTGTACTATTATCACAATTTCAGAATATATAATAAATAAAATGTTATTATCCTCTTAAAATATGCTTTGGTTTTAAAATATTATTTATCAATAAGTTAAAATTGACCTATTTTAAAATTAAGCAATTTTGTTGTCACGAAATGGTTATCAGATCAAATAAATACCTTAAATTATTTCTAAGGTATTTTTGTTAATTCTTAGAAGCGAAAATAATAAAATAAAATATACAGCAATTCAATAATCTGCGATATTATTTTTATTTTTTGTATTAAGGTCTTAGAACAATAGTGTTTTTAACTCATTTTGACTAGCAAGTCTTTTTTTTTCAAATTTAGAAAACGATTAAACGCTTGTTTATATGATTTTCCTAAGGCTGGAGCATCATCTTTAAGCATAATTGGGACAACATAACGCCCATCGGAGGTGCGATGCGTGCCTTCTTTATATTTTTGTTCGTATTTTTCATCCTCGGGGCCGGAAATTTTACATTTCGGCGGCTCCTCGGACTCCCAAAACCGTTGAACGATCTCGTCGAGCGCACTAGAAGACGCGACGAGGAGCGTAACGGGTGTAGCCGGAGTTTTAGCTACCACGTTTTGAAGAAACTGACCACTTATCACCCAGCCGAATACACTAGAGAGTGCGCATGGAAAGCCCGGGCCTGGACTGAAACGTGAGCCAGTATATATCTGGTCAAAACAATCTACTCCTAACAACAGATCGATCGGACCGGATTTATCAAAGTCCTGGTCGGCGAGATCTAGATGTGTAAACTTATCCTTGACGATTGTCGGCAACGACATCGAAGGAATCAGGGATGTGATTTTAGGTAGAACCACTAATGGAATATCAAACTGAGGAGTGTCACTCAATCGAGGTATTATTGAACCGAAGGTGTGACCTTTAATGCTACACACATAATTTTGACCGATGCCACTTACATTTAGTTTACATTTCTTGATAGGTAGCCCTAATTGTCGCGCACAGCTACTTGTAATACATGAATCCATCGAGCCACTGTCGATAATTGTACGGACATACTGCCACGAACCATCCGATCGCTTCAAACGAACTACTGCTGTACCAAGAATTTTTGTGCTAATAGGTTGATTTGGAATGTTTGACTGGGTAGCACTAGTTAGAGTAGTGTTCATATCGGGATGCTGGGATGAATCCAGTTCACTAGTATGAGACAGTAAACTCTTATGCTCTTCATGTAACAAAGTATTATGCTTTGCAATACAAATGAAACATGTTGACTTAGATTTACAATCGGTAACAGTGTGACCCGGCCTTAAGCAGTTTTGACATAATTTTAAATCTTCAACTAATTGTTGTCGCTGTGTCATATTCATAGAACGCAATTTTCTACAACGGTAGATTGAATGATTTTCATTACAACACACACAAACAATCCGACTAACTTTATTATTATTGTTGGAAGAAATTAGAGATGATTTTGGTTGACGCGATAAATAATCTTTATTTGTATTAGGCCGATTTTGTGTACTTGTAGAATTTGATGATGGAATATTAACTGGTTGGCTAACTTCTAATACTTTTATGTAATTTTGTAAATAAGTAATGAAGTTATTAAATTTCGGAATTTCTTCAGTGTTTTGTAATTCAAACCTTTTTTTTTGTTTCTGTATCTAAAGGTCTAGACGCAATGTAGAATAAAATAAATTCGCATAAATCATCAATACACAAACCGCGCAAGGCACTAACGCATTCATAAAGTGTGTTAGCTAACTCAGATAAGTTAGACAAAGATGGTTTTTGTATGGGATTAATTTTAATTATTTTTTCTAAATAAGCTGTTGCAAGAATACGCTTGTTGTCATATCTGTCCAGTAAAGTTGCAAAAACCACTGAATAATTTGCCGATGTCACAGGCACGCCCTTCGCTAATGTCAGTGCATAGCCAGATAAACATGACAGCAAATAGTGAAATTTCTCAGTGTCGGATAATGAACTATTATTATGAACAAGTGCTGTATAACTATCTTTAAATGTTTGCCACTTTTCTATATTACCATCAAACTTTGGGAGTTCTAGCTTCGGTAATTTCACTTGCGAACGCACGTGACCTTGACCTAATTCCGGGCGACAGTCGCTACCTGCGCTCGCATCGAGAGAATCCGCAAACTCGATAACACAGTAATACAATTCATCGAATGACAGTAACACTTTATGATCGATAACAAACGAAGGTTTAAGCTTTAATTGCAACCGGTTAACATCATCGTTGCATTCCAAAAATCTATTACGAATCTCGTCAATCTTTTTGTACCTAGCTCGAAAAGCTGCAAATTTAGTTTTAGTTTCTTTAACTGTATTGGCTAAATCGTAAAGTATCTGCATACTTGTATACTCATATTCCCGCCTTTTAATAGCGGTTATTAATTCCAGTTCGCTCATAGTTCACGTGGATACGATATCCGCACGCTCAAAAAGATAAAAGTTCTAAAAGTAGGTAAAACGGTAAAAACGTAAGCCGGTAGGTCGGCAGTAATGCACGCGCGAACGTATTAATGAAATACAAGCACACACGTCTCAAGGTTATTTGTTAGAATATAAGTTTTGACTTTGAGGTAGTTCAAAGCTAATCCGTCTCCCGCCGGAGACAAGTACTACGATTGTAGGTACTTCGGTACTAAATTCGAGAAACTTCGAACTCACGTTTTTTTTATAAGTAATTTATGCAATTTGTTATTTAATACAAATAAATGCAGCTTATTACAAGGGAATGAACGAGGTATGAATGTACGATTGAATAGTCAACCGGTCTCAAATAAGAAACAATAACTAGGTATCATGGAATGACCTAGGTTTTATTTAGACACTTAGAACTTGAAAGGCAAATTGAAATTGCCTTAAGTAGGTAAGTATACGAATAAATTAGAATTGGGATTACGTATTTAACGTAATAACGAGAATGGAAGGATTTAATTTCCGATAGTAGGTATTTTTGAAATAATTACGCGAGGAAGTTCCTCACAGGAGGCACCATAATTAATGTTGACGCTTCCTTGAAGAGTCGCTGCATTCTCCTATCAACCCCAGGGTCTCAAAGCAGGGAAAACAAACATGCAAAGCACTAACCTGGATCCAGTTGGATAGGAGAAGGAGTCACCAACGACGGGGCAGATGCCGGCCGGTTAGCTATCTCCTTCTTCGTGGACTTGATGCTGTTTGCTCACTGCCTACACTCGTCAAGCACAGACACATCACCAATATGGACACTGAGGGTTCATTTGGCCAGCGAAGCTCTTAGGAAGTCAGATATTCGATATTATTTAGAGTACACGCGGTGTCGGATGAGCTGAGATCGCCATCTTTTTTTTGTACTAGTTCTTTTTCTTCCGTTCGGGCGAATGGAAAAGGCAAAGGCATAGTACGCCATACAGCCAAGTTTATTTTTATTTCTTCTTTTTCTTGGCACTCTTGAGAGAGGCGCCACCAGCACGAGTTAAGCGAAGCCCGCGCTTATTTTTATCGTCGTTGACGCAACAAGGAAGGAAAAATGGAAATGCATGGATAAATTATTAGGATAGTTAATGCTCACACAGCTGTTAAAGGAATATGATACGGAAGTACGTTTTGACACACGGAGCTGATACATCGCAGTGGTGATCTGTACACGAAGACGGCACACGAAGGATGAATCGCAGTGGAGATCTGTACACGAAGACTGCACTCGAAGGATAAATCGCAGTGAGAATCTTGAAGACTACACACCAGGTTGGTACAGCGCAGCGGAGATCTCGACTCGGCGAAGTCCCACGACGAAAGGAACGCCTCCGCGTAGCCGCGTACCTATATTTATAGATTCACAGATCGGACACGCAAGTTTTATTTACCTAAGAAGATTCCTCTTCCAAAATACAAATCATAGAAATTAAATCACACCCGACTGTCGGTGTGTCATAGGACGCATAAAGAGCGTGCGATGGAATCACATGATTTAATTCCTCCACCTCCGTCCCATCATCGGACGACCCGTCGTACAGCGAGTTTCCACTCTTACGTTGTTGACCACAACGATCCGAAGGAAGCGTTTCGCCTGGTCTTTTATACCGCGTACATCGAGGGACTGGAACAATTTGCCAGCGGCGGTGTTTCCGTCGAACTACAGTTTAAGTGTCTTTAAGGCTAGAGTCAATAGGCTCTTAATAAACTAGCGTACTTCACCATCAACGATTGCATCACTGCTTACCATCATGCGGGATCGCAGTCAAGCACTAGTTTATAATTTATAAAAAAAAAATGTCTAGCACTGCATTTATGAATTAAATCATATTTAGTACCAGCTGCGCCCCACAGTTTCATCGGCATAAGTTTCGATCGGGAGAGATTATCCGGATAAAATTATTCATAAACCATCTGAATGCCTAATTCATTCCAAATCTATTCAATAGTTTTTGCATGAAAGTGTAACAAACACACATCCACAGAAATAATAATATACAAGGATTGACGTCACTATATGATAAATCTGTAACTGGATTAAGATAAGTAAATATGTCTGGCTTAACTAATTTATCCTTGAGTTAATAGGTCCGTCGGTCACGGCGACACAATGCGCAGCTACGGGAGGTGTCTGCAAGGGCGGAGTGGCAGCTGAGGCACTTCACACAGTAGCTCAAGAGAACCGTCGACTGACAGTAAGACAAGCCTTTGTTTTCACTGTCCAACATGACTTACGAAAATACTAGTATTTTCACAATTAATGTACTGTACGAGCAATAGAACATTTACAAGTTCATACTTAAAAATGATATTGAATTTCAGACGTTTCACAGTTACTTGTTCTAATGTAGGTATGTATCAAGATTCTTGCAGTCCACTATATTTTAAGACGTAGGAGATTCCAATAGGTATTACAAATAAGCTAACAATATTTTTACTAACGAATGGGTCTCTTATTAGATCTGAATACTAAAAACTTGATGTCCTTTTTTATTATTGCTTTTCTAATCATAAACTGTACAGGTTGTACTGTTACTTTAAAAAGTCGAAAAGTTTTATATGAAAGGGAAGTTAATCTTTTGTTCAAAAACATGTTTTATTCATTTGTACCTGTTTTTTTTTTTACAATAATTATAATGAATAACTACTTTACTAAATGTACAGATTGCATTGCGATACATTTGTCAATTGCATGAAAGTTCCTGAATCAGCAATCTAATAAACTATCCAATCCTTTCAAATATTATGATGTCATGTCATGACTGAAGGTGAAGGAAAACATCTTGAGGAAACCTGGACTTTAAGTCTGAAATCGCCAACCTGCATTGAGCAAGCGTGGTGATTACGGTCAATCCTTCTCTGTATAAGAGGAGACCTGTGCCCAGCAGTGGGACGATAAAAAGGTTGATGATGATGTCATAGTCTTAAGAGGCAAAATGAATTCTACTACTCAATACCCGTATTCCTTTTAATGCCACTTAATTAATATAAAATATAAATAAAGAATGCAGCTTTGAAATTTTGGTAGCTGCAGCCCTACATTTGTTATTGAAAATGAAAAATAAATTGCCTTTGTCTTTGAAGAAAAAACAATGTTCAATTATAAAATAATTCTTATGAAAATGTATGCTTATAACTAAATAGTATATCAATTACAATGTTCAAACATGCGCTGTCTTTTTTAATAAGTTGTTAAAACTGACATAAACTTGGAACGAAGGTAACTCCACTGAAGATTATTATGTGTAATTTAATTTCATAATGTCGCGAGGAGAGTCTTAATTATGAATGTTGATGGCTATAAGAGTAGGGGAAGACCAAAGAAACGATGGATGGAATGTGTGAAGGATGATATGGCTAAGAAGGGGTGACTGCCGAGATGGCTTCTGATAGGGATGCATGGAAGAAAAAGACATGTTGCGCCGACCCCAAATAAATTGGGATAAGGGCAGGAGAATGATGAATTTAATTTCATAAAAGTTTAAATTGGGGCATATTATGAACATTAATGAGTTTATATAAAGAATAATGGTTCACAAAAAGCTATTTAGTCTCTCCCGATAAGAATAAAATTAACGCCCACGAAAACCTAAACTAATAAAGCTTTGTTGATGATTACATCTAATTAATGAGACTCGTATATACATAAACAAAGTACAACGAAGACAAACATTATTCACCACCTAAATCTAATTAGGGTAAGTATTCAAAAACTATATATGAGAGATTGCCTCTTCCTCACGCGCTCCACCACTGCCACTGACCCCCATGCACCTTCGCTCAGTACTGTGGCCTGGACTACTACGGTGTTTTATGTACCTACTGTGGGCCGGACGTTAGAGATCACTACCGCCGATCACCGCCAAGGAGACAAGGTGATGTTAGTTCGGACGGACCTTTGCCGTATACTCCACCGTGTTCGCCGGACAATCCAAACAGTGATAACACCCTACCGTTTTCATGTTTAGGTAAGTAGGTATCCGTCAATGAACTGGTATTTCGATTTTACTAACTTCATTGTTGAATATCCCCTTTTTTGTTAGAGCAAAAAATCTTTGCCCCATTAGGAATTTCTCCTGTTTCGTGGGTGCGGTTACAAACATATTAACTCACACACACAAACAGCCAGACCCGGAATAACTACTTGTAGGTCATACAATAATTTGTTCCGTGCGGGAATCGAACCCGCGACACGGTTCAACCGGCAGCTTCATTTTTTTTCCGGACTGCCATTTTAGATAAAGTTAGTTCATTGTTGAATATCCCCTTTTTTGTTAAAGCAAAAAATTTTTGCCCCATTAGGAATTTCTCCTGTTTCGAGGGTGCGTTCAAAAACATATTAACTCACACACACAAACAGCCAGACCCGGAACAACTACTTCTAGGTCATACAAAAATTTGTTCCGTGCGGGAATCGAACCCGCGACACGGTTCAACCGGCAGCTTAATTCTTTTTTTTCCGGACTGCCATTTTAGATGGTGTCTGATCGCATCACGCAATTCTAAGTGGTAATTAATCATAACATTCTCAATTGCAATTGTTAATGGATTAGGTAGTGAAGAGTGCTATATCACCGGTGCAATGCTGATACTAAAGTACACTACAGAAAAACTGTGAACGTTGTATAAAAAAAAAAACCGGCCAAATGCGAGTCGGACTCGCACACCGAGGGTTCCGCCGTGCAAACGTAGCGGTTTACAATTTATGACGTACTAGCTTTCCGCCAGCGGCTTCGCCCCCGTGGAGTTCGCTTATATCGCGCTGTTTAAATTCCCCTCGGGAACATCAAATTTTTCCGGGATAAAAGGTAGCCTATGTTCTTTCTCAGGGTCCAAAGATTGTCTGTGCCAAACTTCATCAAAATCGGTTGAGAGGTTTAGGCGGGAAAGCGTAACAGACAGACAGAGTTACTTTCGCATTTATAATACTAGCATTGATTTAGAATTTTTCACAGTTTAGAGGCAATTAGATTTAAGAAGTGTTTGATATGAATTTCAACTTTAATATCTCTACGCGTTCATGTGAAAAAGGGTAGGTAGTAAGTTTATAATTATTAAAAAAATATTTTATGTCATGTAAGCAAAAATAATATTTTAAGTAAGTTACCACCCACCAGACAAAGTCATGCCGCCAAGCGATTCGTCGTGTTCTGGTGAAGCCGTTTGGAGGACGGGTCTGAGCAGTTGTGTTGCAATGTGTGCCGGGTACGATGCGCCAAATGGTGTTGTGTCGGGAGTTTGTTCGTGGAGGGTAGCGGGATCAGAAGCACAGTTCTCCGCTGGCCGACCGCAGGTAGTTGGGGGCCCAAGTAGTGTGCCAGCCAAATACGATAGGCTGCCCCGCCAACTGCGAAAAATCCCAGGGTGGTCCCATCGTGCCGGTTGGCGACCGGACGAGAGGACCCGATGGCGATCCCTGGGGGGGTTCGGGCGTCCCCGCAGTCTCCAGATCAATCTCCCTCTGGCCCAGCATCGTTGGTCGCATTGTTGGGTTTATCATTGCATCACCTCACTCAACTGCCGTCTTCCTTCCTATTCACTCAGTATTTAAACATGAAAAGTCACAAAAGAAAAAGTAGGTGTGCACAGCGGGCGCACGTCCTCTCGTTCATAGTGCACCTCTCAAATATCCGAGGTTTGCACTCCAATATCGATGCAGTCCATCACCACCTTGAGACTGAAAAGCCCCACCTACTTTTCTTGACGGAGACCCAGATCAGATGTCCGACTGATGCGGCATACCTTGGCTACCCGGGATACTCTTTGGAGCATCATTTCCTGCAGCGTGCCGGGGTCTGTGTGTATGTCCGCAATGACATCTGTTGCCGGCGCCTCCGTCACCTCGAAGACCCTCACTTCTCTTATGAAAATAATATTTTATGTAACTTCAAATTTATCATTTTCACAATTTTTCCTTTATCTGTCTGTACTATAATATAACGTTGCTTCGTGCCGAATTTCAAGATTCTGAGTTCACGGGAAGTACCTTGTAGGTTTTGATTCCCTAGCGTGTGACGGAAATTCGTCTAAGGTGTCGGTATAAACTGCTGTATCTTTTGATCACTTTAACTTAGAAGTTTGATTTTTTCACTGCTTAAAGGGACAATAGACCTAGGTATTTGGTATAAATTTCAATTTGATACCTTTATTAGTTCGTGAGAAATAAGGTAGTAAGTTTCATTTTATTAAAATATGTTTATTATATTATATAACTAAAAAAATGTGATTTTCGCAATTTTTCCTATATTTGCATTATATGACAATCCTTCATGCCAAATTTCAAGATTCTGAGTTTACGGGAAGTATCCTGTAGGTTTTGATTCCTTTGCGAGTGTCGAAAATTTGTTGAAAATATCGACATATCGGCTGTATCTTTTGATTGGCTTGGTTTAGAAGTTTGATATTTTCACAGCTTAAAGGGACAATAGACCTAGGTATTCGGTAAAAATTTCAATTTGATAACTTTATTCGTTCGTGAGAAATAAGGTAGTAAGTTCCATTTTATTAAAATATGTTTATTATATTATATAACTAAAAAAATGTGATTTTCGCAATTTTTCCTATATTTGCATTATATGACAATCCTTCATGCCAAATTTCAAGATTCTGAGTTTACGGGAAGTATCCTGTAGGTTTTGATTCCTTTGCGAGTGTCGAAAATTTGTTGAAAATATCGACATATCGGCTGTATCTTTTGATTGGCTTGGCTTAGAAGTTTGATATTTTCACAGCTTAAAGGGACAATAGACCTAGGTATTTGGTATAAATTTCAATTTGATAACTTTATTCGTTCGTGAGAAATAAGGTAGTAAGTTCCATTTTATTAAAATATGTTTATTATATTATATAACTAAAAAAATGTGATTTTCGCAATTTTTCCTATATTTGCATTATATGACAATGCTTCATGCCAATTTTCAAGATTCTGAGTTTACGGGAAGTATCCTGTAGGTTTTGATTCCTTTGCGAGTGACGAAAATTTGTTGAAAATATCGACATAATCGGCTGTATCTTTTGATTGGCTTGGCTTAGAAGTTTGATATTTTCACAGCTTAAAGGGACAATAGACCCGAGTATTTCATGTGAATTTCAGCTTGATACGTCCACGCGTTCTTGAGATAAAGGGTCTTGACAGACAGACAGACAGACAGACAGACGGACAACAAAGTGATCCTATAAGGGTTCCGTTTTTTCCTTTTGAGGTACGGAACCCTAAAAACATAGCGGCCCGCTCCTCCCGCCCCGCCCCGCCCGGTCGTACCGTAAACGCGACGCCCCGCAATTTTTAAATCTTTAATATCTTCGAAAATGTTCATTTAAATCATATGCTGTAAAGAGCGATATAAATCTATATTAAATCAGCAATGTATTTAAGGTATTAAATTGGATAAGGATTAGTGCTCGCTAAAATCGCTTCAATATTAGACGGTATTTGTCGTAAAAAGTAAATGATGACAAAAAAATTATTATTGTGGGATATCCATAAGAGACAGACATATACCATCGCAGACTTTTTTGTAGACATTTTCAATGTGTACAATATTTAGTACATTATTTTGATAAATCTCGTAGTGTTCAGCCTGCGTTTCACTGCAAACGCGGACAAAATATAATTATTTTCGACACCACATTAGAAACCTCAAAAATAATAGTGTTTCTCCACAATTTAATGGATGTTATTATACATATAATACCTTCCTCTTTAATCACTCTATCTATTAAAAAAACCCGCATCAAAATCCGTTGTGGCGTTTTAAAGATTTAATCATATAAAGGGACATGGGGTAAGAGAAAGTGACTTTGTTTTACAATCTGTAGTGATTAACGATCATATCATATCAGATTCTATATGCTATATCAGTAATTAATACTTATCACAATTTTTTTGTCATTTCATCAAAACGCTGCTCAAACTCGAAGATTATTTAATCCATGTAATTGAGGTGATCCAAAAAATTAGGGACATACTTCAAAATTATGTTTTTACAACCTGAAAATATAGTTTAAAACACTAAAAAAAACATGCTTTTAAAAAACATCAAACTGAAAAGTTAAAAATAATTTTTAAAAAAGCGTGCGGTGCTTTTTTAAAAATTATTTTTAACTTTTTGCAAGCAAGCAAGCAAGCAAGCAAGCAAGCAAACATACAAGTGAAGCTTATAAAAAGCATGTAAAAAAAAATCATCTTGTTGTAAAGAAACTTTCATACATATGAATGGGTTTAGAAGCAAATTTGCCAAAAAACAACGTTTTTTTGCAAATTGCAAAAAACTATATAGAGTACTTGTACGTAGGTGCATACCTACGTACAAGTTCGCTATATAGTTAGTGAAGTTTGTGTAGTTAGTGAGTTTTTGAACTCCCCGAGTTCTCGAAGTCTACGAATAGTGAAGTGTGCAATTTAATGCGAGTAGCTAGCAGGTGCATTCCATTTTTCTGTCTACACGTCCCAGTAGATTTGGCTTTGCGGTGCTCATCATTGGAAGTCTAACAAGAAAGACAAAATGTAAAGCTGTCTTAACGAAAAAGGTCACATGATTGCTACAACCACCAGTGGGATACCGATAGGGCCTTTTATATTACATAAGCAACCTGCTGCCCATTGGTGGTCGTTTAAGTTCTGTTAAACGAGTCTTTGCTGCTGGACTCCATGTCATTATATAGTTAAGTAATTCAAAATAGATTGGCACATAGCAAAGTATAACATAATTATATAGTATCATTTGTGAATATTGTGATAGATATAAATAAGATACTCTTTATTCCTAATAAACAATAATTTAATTTTATATTCATAATAAATTGCACTTGCCCTGAGAGTAACTGAAATAGGAAATGTAAGTGGCCCGTCGTAAACGACTAAATCTACCTTTTGACCCGACTCTTCAAAAAGTTGAACAGCCTTGCTCTAATCGGAGGTTGCAGAGATCATTCATGTAAATCAAGAATAAAGTGGGCCGGAGAATGCTTCCCTGGAACACGCCAAAATGGATATCAGAGTACCTACTCGATTGCTGCTTCGCTTTTATATCCTAACTTTGCTGTCGGTTTGCAAGGTAAAAGTGAAACCGCATTTGCAGAAGTATCGGCCAAGCCACGGTGTCGAATGTCTTAGCCATATAACTACAACGTTGTTTTTTGGTTATGCGAAACCCGAAACGCATGTCCAATATTTTTAAGTAAGGAATCTATGTAAAAAATTTAAAAAACATAATCATCAAAAACTACGAAGTTATGAGCTTGTTATCTTACTAGGTTGTCCCAACAAAAATATGGTCAACGCACCGCTCCGCTCACACGCTCGCGCCTGGAGCGGCGCGGCGCGGGGGCCCTGTCTCACTGTGCTCCTAGTACTATGATCTACCGTCAGCTGTGTGCGCTCGGTAACCATACTGCAACAATTTCTAAATGTATTTGGGAAGATATACAATATGTAAAGAAAACCCTGTCCGACCCATAAGGATAATAAAGGTTAGGTAAACACATGACCAAATATAATATAAAATTTTACGTAATCATCATAGTAACAATACTAATGGATTTTAAAATAATCTTTTTTTCCCGAGAATTAATTCCAACTTCCCCGATATTTGGTAATTTTTAAAAAACTGACAAAACCATTTTGACGGTACGCTTATGCGATTCGACCACGCGTCGCGTGCCCTGCCCCCCGTCGCCCGCTAAAGGGTGTGCTACTGCACATGTATTAAGTTACCTCTTTTTGCAAAATAATATTTATTTTTTTAGGGTTTTTTTTTTAAAACTTTAGTCGTGCTTTGTCGGCATTAGTAGAATCAGTTATCGATTCCTAACAATACCTTCACGGATCGGGCAGGGTTTTCTTTACATATTGTATAACAAAAAAATTACTGGAATCGATTTAGTTGCTTATTCTGAAAAAACTAAATTCAGGTTTCGTATAAAGTAAAAATCTCGTTGTAGGTATATGTAAGTACTTATATGAATACACCAATGCATTTGTTGCAAAACGCACTTGGTCAGTCACTGGAAGGGTCCCTTCTAGTGAATGACCAAGCGATTCTACAAGTGTAAAAATGTTACTACTACATTCTCTGTTGATATGCCTGGACGAAAACCATATTGAGTATTAGAGCGTAGTTTTCGTTTCCTAGAAATATGTGTGACTGATTATTAGTAGCAAGTTTCTCTAGTATACACTGAAGATAAATGAGAAATGGGATAGTTAGTAAGTTGAAGCGGGCCGTCGATTTGAAGATTGGGTAGATATTGGCCCCGATTCCCTTGTTCACAAACTAAATTAAATTTAAGTTCAGTGCATCTTTTTCTTTCTAATTCATTAAGAAAAGGACAGAAGATAAAATGTCAGTATAGTAGACCTGTCAAATTAGTGCGGTCCTAGTTTATAATCGCATCTAAACTGTCTATGGAGTCTCCTAATTTGACAGCTTTAAACTTAAATATTATCTTCTATCCTTTTGTTAATGAAATGGAAAGAAAAAGGTGGACATAACTTAAAATTAGTTTATTTTGTGAATAATAGAATCGGCGCCATTGGCCCCGATTCCCTTGTTCACAAACTAAGATTAAGGTCCGTATTCCAGAAGAAAACTCAAGCATTGATCTCTGCTTAAGCATTACTTAATACTAGTTTCAACCAATCAAATGGCTTGAAACGAGACTTAAGTAGAGCTTGAGTTTTGAGTGACGTTCTGTAATACGTACCTTAATGTCAGTTTAAACCTGTCAAATTAGTTCGCTCCTAGTGTTATAAAAAAACCTTTTTTTTCTAAAGCATTGATAAAATATTAAACAGATACGATATATTCTAACAAACTGACCAAAAAAATGTGCCGAACACAGCAGCAGCACACATGCATATTTTTATTCGGCATACATTGGTACAGTGTGAGTGAGATGGGGCACAATCTAAAGCATAGAGAAGAAAAAGATGGCTAGTGTTTGTCGTTTGCGCTGTTAGTGTTTGTCGTTTGTTTTTACGAGTGTATCGAGAGTGACTAAAGCGAGATACAGGACTTACTTCCTTTTGTACGCTTCATTTTTAGTGCGCTAGTGACATATCTACCTTAGTTTAATATTTTATCAATGTTCTAAAGTGAAAAAAAACTGTTATTTTTCTGGACCGAGTTTTTTTTCAAGAGCATGAAATCTGAAACAGGTATGGCATCTACCGTTAAATAATTAATACTTAAGAGTACATAATAGAGTATTAGGTTTATTCTTGAACCTGCGGTACTTTTCTGCTAAAATAGTACCAAAATTTCATAAAAAATATTGGCAACATTCATTTATATAAAACAACAATTGAAAAAAAAAATGATTTGTGATTTATTGTTGGAAGTAGTGAATTATGAATAAATAATCATGTTGATTTATTATACAAATTACAAATTTAATTTATAATTGAACTAAAACGTAGGCTAGAAAAAAAAACAAATTTAGAAAAAAAACAACGACGCTAAGTTCTTTTTCAGGTTTTCTTTCCAGAAAATGAAAAAAAAAAATTGTTTTTTTTTCAAGTTACATCACTATGCGCTCCCGACGTAAACTGGCGTATTTTTAGTCACCATGCTTTAAATCGCGTCTAAACTGTCTATGGAGTATCTTAATTCGACAGGATTAAAGTGACATTTTATCTTCTGTCCTTATCTTACAGAAATGGAAAGAAAAAGATGCACTTAACTTAAAATTAGTTTAGTTAGTGAACAACAGAATCAGCGCCAATGGCTACCTTGAGACAGTCCAGACAGACACAAGTGGACATGCTCATATAGAATATATGGAAGAGAACAGGGGCACAAGGTATTTTACCCTGTTTTAAAATCGCGCTGATGGTCTAATCACTTTCAGGGGCTGAGCACGCTTATAAGTTGCCAATGATTTATAAAATTTCTCCTGGGTCAGTTGAAGCAAAGAAGAAAGAGTCCCAAGTACCTATAATGCAGTCTTGCGTCATCCGCCAGTTGTATTTCAGTAACTTTATGCTCAGACAGGATGCTATCAGCTTAGAGAAGAAGTGAGAGCATGATAACCACACTTGCGAGTCTAGTAGTGTTTACTATAAGCCCAAGTTTCCTTCACAGACGTCAGTAATCTCGAATATTAGCTACGAATATGAAAGGTCATATCCGAAGCTAATCTTGGTAATTTTTAATAAGAAGCTAAGTTTTCTTGTCATATTTTTATGAAACGCTAACGGGAAAGCTTAAAAGTCTAAGAATGTTCAATACATCTCACACCTGAACCCAAGCGAAATAAAATGTGAAGGCGAGCACAAAGTCTTGCCGCCAAGCGATTCGTCGTGTTCCGGCATGATGTCTGGTGAAGCCGTACGGAGGACGGGTCTGAACAGTTGTGTTGCGATGTGTGCCGGGTACGATGTGCCTAATGTTGTTGTGTCGGGAGTTTGGTCGTGGAGGGTCTCCAGATCATCCTCTGGCGCAGCATCGTTGGTCGTGTTGTTGGGTTAAACATTGCATCACCTCGCTCAACTGCCGTCTTCCTTCCTATTCACTCAGTTTTTTTGAGTGAATAGGCTTAATAAGCTAGTGCGCTTTTCCATCAACGATTGCATCACTGCTTACCATCAGGCGGAATTGCAGTCAAGCACTAGTTTATAAGTATAAAAGAGTACCGTAGTACAATTATTGGTAATGCAATTTTTCAGTATTTTATGAGCAAGAAGGTAGGTAGGTACCTGTCTTGAACTAGGAATGTACTTAGATATGTACCCAGACTGCAATTGTTTCAATAGGTGGGTATTTAAAACCTCGAGTAGAATTACCCACCTATCGATCAATTTAATCTAACGACTGTTTGGTTTTTCTGATAATATAAACCAAAATTAAGTACTTACTTGATAATTATAAGATAATGGATAACAATATTTAATAAAAGGCCGAAGTTTCGGTCTTCAGGCAGAGTAGGAGGAGTGACTTTGGACAGCAATTTGGACAACCATGCGTGCCATCATCCTGTTAGCCCTTTTGGGTTCAGCGCTCGGTGAGCTACCTCACTTTATTTTTTACGTTCATAATAACCCATTCTACATTAATGAGTAAATAATTAAATTACTACATCATGCCAATTCAATTTCTGGATAAAGGCCTCTCCTGGACGTCCAGCTCATTCGGTCCGAGGCTAATGTGGCCAAACTGTGTTGACTATATTCAGCAAAACAGAAAATCGTCCTGATAAAAGTCGATATTTTGAATTGTTTATCTTTGCCAGTTTTTAATCAATTTCTATTTTATTTTTTACTTATTTTCTGTAAAACACAATGTACGGATGTACCTACTAACTACCTACTTACCGTGATCTAGCTTAAAATATAAACACTAATCTTTGGAATAAATGCCAATAGACAAATCTCTAGGAATAGATCTCAAGACCCTATAGTCTACTAGGTACCTACGTATTACAGAACGTCACTCAAAACTCAAGGTCTACTTAAATCTCGTTTGAAGCCTTTTGATTGGTTGAAACTAGTTTTAAGTAATGCTTAAACAGAGATCAGTGCTCGAGTTTCCTTCTGGAGTACGGACCTGAGATCCCACGGCTCGATTCTGTAGGTATTTCCTTACCTATCTATTTTTTGAATAAACTGTTTTTAAACGAATTTTAAGAAAGTATGCGATAGATTAGCAATGAGCGACATGACTAGCGATGATGATAAACGGTCTAATTGAGTAACCCTCTCCTTTTTGAAGTCGGTTAAAAAATTTGCCGCTATTACCACAGTATAAAAATCATACAGTAAGTCGACGCCTTTGATCTCATGTAAAATGCCGACATCGTCTAGACAGTAACGCATCGGCCAGGGTTGTCACAAATAAACAATATTTATGAAATTATTTATTTATTGCAGATCAAGATCGATAGCTGTAATATATTTAATTAATTTGCTATTTTTACTAAGGGAACAACCCGAGACAGATTTAAGTTATATAGATGGCTTTTTCGTAACCAGCACCCCAATCGACCTCGGAATTAACACCCATATCATATTAATATACATTTAAATTGGCGTCCGCCATCTTGGATTTCAGAAAGGATAGCTTTTTCGTAACAAGCACCACAATTATATTTACTTAATTGACACCCATATTCAATTATAAAAAAAATACGTCCGCCATTTTGGATGTCAAAAAGGATGGCTTCTTCGTTACAAGCACCCCAATTATACTCAAAATTGACACTTATATCAAATTATTAAACAAACAAATAAAAAAACAAACACGTGTTAGCCCATGATAGATACCGACACCTCACACCCCGCATGATTGCTCTGTCTAGACGTCTTCGTCGGACGACTGTATGATTTTTAGACTGTGCTATTACTAAGTATAATTTTGCCGCTATTAGGTATATGAATTTCTGACAGAAGTATTTACATTGATATACATTTTCATGCATTGTTATTTATTTTTCCTCGTGCTGACATTTATTTCTATTTTTTTTCTAAGTCCATTATATTTATTTATATTTTTTTTGACATCAATTTAAAATTAAAATCATTATTGTTACAAAATATTTGCACGCCATACTAGGTGGCAAACATGTCTGACTTTATTTTTTTTTTATGTTATCCTGCATGCATTTTCTTTTATTCTTGTATGCACGCAAATGTTTAAGCAAATAAATTTCTCTTTATCGTTACCTGACATATATTTTATCCAATTTGTGACATCATTTTATTTCAAGTGACGTAAAATTATTAAAAAAAAAATGTAATTGCAAGTTACATTAGCTAATGCAAGAAAAGCCTAAAAGTAGCCAGCCTGCCGATATTCATACACATGATGATGACATTACCTATTGATGTACATTTTGGAGTGTGCGCGGGAATTGCATGGCTTAATTCCTCCATCCGTGTCCCATCATCGGAAGAGCCGTCGTACGGCACTCCTACGTTATTGACATCACTACGATCTGGACGAAGCAATTCGCCTCGTCTTTTATATCGCATACATCGTGGGACTGGAAAAATTTGCCAGCGGCGGTTCTTCCGTCTGAATACAATATAAGTGTCGTAAGTAGGCTCTTCATAAAATAGCGCGCTTTACCAATAACAATTGTATCACTGCTTACCATTAGGCGGGATTGCGGTCAAGCCCTAGGTAATAATATGTAAAAAAAAAAACTTATTACCTACAAAAAGTAAAGGTAATTTGCTTTGTCCTAATGTTTTGTTTTTATTCTAGCGCTGCCCAAGAAGATGAACCGCATTGTCGGTGGTACCCCCACCACCGTCGATCAGTACCCCTATATGTCCAACATGCAGTACGGTTGGTTTGGCATTTGGTGGTTCCAGGCATGCGGCGGTTCCCTGCTCACCACCACCTCAGTACTCTCTGCTGCTCATTGCTACTAGTAAGTTGTACTCACTTCAGCAGTGCGATTCTGCAGTGATATATCATCGTCAAAACTTAGGTGGAGTGAGAGCTATAATTCCAACTAATGCTAGTGATTGACACTACTGACATTTCACTATAAGATCACTTTACCTTATTTTTCACTTTGAGATTTTTACAGAATCGATTAACGTTCTAGAAAGATTTCCCCACTTTAAAAAATGGTAAACAAAGTACTAACGACAACACATCAAGCTACTACAATCTGTCAAATTTCTGTATTCGATTTTCAACATTATCGCTAAAGTATTAAACTGTTAAGCGGCCTCCACACGTTGACTGTTTGTCACAAACACCGCAAACAGCAAACAAAGTCCCAAACATCCAACACAAACAGGCATCCACATGCTTGGTGAACGTTCATTACATTCCGAATCGCCAAACATGGCGGACGTCGAGCTCGTGGCAAGTATTACTTTTGGGTTGACATATTTTTATTATAAATTAAAACAAGCGAAAAAAGAAAGAAACAAAAGAAGAAATCGAAGACGATGGTGGATGATTCAAATACATAGTAACCCTCCTGGCAGTCGGGTAAAAATCGTACATGTACAAATATTAATATTATAACTTCAAAAATAACAGAGTCAAAAAATCCCTGAAAATACCAATCCCAATGAAAAAATCCCGTCTCACTAATTTAGGTACCCCTTAAATCTGGGGGGAAAACCCCTAAGTTGGGAACCGCGTCATTACTGATCGCTGCCAAACGTGTGGATACCTCGCAAACTGTTTGCCAAACATCCTTTGATCTGGCAAGAAAAACCGACATCGATGCCGAACACTGCCAAACACAAACACAAACAGGCAAACAAAGACAAACACCCATCCACACGTCCGTGGTTGCTGTTTGCTGTTGGTTGTTTGCCATTGTTTGCCAAGCGTGTGGAGGGCCCTTTAAGGGTTAAGGTTGGGAATATCTACTTGACAGTTTCGGGTAGGTTGACCTGCTGTCGTCTGTACCCAACTATAATATCCGACTGGATACGAGTAAAAATAAGTTTTGAATCGATATGTGCGTCGCTATTTGACGCAAGAATTAATAATTTTCGGTTAGTACATATCTCTGTTTTTATGTAACGCAGTGGTGACGTTCCTGCGGAGTGGCGCGTGCGCCTGGGCACCTCGTTCGCAAGCAGCGGCGGTTCTGTTCATGATGTCTCGCAACTGATCCTCCACGCGGGATACAACCCCAACACCCTGGACCATGATGTCGCCGTTGTCCGACTGGCACAGCCAGCCGTCTACTCCAACGTCATTCAGGCCGCTCGTATCCCTGGCAGCAACTACTTAGTTTCTGACGGCACTGCACTAACCACCATTGGTTGGGGAACAACTTCGGTGATTATATTTTTTGTTTCTAAATTTTCTGTTATACTTGATAATTCACACTGAATTAAAGTAAATGAAAACGATTACTCTATTTTTATATAGCTGGTATTTAAAAAAAATCATGGGATAGCATACATGAATAGATTATTTATTTACTTATTATTTGATTTAGCGAAAATACGCAGCTATTTCGGGAATAATAAAAAAGGTCTAAACAAAGTCAAACGTGGCCATTTGAAACCGTCTATTTGTGAGTTCCAATAATTAAATTTTACTCCTATTTACAGTCCGGAGGTTCAGCCCCTGAACAGTTGCAGCACGTCGTTATCAACCTCATCAACCAGCAATTGTGCGCTGAGCGTTACGCTTACCTGAAAACTCAGCCAGGTTATCAGAACTGGCCCGACATCACAGACAACATGTTATGCTCTGGTATCTTGGACGTCGGTGGCAAGGACGCCTGCCAGGGAGACTCTGGTGGTCCCCTCGCTCATGCAGGTGACATCATCGTAGGTGTCGTCTCATGGGGCTTCGGGTGCGCTGATTCCTTCTACCCTGGCGTCAACGCCCGAGTTACTAGATACACTGATTGGATCGTCAGTAATGCATAAACGAAATATGTACATCTCGCCTAATTGTACCTGGTTCAAATAGTTTCGAATGAAATGTATTTACGGGATGCGATTAAAAAAGTTTTGAATAAAACCGTTATTTTAATAAAAACCGCCGAATTTCAATAAGTACCTACCTATACCAACGTCAAGCTCCATAAAGAATATAGGTAAACAAACCAATTTAGGGTTATCATAACTCACGTTTTACAAATCTCCTGTTATTTACATAATTAACGACTTTTCAATGCTATTACTATTATGACTATTTATTAACAATTCCTATTGCAGCATATTTCAATAAAATCACTAAAATAACATGCATAATAACTTGGTATTTAAAAAAACCATTAAAAAGGTCGACATTAATTTTACGTGATAGCCCTACAAAAAAAGAAAGATGGATGAAACCCAGGTATTAAACACATTTTGTGTATTTTTTATTACTCTCAAATCAACTGCATAACACATGCATATTATATGTATCAAAAAATTTACCCTATTAGCAAATTAGCTTACATGTGTGTCATATTTCATTCAAATCGGTTAAGCGTTCTATGCAAATCATAAATATCTAAACATAAATAAACTGTTTACATTAGTAGGAAGTAGAATTATTACGTTTATGAAAATCATCCATGTCGAAAAGTTGTTAACATCTGTCTTTTAGGCGTAAACTATTCGTTGCCTAGCAACGGTTCGTTTACCTCTGGATGGGCTTAGTCGGTGCAATTAAGGAAGTGGACTGTAAAAAAATAGGTGTATTTGCGTAATTAATAATAAGAACAATGAGAAATGCCCGTGGCGGAGCGCGTCTGTTAGCTTACTGGTGAGGCACGACGACGGCACCGGCGGCGGCGCGTACCGAGCTCGCTGCCGCGCCGTCCCCTCCGCCAATCACGCGCATATGTGATGCACCGACATATTCCCCGAGTTGAAGAGAAATCTTCGACTGGAAGGGGGCAGATGCAGTTGAAGGCACGACGAATGGTGCCCCGCTTTGTTTTCAATTCAGCCACTCTCGTGACCCCGTCGACGCCAGGATAGGTCTTCGTGACCCGGCCCAGGGACCAGAGCAGAGGTGGCGTAGCTTTGACCTTTATCAGGACTAAGGATCCCGGCTTCACTTCACCCCGGGAATGAAATCACTTGGATTTCGCCTGCAGCAGAGAAGTGTATTCGTTGTGAAATCGTCGCCAGAAATGATGCCTGATGTCGGTCATTCTCCAATTTGGCGTTCTTTGCCTAATTACCATAACCTTTTTTATTTTTCACTAATTTGACTTAAACACATTAAAATATGAAGGAAATCGAAGATACGAATACAATAATTAATGAGGCATGTAAAAATGAAGGGTGGTTTTCTAGTTAACGAGACTTGAAAATCTTATGAGTACGGTAATTAGAAATAAATAATGTTTAATGTAACGGTAATTGAAAAATATCGTCAAGTTTATGTAAAATATGATATAATGAAATTATAGTAACACAAATAAATAATTTTACCCATAAAATTAAAATTAAAACAATTGCATTAACAATTATGTCCCTCATAACCATAACCAATAGTAAAATAAGATAAATTATTATTGCTGTAATGTGTTAAAAAATTGATACTTTCAATGAATATCAGGTGAAAATAAACAAAATAAAACAAAAGTTTTAATTGGAATTAAAAACAATATGAAGAAATTTGGTTTGAAGATTTAACAAAGTGTCTGTCAAGAAACGTTTTCGTTTTTTTATTGTTTTTATTGAAATATATTCTCTCTTGCAACAAATGCGACTGATTTTATCTGGTTCTACGAAAAAATTGGACGTCTTGTTTGATTCTCTCTTCACTAATCTCTTGTGCCTTTAAATGTAGACCAAAGTTTTCTAACTTCTTGCTATAATAATAATAATAATTTATTTCAGACGTAGTCCATATAATGTTAGTAATACAAAAGTTCAAAATACAAATAAAACCTTATAAATCTATTGTTAGTACACAAAACAGTAATACAACACAATGAAATGGAACCGCACAGAAGTACCAAGTTATGCCAACCCTAGGACGCGACCACCCGTAGTGTGTAGTCGCATCCAGTGCCGCCACATCGGCGAGTCCCAGCGGTCCACGAACACACTCAGAAGATTGTTCGGGCTATCCCGCATTCGCTTCATAAGAGATGCACAGCGCTTCCGCATGATGGCATGGAAACCATCCACTCTTTTTTCAGCAAACATTGCTGAAGCGCTGCAGCAGCGCCGTAGTCCGAACAGTACTCTGAACGCATTATTATACTGGACCCGCAGAGCGGTGCATGTACGCTGCGTGTACTTAGTCCACAAGCTGCAGGTGTGGAAGGACTGGCAGAAGGCCCTAAATAAAGTCACCTTGACTTGCTCGGTACACCGTGCAAACCTGCGAGCCAGCATGTTACAGCGCACAGACACCGCCCTGCGTTCCCTCTCCAAATCACGGTCATCACACAGATCCTCAGAGACCCAGTGACCCAGATACTTGAAATTAGTTACTCTGTTTAAGGTGGCACCGCAAAGATACAGAGGAGGCACACTAGCGAATGATTTGTTACCAGCCTTAAACACCATCACTTCACTCTTCTTCACATTATATCTGAGTCCATGGGCTCGTGCATATCTTTCACAAATTACTAGCAGCTTGCGCATGGCACTAATCGACGAGCTCAGCAGCACCATGTCATCCGCATAGCTTATATTATTTACGCACTGTCCATCTATATGGCACCCTATGCCTGCTCTGCTGAGCTCGCCAATCAGCTCATTCATGTATAAGTTAAAGAGACAAGGAGAGGTTAACCCCCCTTGCCTCACCCCGCACTCCAACCCATACATGCTATACTTCGTCATCCCAGTCGTACTTAACTAGCCATAGACGCTGCATGATAATCTTTGCTTCAACAATGCACGGACCTACGAGGCCTAGTGGGTCAAAGATTTGACTAATGACTGAAAGAATATGACGTTTCGTGACGTTCGTAGTGGTGGTGATATTTATACACTACTTAAAAAGTAATTGAGTGCGAGTCAGAAACCCAGCTATGACGCCTTTGATTGAGATAAGTTTGGACCTTTTTCATAAAAACTGAAAGTATTATGTAACTCATCACTATGTGTAATTTCTTCAAAAATTTAAGAATCATTTGACCGTCATTTACGTAAATTGAATATTGCGGATGACAGAACCGAATGTACCCTTTTAGAGATGTCAACAGTTTCAGCTATGGTATCCCCCCACTAAGAAAGTCATCAACATAGAAGTCACGTCGTATGGCTCATTGGACACGACATCTTGAGGAAACCCTGGACTTTAAGTCCGAAATCGCCAACCCGCATTGAGCAAGCGTGGTGATTACGCTCAATCCTTCTCTGTATGAGAGGAGACCCGGAGCCCAGCAGTGGGACGATAAAAAAAAAGGTTGATGATGATGATCTTCAATGTTGTCAGCTAGACTTACTAGACAATTAGTAGCTAAATAGGGTGCAGACGCAGTACCATAGGTGACTGTGTTTAAAGTGTAGGTCGTAATAGTGCAGTCACTGAACTGCGATAGTGATGATAGTGGTCTTACCTCCGAATTCTTTAACTGTAACGATTTGCATGAAATTTTCTAATTAAGCTCATCTTACCCTTACCTTCAAAAGTGAAAATGATCTGAACTCCGCCTATTATTTTTAAGGGTGTAAACAACCCCTTAATGGAAAATTTGACATTGAGCCATTTTATCGCTAGTAAACATCTAATAGTAAGTGGCGAAATTGTAAAGTATTTTCTAACATAATTACCTCATATTAAAATCATTTTCAACATCTTTACCATCTTACAACCCTTGCAAACAACCCCTAAATTGAAAAAATCACAAAAAATATTTAAGAGGGTAAGATTTAAAAAAAAAAAAAAAAATCGAAAATGATTATCATATTCTTAAGCTTTTCCACCCATAAAACTACCCCTAAATTAAAACAGTAAATATGTATGATTACATATTTAAAAATAATTTAATTAAGGGTAAAAAATTGCCATTTATTGAATAAAACATTTACAAATTACTTACCTATATAAAATTGTACTATTATTATTAAAATATTATATTACTAGCTGTTGCCCGCGACTACGTCCGCGTGGATTTCAGTTTACAGCGCGCGGTGGTTCCCGTAAATTAAAAAAAGACTCAGTTGATATAAAATATGCGCCTGTTAAAATAATGGGAGCAATATGTACGTCCGCGTTCACTCCCGTTATCGCAACATTTGTTGTTACTGTTCTTCCCCTATTGGTCATAGCGGGTTGTTATATAGCCTATGTCCTTTCTCAGGCTCTAGACTATCTGTGTACCAAATTTCATTACAATCGGTTCAGTAGTTTTGGCATGAAAGCCGGACAGATAGACAGACAAAGACACTTTCGCATTTATAATATTACTAGTTGTTGCCTGCGACTTCGTCCTTGTGGACTTCAGTTTACAGGAACTAAGTTGATATAAATTAAGCGCCTGTTAAAATAATGGGAGCAATCGACTTCGTCCGCGTAGACTTCAGTTTACAGCGCGCGGTGGTTCCCGTTTCCGGGGGAATGCCAAGATAAATGCCTACATTACTGCAAGGTTTCAAACATCCTCACACATTTTCGCGTTTATATTATAAAGATACAAAAGGTCTATAGCAACGTTAATTTTATTGGAGTTTACTCCATAAGAATCGATTTTCATATTTATGGCGCCCGGTATGAGAAAAATCCGAGGGGTAAAACCTACTAACGAGTAACGAATTTTAAGCGTTACTATTTTAGTGCGCACCTTTGGTGCGCAACTTTCTAATCTAAAAAAGTGGCATAATTATCTTTTTACAACTATATTTTGTTAGTTATTAAGATAATGCTATATTTTAAAAAAAAATTATAATAATTAAAAAAAATGTTTATATAATTTTTTTTTATTATCAACTTTCTTAAAATTGGTTAAAATTTTCATAAATATGCATTTATAATTTTTTTATTTTTTATGATTTATTTTATAAATAATTTTTAAAATAATAATAATTATTTTTTTTATTTCTTTTTTTTATTTTTTTATTTTTTTCTCGTACTTATGGAGTAAACTCCAGTCGTGCGTCGGAGCTGAAACACACACTTTTTTATCGGGTTTAAAGGTTTAGCAAAGGAATGAAACATCAAATATCATAC
The DNA here is from genome assembly GCA_017933935.1 of Sesamia nonagrioides. Classification (NCBI taxonomy): domain Eukaryota; kingdom Metazoa; phylum Arthropoda; class Insecta; order Lepidoptera; family Noctuidae; genus Sesamia; species Sesamia nonagrioides. The sequence goes on from JADWQK010001582.1 coordinate 205,075, forward strand.
TTCTAATTATTTTGCGTTGGTTGGCGTTTTGGATATGCTTAGGATATTATGAAATAAGGGTTAAAATTATTACGCTTGATAAAATATGAGCACATTTAAGTAAGTACGGTTTTATAAACACCTTTTTTTGTTTTGCTGTCTTTTGCCAAAACATAAAGGTTTTCTGGATTTGATACACGTGAGCATGCTCACGTGTATCAAATCCAAAAACCTAGCGTTACTATTTTAGTGCGCACCTTTGGTGCGCAACTTTCTAATCTAAAAAAGTGGCATAATTATCTTTTTACAACTATATTTTGTTAGTTATTAAGATAATGCTATATTTAAAAAAAAAATTATAATAATTAAAAAAAAGGTTTATATAATTTTTTTTATTATCAACTTTCTTAAAATTGGTTAAAATTTTCATAAATATGCATTTATATTTTTTTTATTTTTTATGATTTATTTTATAAATAATTTTTAAAATAATAATTATTTTTTTTATTTCTTTTTTTTATTTTTTTATTTTTTTCTCGTACTTATGGAGTAAACTCCAGTCGTGCGTCGGAGCTGAAACACACACTTTTTTATCGGGTTTAAAGGTTTAGCAAAGGAATGAAACATCAAATATCATACTTCTAATTATTTTGCGTTGGTTGGCGTTTTGGATATGCTTAGGATATTATGAAATAAGGGTTAAAATTATTACGCTTGATAAAATATGAGCACATTTAAGTAAGTACGGTTTTATAAACACCTTTTTTTGTTTTGCTGTCTTTTGCCAAAACATAAAGGTTTTCTGGATTTGATACACGTGAGCATGCCACATAGAGTTGCCCATGAGAAAAACATGCTATTTCTAAATGAACTCCGGCAACTTTAAGCGTCTGTCGGCTTTGTTATTGATATAGCAACTGCAGCTTTCAGAAGGAAATGTACTCTTTTAACTTGAAATGGCAAATCAGTCGGGATGATAGGAATACGGTGAATCAAGACATTTTGTCCTTTGCCATTACCATTCCAGCCATCATTGTAGCCTTTACAATGTTGTGACCCAAATGGGTTATTTGTAACCGAGTACCATTACACAGCTGTGGAGCGTCAAGATTCCTCATTAATAGGACTGGAACACCAACTTTTAGTATCAACTTATGGGGTGGCACTCCTGATAATTCTAAAGAGTTGAAAAATTCTATAGGGTATGATGTAATTTGTTCAATATCCGTAATATTGTCCACTAAGGGGTATTCGTTAACATTTCCCTGAACGTTTAACATTATTTGTTCATTTATTTTACTATTTCATTAGTCGGCGCCAAAATTGCCCTTTCGCATAGCCATTCTCGGTTGGCCATATTTGTTTGAAGATCCAGATAGCATTATTTAATAGGTCATCTGAGCTATCCACAACTTGACAGAACTCACGGCTCACTCTAATCATGCCGTTACTGTGGTACCTACATGTTATATGTAGTTGCATGCGATCTGCTCCGATTTTTAAAAGAGTAGCTGCATATTGCATATATCCGGCTTGAGAATCGTGATGAAGTTGCCCTCGCATATTCGTGGTGAGACAATACTTTTTCACGCGAACCCATAATGCGGATGCTTTCAAAGAGGCATTTATTTCATCTGCCGGGGGCATACCCCTAGTAATCACCGGAAGGGTCTGCCTAGAGTCACCAGCTAAAGGTACCACAGTCCCTCCTATGCTATCTTGGTTGCCTTTGATGTCCCCCATTGTGCGATCTAGTGCTTCAATTGCCCTTTTGTGGAATATCATCACTTTCATTCCAAACTAACAACTTCCACTGCTGTAACATTCTTCCGCGCTCACTGCTTTCATTTTAATATTGCATTTCCTCATGACCTAAGTTCAATGGTAACTGAGTGCGCTGTTCGTCCCGTTCCCAAAAAAAAATAAAAAGAGCTGAGTTGATATACTCGTAAACTAAGCGCCTGTTATAATAATGGAAGCAATATGTATGACTGGGTTAGCTCCCGTTTTCGCAACATTTTTTGTTACTGCTCTGCTCCTATTGGTCATAACGGGATGTTATATGGCCTAATTATGTAATAATTCAAATATATATTTGCAATGTGGAATTGCTAGCGCTGGTTAGGCAAACCATATTAACCACGGTCGCGACATTTCATAGCCAAATCATTAGTATGTATGGGCAGTGGCCAATGTCCTTTCCTGGATTTACAGAGGTTTAGAGAAAGTAAAAAAGTAGTATGTACAGTCAAGACCAAAAGTCGAGTTGCAATCTCACAAAACTATGGCCAAGCAATACTAGTTGTAGTTACGACCTTCTTTTATAATAAAGTTTGATACACACTCATACACTTGCTGCCCGCTTATGATTGTTAGGTACTACTTACTAATTTCAACGTCTACAGTAAGTGTTTCAATGGCCTAACGGTTTTCGCCTTGATAGGCGTTCAAGGTGGTTCGAGTTCAAATCTAATAACTTACAAAAATATTTTTTAAATGTTTATTGGTGAATTATGAATGCTGACAACAAAAATATCTAAAAATACCGATCTGCAACTTAAAGATGATACTTTCTTTTAAGATTTTTTTTATATTAGAGTCATTATAAAAAGATGACGGTAGACTTAAAAGAATCTGAATCACTACTTCACAAAAAATATTCCGCTACCTACAATAACTATTATTAGCTACAATAACTCAAATAATATTACTTAGCTGTTGTTGGTTGGTGAACATATAGTTACCAGTTTGTGTTATTAGTTTTACTTTTTAATCAATATGCAGGCATATGCAGCAATATATCTCAAATATCATATGAAACCGGCTTTTGTGTAAGTTGTTTTTATTATTATTTATGTAAGGTAAGGCAAACCAATCGCTTGTAGCAAGTGTGTAATAAAATTGTTATTGTTTTAGAGAAATACTGTAAGCCGTTGGAGGTCAAGGTCAAGAGGTTGGAGGACGAAGGTAGCTGTCGAGACAAGTGAAACGAAACGACAATATTTACCGTTGAATAAACTTTTAAATCGTGCGAAGAAGACAGGTTGCATTTGTGGTTTAAAAATAAATTGGCGAGGCTGGTGGAGTCTTATCGAGCTAAACAAAAAAAAAACTATTTATAACAAAAACAGTGCAGAAGTGTCCTACAGAGTGTTTTAAATATATACCAATAAATATCTTAATAACGGACTCTAAACCATCTCTAAAGTAATTTAGCTAAGTGACAGTAATATGTTCGGTTGGCTTAATGGCTAACAGATGTCGCCTTTTGCAATTTCAATACAAATTACTTTTGGTAAATTATAAAAACAATAATTTCGGAATTCGATAAGAAATAAGTTCGTTTACTTTTGAACTAAGAAAGCGCTTGAAGATTATAATCTCATGCCATCAAACTCCGAAAAAAGTCACTACAGGATGGCAGCATTAGTACCATGCTATACATGCAAAAAAATTATAAATGTAATAAGCACTATTATGTGTTCTAAGTATAGATTATTTTATGATTGCAATAATATTCAGGTTAAGCTTCAATCCTCTTTTCTTTAAGAAAATGAATAATTAAGCTATAACCTCTTTAATCATAATATACGTATAATATTATAATTTTCATATCTAACAACTAAAAATGTTTTTTGTATTTTTTACCATAACAATATCATAAGTTTGTCAAGGATTACTTTTATATAAAATATTACAATGCTGCCGTTTCAACGTTTGTTTCATTTGTTAGTATAAGTATATCTATACCGAATAATATATAACTTTATAATATATTGCATTTTAATATGCTTGTTGTTTTATTTTTATAGGTATATTTTTTATTATATTACCCCTATAGTAAACTTAAACATATAATAAAACCCCTTTTTTGGGATAAATATTCAATAAATTTTCCTATTTGTTTAAATATTATTTGCAAACATTTTTACTTTAAAATACAAATCAATTATCATAATTTTTAATTATATGAAACAACAAAAAGAGTTGCCTATAATAAGGATCGAACCCACAATCGCTCGCTTTTGATAGCACCATTGTTAAGTGCGGCCGCTAACTCAACTTCAAATGAAGTAACGAAATTTTGCATTACTTTAAAGAAAGACGAAGACTGCGATAAAAAAATAATGCGGTAGTGTGCGTGGCCGGTTTAGCGCAGGCGACAGTAGTCTTTAAGGTGGGAATGGACTTCTACAGCTGATAGTACCTACAACCTCGTCTTAATACTTAATTACATTGACAAAAGTAACATTTTGAATCGATAAAATTATATAGGTGAGACAAGTATAGGTACTTACTTACGATTTGGAGATATACTACTTCGAATTATCTATTTTTCGCATATTATCCAATATTGGCCGCACTAATGTATGCTTCACTTTGCTAGATGTTACATATAAATAAAACAAGACGATACTGTTTTTGAATGAATTTTTACTGTTTGACTTGATTCCTTAATACAAACTCGTCGGTCGGTAACTGTGTCGGTAACTAAAACGTACGTAGTGTGCCTTTTAGCGGCACAACGCCATCTACCGAGCTAAGGGTCAAACTTTAGCTATTATCGACTTAACATTCCGCCCACCATGGACAAAATGTGATATTACCGCCCACTTTAATATACTATTTTGTCCATAATAATCTTTATTAGACTCGAATATGATATTGAGCGATACAATACTAACTGAGACAAACTATAACAAACTAAATGCGAACAAATAAACTAAAATAGTAAATTCGGACAATAGATTATACAAATACTTTCAACACAGTGTATTACAATAAAATCCAGCAGTACCTAACTAAGGACGCGGTCGCAGCCGCTACAAAAAAAAATAGTTTCTAGTTTGTAATTACCTAATAGAATAGGCATAACTAAAAGAATAAACATAGTTTGTGCCTGTAGCTATGGTTAAAACATACAACACAATAATATACAATTATAACAACAAAACTATAAAAACAAAATCCCTTATTTAAAAAGCCTTATTTACCAACTGGGAGCACACATATCTTTGACACTGGTCTTTTAATTTGCGAACCCTTACATCTTAAACTAACCACACGCGTAATTCCGTCCAAACCTGGGTGTTTTTGTGTGATGATACCATAAAGCCACCTAGCTGGTGGTAAATTGTCCTCTTTCACCAAAACTATATCACCTATGGCTGGTTCAGGAGTCTGATATGCCCATTTGTAGCGATTCATGAACAGCGTTAAATATTCTTTTGACCAGCGTCGCCAGAAATCTTGTACCATTCGCTGGGTCAATTGCCATCGCTTCAAACTGGTTATATTCGACTGTTCATAATTCAACTCCGGTACAAGCACCAGAGGTTCTCCGACTAAAAAGTGGCCAGGAGTTAAAGGAGTTTGGTCTTGAATATTATCACTTAGCTGTGAAATTGGACGGGAATTTAGACATGCCTCTATTTGAGACAAGACGGTAGCCATCTCCTCGTAAGTTAGAGTGTTGTTCCCAACGACTCGCTTGAGATGGTGTTTGGTGGACTTTATACCCGCTTCCCAAAGTCCACCAAAATTTGGAGCTTGGGGTGGGATGAAGTGCCAGTTAGTGCCATTATTCGACAACCATTCTGCTATTTCTGATGTCAAGCTTGATTTTTCAGCAGCCAGCAGTACTTTCAGCTCTTTCGCAGCACCCACAAAATTGGTGCCGTTGTCACTGTAAAGATCAACGCACTGTCCACGTCTGGCTACAAATCGTTTGAATGCTGCTATGAATCCATTGGACGTTAAATCACTGACCGCTTCGAGGTGTATGGCTCTTGTCGCCATGCACACAAAGAGGCAAATATACCCCTTGTATGAATGATGACCTCTTCCTTTGGACGTTCGTATGTTTATTGGACCGGCATAGTCAACTCCGCTTTGGTAGAAAGGACGACTAGCAGTCACTCTTGCCTTGGGCAACTGACCCATGAGCTGTTCTCTTATACGAGCTGCATGACGAACACACGATACACAATTGCGTACATAGAATTTTGTGCGATTTTTTGCATTAAGAACCCAATATCGGGACCTTAAATAATTGAGCATTAGTTGGGGTCCACCGTGTAACGTCTTCTGGTGAGTATCTGCTATTAATAAATCCGTAAAATGGGACTTGGCTGGTACAATAATCGGATGTTTCAAATTCTCAGTAATGGTTGCTCGTTCTAAGCGTCCCCCCACTCTAAGCAGCCCTTCGTGATCGACGAATGGATTAAGCGAGGTAAGTACACTTTTCTTTTGCACCTTTCCCATTTTAACGAGGTCTTCTATTTCTGTACTAAAATATTGCCTTTGACACTGTTTAATACAAACTGTTAACGCTTTCATCAAGTTCTTTAGCAGTTAACCATGGAGGAGATCGTTCAGAGTTGTCCTTTCGTCCCTTACAATATACTGTATAGCGCCTGCAATAAGCGATCACTCTGATTAACTTTCTTAACGTTGAGAATTTAGACCATACTGATAACTCCATACATTCGTCTGTTGTAACGTAGCTCATCTTTTTCACCTTTTCTTCTAACACTGTCTTGCATTCAGTGTTCTTGCTGTAATCAATATTTCTGTTTTTTAGCCATACTGGCCCTTCCATCCATAACTGGTTAGAAATCAATTCAGTTGATCTTAGTCCCCGTGAGGCGCAATCTGCCGGGTTGTCTGCCGATTTCACATGAGCCCACTGGCTTCTGTCTACTACTGTCAAAATCTCTGAAACTCTATTGGCTACAAATGTTTGCCAATTAGACGGATGTTTACTCAACCAAGCTAGTACTACTGAAGAATCGGTCCACGCATGTATCTTTTGCTTTTCAATTTTCAATACTTCGGCTACTTCACTCAATAACTTCGACAGTAAAACTGCACCACACAGTTCAAGTCGCGGTATTGAAACTTGTTTAATTGGTGCAACCTTCGTTTTGGCCGTCACCAGACGAGCATAAATGACCTCCTTCTGATCCACAACACGCATGTAAACAACTGCTGCATATGCTTGATTCGAAGCGTCACTAAATCCATGCAGCTCCACTGAATCACCGTTGTAGACCGACAACCATCTAGGAATCCGATACTGTACAAGTTGTTCGATTTCACTGCGGTAAGTAAACCATTCTTTTAACAAGATCGATGGCAATTCGTCATCCCAATGAATACCAGACAACCATAATTTTTGAATTAATATCTTGGCTGTTATGATTACAGGCGCCAGCCAACCCAATGGATCAAACAACATCGAAATATGCGAGATAACACTTCTTTTAGTTACAGGTATCTTCAAGGGAGGCAGCGTCACTGAGTATTCAAATTCATCAGTTCTTCTGGACCACGTAAGTCCTAATATTTTCATTATTATATCTGTTTTCAATTCTAGGTTTCCTTCATCTTTATCTATGCTCATATAGTTCATTAATTCAGAATCATTGGTATTCCATTTTTGTAGTTCAAACCCTGCTTTTCCTAATAATTGTACCATTTGCTCATATATTTTCTTTCCTTCTTCTATATTTTGACAGCCAGTCATCAGGTCATCCATATAAAAATCTGTCAGAGTCTTTTCACGTGCAATAGGAAAGTGTTCTCCCTCATCTAACGCTATTTGGTGCAATGTTCTGACGGCCAGATATGGAGCCGACGCCGTGCCAAATGTTACTCTCAAAAGCCGCAGATGTTGAATTTGGTCCCTGGGATTTTGTCTCCACAATAACCTCTGGTAATCAATATCTTCAGTAGAGACAATCACTTGCCGGTACATTTTTACAATGTCCGCAACTATACAAATGGGATGCATTCTCCATCGCATTATAGTATGTCGTAAATCAGCTTGTAAGCTTGGTCCGACCATTAATTCGCTGTTCAACGACACACCATTCTTGCCTAAACTAGAAGCGTCAAATACGACCCTAACCTTCGTAGTTGCTTTATCTTCCCGGATCACCGCGTGATGGGGAAGATATACGACATCTGGCTTGTTAATTTGTTCCAAAGGAATAATTTCTGCATGACCCAAGTCGAGATATTCGTTAATTACACCGTCATATTGCCTTTTTAACTCTGAGTGTCCTTGGTTAACCTTTTCTCCAAATTAAGAAACCTGCGCAATGCAATATCTTTAGTTTGACCATTTACACATTGCGGTGTTGAAGTTTTAAACGGCAATCTAACAACATAACGGCCTTCGGGATCTCGTTGGGTTGATTGTTTATAAAATTCTTCGCATTTTTGTTCTTCTTCCGTAAAGTGCTTTTTTGGCACTATTGTTTCCTCTAATTCCCAAAATCTCTTTATAAGCTCATTTTGATCACCTTCCAACGTTACATAGTTAAAAGTCTCTGAGTTTTCTTCCTTTCCTGTAATCTCTCCCGACAATATCCATCCTAATTCAGAATCCTGTGCTATTAAAGATCCCGGAGGACCTCTACTGAGTCCTTGTTTGAGGACTTTGCTATACACCGAGGAACTTAAAAGAATGTCAATTTTTCCTGGTGTATCCCAAGTAGGATCTGCCAAATTGTACTGTTCCAGTTCTTTCCACAGTGGAAACTTTATTTTATTGGAAGGAAGAATTGACGTTAATTTCTTCTGTACGTGAGCCTTAATCGACAAACGAAAATTGGGGTTGTACATTGATTGTAATCTAAAGTAAACAACATATTTTGAGGTCAACGCACAACCTTTATCATCTTCACCTAGCCTCAGTGATGATTTATAACTGACATATTTTTTCAGCCCTAAAAGTTGAACTGCTGACTCCGTAATATACGAAGCCTGCGAACACTGATCCAACAAAGAGCGCAGAGTTGCCTCTGTGCCTGTACCGGAGGTAACCTTCACCAAGGCCGTAGGCAATTAATCGTGACTACGTGAAGTCGCAGCACAGTTGGTTACAATATTACTTGCATCGTCTTGTGTTTGTTGTGTATCAACTGATTGCTTAGGTTCTACTTTAGGGTCAGTTGATACGGGCACATCTTTAGCATGGAGCAAAGAGTGATGTTTCCTTTTACATAACCGACATCTAGTAAGCAAACGACAGGAATATACTGTGTGGCCTAACCCGAGACAATTAAAACATAATCCATTGGATTGGACGAAATTACGGCGTGAAGTGACATCTTCATTACAAAATTTCTTACAATTACCAAGCTTATGATCAGATTTACAAAATATGCATGACAGACTAGCAACATGTAGTGTCTTGACAGGAACATTTTTTGTGACAGTATTTTTTGAAGATTTATTGTCCAAAAATTCTAGTGAACGAAATCTTTGTTCTAAAAACGTATTAAACTGCTTTAGAGTGGGTAGATCTTCCGAAAATTCACTAATATTTGCTTCCCACAATTTACGAGACTCAGAATCTAATTTTAAGCTCAAAATGTATATCACAATGAAATCCCAGGTGTCAACATTTATTCCTAAATTTTTAAGTGCATTCAAACAATCGTTACTTGTATCTAATAAGTCTTTAAGAGATTGAGCTGACTCGTTCGATATATTTTTCTGACTTAGGAATCGTTTGAGAATACAACTTGCCATATATTTTTTGTTATTGTAACGCTTGTTTAATTGTTCCCAAGATGAATGATAATTTGAGCTACAAATAGGTACATTTCTCAAAAGTTGCTCAGCTTCTCCAGATAAATGACATTTTAAATACTGAAGTCGCTGGACATCATCTAAAGACTTATTACAGTGTATAAGGGATACAAATAAATCACGGAAAGTGATCCACTCTAAGTATTGTCCAGAAAACATAGGTAAACTAATTTTAGGTAGTTTTATATTGCAAGATTCATTTGAGTTTTTTCCTGCACAAGACGGTGATACATTTTGAGACACTTCCTTTTTACACAATTCCGTAAGTATACCTTTTAATTCCGTTTTATAGTCCAAATACAATTCTTCCGTAACTTCATACACTTCTGATAAACAGTACTGCGATTTATTATAATCAACTTCCTTTATTTCACTTAATATTTTACGATGTGTGTCGTAAAATGATGTCCACTGTGACTCCAAATTCTCCAGTCTTACTTCTACTTAAGCCTTAGAAATTCGCTCTTTGGGCGACTTTTTGAAGTTAGCCTTGGCTCGCGATATGGCCTTATTAGTGTCCATTTGAATTTTATTGTAGGCTTCCATGTTGAGTAGATATTAATACAACTGAAATGTCCACCAATACCCTTTTGTAGATGGAAACACTATATCGAACCGTAATCTTTCAAAAAAATATAGATCATAATCATCGCAATAATGTTTTTTTTTTTTTTAAGTCACTGTAGGTAGCCGTAAATATTTCTAAGTGGCTGTTGAAACACATTTATCGATGATTTCTAAGTCTTTATATTTAAGATGACTTGTAAAATTTAAAGCACAGATTTCCCGTCACTTCACTTTTTCGTTAATTTTCTCAGTCCATGTAAAATTCTTCTAAACTTTAAAGTTAATTTGTTCTAGAGAATAAGGTTTCAAATTGAATTAGAAAGTACTCACAGTTTTAAGTCCGTTCACTGATACAAGTCACTCACTTAAACTCACGTCCCAATGCTTCATCCGATGCCTGATGATCGATCCTCTGGTCACCAGTACTGTATTGACTCGCCGGTTGAGCCCCGAGCAGCAATCCACTGCCCTTAGGTGCGCCGCTGACGAAAAACGCGGTTCTCGGGAACCCTCACTTCACTGACTCTAAATCCGACTTCGAAGGACCATGAATATCGCCGCACTAATGTATGCTTCACTTTGCTAGATGTTACATATAAATAAAACAAGACGATACTGTTTTTGAATGAATTTTTACTGTTTGACTTGATTCCTTAATACAAACTCGTCGGTCGGTAACTGTGTCGGTAACTGTGTCGGTAACTAAAACGTACGTAGTGTGCCTTTTAGCGGCACAACGCCATCTACCGAGCTAAGGGTCAAACTTTAGCTATTATCGACTTAACAAAAGATAATCAATTTATGTTTGATAAAGATATCAGATACGTATTTATTTATAATACTAACGTCGAGTTATCGTCCATTTAGCTCAGTACCTACTCAGGAGTCTTTAATTTAACAAAAAATTAACTAAACAATGCGTGTTATCATTATTTTAGCCCTTTTGGGCGCTGCCCTCGGTAAGACTTAATCAAATTCATTTCTAAGCTTATACCTATCATAAACCTTACCATTTATTCGTAACATACCTATGTATGTTCTGTATATAAAATTGCTTATCCCAAATACCAGCCAATAAATGGTTTCTAGTTTACTTGAGAAATGCATATACATACCTACCTACTTCCCCAATACGATAATAAAAAAATGCTAATCAATTGTAAATGTAGGGTATCATGTCGCCTATAATTAAATTATCTACATTTGAATTATTCCATTTATTTATGTTAGGAAGGAGATAATTCCATAGAAGGTAGGCGTAATATCGTTTTCGAAATTTTATAGCGGTCCCAAAGAATACTAGCCGCATCGTCGGTGGCTCCGCGACCACCATCGAGACATACCCTTACATGTCCAACATGCAGTACACGCAGATGTTTTCATGGTACCAGTCTTGTGGCGGATCTCTGATCACCTCCACCGCGGTGCTCTCCGCTGCACACTGCTTCTAGTAAGTAAAAAAAAACGCCAAACACAATATTTAACTAAGTATACTAGCACCATTCTACTGTCTTTATCCCAATTGTTCGGAGCCAGAGAAAAACATTTTTTTTTTCTATTAGGTGTACAATTACGTTTCCGCCGTTTTTTGAACATTTATGTGGACAAGCATAATCATATAAGAGAAACTTTATCATGTCTGGAGTAGTAGGTATATATATAAGCACAGGTCCGTTCGTGTGTGGAGTACTGCCGCCACATTTGGGCTGGTGCTGCTAAGTGTCACCTGGCCACTTTGGATTCAGTGGAGAGGCGTGCGAAGAGGCTGATTGGTGACCCTGATTTAACTCGAGATGGTCTCCAAACCCTAGAGCACAGGCGTAGAGTAGCAAGCCTTTCGGTGGTCTATAGGATGCATTGTCGGGAGTGTGCGAGGGAATTGCATGATTTAATTTCCCCATCTCCGTTCCACCATCGGACGACCCGTCGTATGGCTAGTTTCCATCCTTACGTTGTTTACCTACACCACTACGATCCGGACGAAGCGTTTCGCCTCCTCCTTTATACCGCGTACATCGCGGGACTGGAACAATTTGCCAGCGGTGGTGTTTCCGTCGGACTACAATTTGAGTGCCTTCAAGGCTAGAGTGAATAGGCTCTTAATAAACTAGTACACTTTACCATCAACGATTGCGTCACTGCTTACCATCAGGTGGGATTTCGGCCAAGCGCTAGTTTATAATTTATAAAAAAAAAGAAATGGGCGCGCTTTTCCTCTTCTTTCTATCTTTCTCCAATAAAGCTTCCAATTCCATGTTTTTGCACGATTTCGGTCTTCCACTACGTTCTTTGTCTTCCACATCAAAGTCACAGTTTCTAAACTTTTGAAACCCCTCACAAGTACTTCTCTCGCTTAAGCTGCTTCACCATAAGCTTCTACAAGCATCGATGGTCCACAGCTGCAGATTTCTTCAAATTAAAAAGTAAATCTGCATTTCAGCATGCATTTCCCGCAAATGACGCTTATTCGGCATATTTGTGCCATTTTAAACCTATCTATATATTATACTAGCGGCCGCCAGTGACTTCGTTCGCGTGGAATTAGTTATGCTCCGCTTCTATTGATCGCAGTGTGATGTTATATAGCCTAAAGCCTTCCTGGACTAATAGGCTATCCAACGCAAAAAGAATTTTTCAAATCGGACCAGTAGTTCCTGAGATTAGCGCGAACAAACAAACAAACAAACTCTTCAGCTTTATATATTAGTATAGATATCATTGTGCCATTTTTGCACAAAAAGAAATATGTGATACTGATACAGAGTCACTGAAACTCTAAGAGTATGTTTTTACCAGATGTCTGAACTTACGATATCACATTTTACATCTGACAATTTCAACGTAACCTCTTAGGTGCGTATTACAGAACATCACTCAAAACTCAAGCTCTACTTAAGTCTCGTTTCAAGCCATTTGATTGGTTGAAACTAGTTTTAGGTAATGCTTAAGCAAAGATCAATGCTTGAGTTTCCTTCTGGAATACGGACCTTAGTGAGGACATCTTTTGTTAAACTGCGAAAACTATTATTATTAGTTTTAAAATACTATGACGGTTGTAAAAAAAACGCTTAACGAAGCCAGACTCACTAGTACCTACGTCATTGCGATAAAAAAAGGAAGTGCTCCTATACTTTGGGGAACGTTTTGAATACGGAGTTAAGGTTCCATCTTGTTTTTATTTTATAAAAAAAATAAAAACGAGTTTTAAATATTTATTATAAATTGACTTTCAAAGCCCCACAATTCGTGTACCTTTGTACATGTACTAAATATACCTAAGCACAATGTTTTGCATGTGTTTACACTGCGCGCTGCCGTGAAAGTTTAGATTTTTCTAACTCACTTTAAAAAATGATCTCCCGTAGTCATTTTTGTTCAATGAAGTACAGACTGCGTAGTTAGCAACTATGTGGCAGGTCTTTTACGCTTTTATAATTTATATTAACTTCTTATTTACTAATTATTGTTTGCAGTGGGGACCGAGTTTGGCAATGGCGTGTAGTTCTCGGCAGCTCGAGAGCGCATAGTGGCGGCACCGTGCACAATATCCGCCAGATTATCTTGCACCCTCAATACAATCACGCCACCATTAACAACGACGTAGCTGTGGTCCGCCTCAACGACCCGGCCTTGTTCTCCAGCACCGTGCAGACCGCTAGTATCGCAAGTGCCAACTACAATCTTCCTGATGGTGCCAGTGTCACATACGTTGGATGGGGCAGACTCAGGGTTCTTATAAAATTTTGTATTTATATCCTTATACAAAATTGTATTGAAACATTCATCAATTGAATATTGAAATTGAACCATATATGTACATTAATAATTATTATATTTTAATTAGTTTTATGGTAAATTTCAGTACGATGGCCCAGCTTCCGAACAGCTCATGCATGTTGATGTCAACATTATCAACCAACAATTGTGCGCTCAGCGTTATGCCCTTCTGAAGATCCAGCCCGGCTACCAGAACTGGCCCGATATCACCGGTGGCATGTTGTGCACCGGTATCTTGAACCAGGGTGGTAAAGATGCCTGCACGGGTGATTCTGGTGGCCCCCTCGCTCAAACTGGAAACATCGTCATCGGTGTAACTTCTTGGGGCTTCGAATGCGCCGATTCTTTCTACCCTGGAGTCAGTGCTCGCGTTTCCCAGTACAGCAACTGGATTGTTGCAAATGTAATCTAAAGACGAAGGTTAATGTTATGTTAATAATATATGAAAAGTTCAAAGTAAAGGTTTAAGTACTTACTTGTAAAGTTGTAACTTGTGTCTAAGAAACATTATCGATTTTATGAATGTGATGGTGTTATAAAAATAAAAAAAGGTTTAGTTAGAAGTAGATAGATAAGTTACCTATTCTAGAAAGATTTTTGATTATAATCTATAAAAATTTGCGAATAGAAATGGAAAAAGGGCAATTTATTGTCATGAATCTATCGTATCGAATCAATCTATTGCACTCATATACAACGTGTAACAAAAAGGGTATATACATACCAAGGGCATGGCATCTTTAGATGATATCAAACGATATCGGAAGGGTTTCAACTCAAAATAAAATACTCAAAAAATTGGTACCAAATTTTCGGTTTCGTGTTTTTCTTAAAATAAAATCATAATAAACGTGGCAGCACACTACATATGTTAATAACTACTCGTTACCCGTCACGTTACTTGCCAAAATCCGATAAATGTCTTCAATATCTCTGTGCGACTAATATGATAGTAGCCTATCACAGGCGGTGTTTTTCCTCATAACTTCCTAAAATAAAGAGATAGAATTAAAAAACCCTTCCACTATCGTTTGATATCATGTAAAGATGCCATGCCTTTGTTATGTATATACCCTTTATGTTACACGTTGTATAAGGCTGAAGAGTTTGTTTGTTTGTTTGAACGCGCTAATCTCAGGAAGTACGCGTCTGATTTGAAAAATTCTTTTTGCGTTGGATAGCTCAATAATCCAGGAAGGCTTTAAACAGAGCGCTCTGGCGCTCACCATGTCCTCCATGGGCTGGGGCCGCAGAGTCTGCGTCAGCGGGAGAGCCCATGGGCGGAGTTTATCCCACACCATTTTGTAGGGGCACTCTCACATGTCTCGGTTCAGAATCCCCAGCAACTCCTAACAGGGGCTATATTTATCTGACGAAGTAAGTCAATCCGCATATATTAAATTGCTTTTTTATACTATTGATTGCTACTTATCTCAATAGGTCTTTTATCACTTTATTTTTTACAGTGTAGCAGCTCATACATAATCATACGAATTACGTAGCCCGCACTCGCGTTAGCCACCGCATACCCGCGCATACCACGCTTTAGTTAGACCGATCACCGAAGGCAAAGAAATGCGAAATGCTGATGGATTCTGTAAAACTCTTACCGAGAAAAGTTAGGTGAAATCTTTAGTATTATTAAAATAATATCTTATCTTCTGTCCTTTTCTTGATGAAATAGATAGAAAAAAAATGCACTAAAAGTTTAGTTTGTAAACAAGGTAATTGGCGCCATTGGTAAATTATGTTAGTCCTCAGTTTATGAATATACCATAATTATTATCAGTAGCACTTTATAATAAACTAACTGTACCCGTGACTTCGTTCGAGTGGTTGTCGAAAATAAAACAACGTCGTTTAGAAAAGAATAGGCTACACTTATATACTTCATTCAAGAAGCTGGTATAGTATTTTTGGACAATAAAGAATTTGCGAATAATGATCCTGACTTTGGTATAGTTGATTACGTTAATGCTTATCTATATACTATGTTAGAGGTTGAATTACCCGGAGCATATACAAAAAGGTTGTTTGGGTTGTTAACACGTAATAGGGAAACATAGAGTTGGCCCTGTGAAAAACAATCAAAGGTAAGGGCTACACCCGCAACGGATAACGTCTGGCCTTGGGCTTTATTAATAGTAATAGCGTTACAGAGGCTTACAGAAAATTGCACACGTTTGAAAGAAACCGAAAATTATTGGGGATGATGGCTATCCTGGGAATGAAAACAACATCACCGGAGTCGCAACCTATTAAGATTTCGGCTTCGATGACATTTCTTCCGAGATTTGTGACTCTCAGCCGAGTGCCAGTTCTACTGTTTCTGCTCGTCTTAGTTCATCTATTTTTTTCCCTTTCAGATGCAGGATAACTTTCGTTGATTCTTTTTACACCTACATTGTTATCTAGCTATTTTTAATCGTTCTCCTCTTTGTGAGAGAGATTCAGACTCGCGCGCGCTCTTGGGAACGCAGATCTGTGGTTTTTTTTTATTAAATTATAAACTAGCGCTTGACCGCAATCCCGCCTGATAGTAAGCAGTGACACATCGTTAATGGTAAAGCGCACTAGTTTATTAAAGGGCTATTCACTCTAGCCTTGAAGACACTCAAATTGTATTCCGACAGAAACATCGCCACCGGCAAGTTGTTCCAGTCCCTTGATGTACGCGGTATAAAGGAGGAGGCAAAACGCTTCGTCCGGATCGTTGTAGTGTTAACAACGTAAGGGTGGAAACTCGCCGTACGACGAGTCGTCCGATGGTGGAACGGAGATGGGGGAATTAAATCATGCAATTCCCTCGCACACTCCTCAAAATGCATCCTATAGAACACCGAAAGGCTGGCTACTCTACGCCTGTGCTCTAGGCTGGCTCTGTGGTCCGAGTTCTTTGCAAACTTAAGCGCGACTCCCTTTCGGAGAAAGTCTCTGACTCGCGTCATAGGGAGTGGCGCTCCCGATCAGCAGATAGCCGGACTTCGCGTTCCTGGATACTATCTTGAGAACGCAAAGTCGCGGTCCGAATTCTTTGCGAACTTAAGCGTCACTCCCTTTTGGTGAAAGTCTCGGCAGTCCGAGACTTTACTAGTAACAGTGCATTACTCTCTCGAACAGCTGACAGTCGTACTTCGCGTTCCTCAATGCTTTCTTGAGACCGCAAAGTCGCGGTCCGTGTTCTTTGTGAACTTAAACGTGACTAGAAGTCAGAGAAAGTTTCAGAAAACAGTGCTTCACGGTCTTCTCCTGATTCCTGAGACCTACTAAGTCTCATCCTTTTCGCATTTCGGCTACGTAGCGAAAGGTTCGTTTCTTTTGTTTTTGAGGCATTTTCAAGAAAAAATTCAAAGCAATAAGCAAAACCAACAACACTTGTGACCGAATAGCTTGCAAACTTAAAAGAACGGTGCGTCGAATTGTCTCGTATGACAACGAATCGTCTGTTCATGGTCGCGACTCAACGAATTGACAACAACTGTAAACCGATAGGCAACTATTCAATCTATGAAGTAAAAACTACTTGTTTCAAATATCAAGGAGCATCTTTACTTCGTACTTCAAATCAATGACCAAACGAAATCAAAAAGCCAATACTTCTTTTTCGACCAATTTAGAACATCGATAATTCTCCAAGCAACCAAAGACCTTTTACGACACACTCAAGAACTATAAAGACACCTAACGAAACCCAATTTGTCAAATAAACATGGCCGAGAGTGATTCTCGCGCGGAAAATCTTAACACCGCCATTCAGAAAAGGACGCCATTTGTACAGCGCCGTCTATTGGATTTGGATTTCAACAATCAAAATTACTTCTATTTTTAGTCTCAAGATGTCGTTGCAAGTACTATAGGTACTGAATTACGTGTTGTAATATTTTACTTCTCGAACTCACTAAATTAATCATATCTTTTGATAGAGTAAACCGATTTCGATGAAACAAAAACTAAGTTATACCTCAAGTTGCGTATAACTTTTGTATATAAACATTGTCAGCATTGAATTCGTAGATTTACGTGATGCGCGCACAAACAAACATATAAACAGACAGACTATAATTTCAAAAATGATGGATATGGAAAAACATTTTAAAGAGAGTTATTGCTGTAATAAAAATATTAGCGTCTAGGTGTCACGTTTTTAGAGAAAGTAATGAAGAAACTGGTGACCAGCACAGTGCAAATCAGATTATGCTTCTAAAATTAATGGCAGAGTTTGACCCCCTTACCTTCTAACTAACAGATTGAATTATATGCAAACCGGAGATCAATACTATCTAGCCTTTCCTGAACTTTGTGCGATGAAGTCCTTTATTTATGTATTATTTATTAGCTGAAAAAATACTGATGTACATTAGTGATAAAAAAAATCGGTTGTCTGCAAAGTCGGTTCACTGTCGATAATTGAACATCATTCAACATTCTTCGTTATTACGTCATATGAAAATACTGATGGAATGGTTGCATTTGTCAAACCTTTATCGCCACAATTATCATTGCTATTAACAATTGATACCACATTCACTTTTCACTGCATTTCATACAGGTCTGCACTTACTGTACACTGGTGGGCCAGTAGTTTCAATGTGGTGTTCTACCCTGTGTTTGGGACTATCCTTCAAGCATGACGGTCGCAGGATGTCAGGTTGGTCGGTTCGGCGGAATGAATAAGTGGTACTCTGACGGTCAGATTGGTAACTTTGTCGACGATACTTCGGCCGGCTATGTCGGCAAATAGTTGATGACGTTTCACAAAGTCTGCATCAACTTCTATAATAAATTAAAATAGGTTTGCTGACTGCAGCGACGATAATCGGCGGATAAGCGGTCGTAGGTTGACATCCAGTTGTAAGGTTTTCTCTCCGTACGATGGAATGGTCGTGTTGTTTGCTGCGTACAAACAAAAATAGGTTTGTTTAGCTTTCCCGCCTTTTGCCTTCGGTATCACGGCACGTTTACGCCGGTATCAATTAGAAATGACAGAAGCAAATTCTTATCTGTCAAGAATAGGCGGTAGGAAGTGTTGTTTTTTTTTTATAAGTTACTAGCTTTCCGCCCGCGGCTTCGCCCGCGTGGAGTTCGGTTTTATCGCGCTTTTTAGATTTCTCAGTGTTTCTCTACTATATTATGCATTTATTATACATACAAACCTTCCTTAAGAATCACTCTATCTATTAAAAAAAACCGCGTCACAATCCGTTGCGTAGTTTTAAAGATCTAAGCATACATACGGACATACAGCGAAAGCGACTTTGTTTTATACTATGTATTGATAAACAAGCGCTTGACCGCAATCCCGCCTGATGGTAAGCAGTGAAGCGATCGTTGATGGTAAAGCGCGCTAGTTTATTAAGAGCCTATTCAATCTAGCCTTGAAGACACTCAAATTGTAATACCGCCGTCGCCTCAGTTGCCGCCTCAACCGACACAGGCGTTAGTTTTCCTAGTGGGTGCTGCTGTCATCGAAACTGCACGGGCGCATAAATTTTTGCACCTGTGGGCCGAACTTGCAATGATAATAACAGGTCACTGATTGTTCGGAATGCGTGCGGTTGTTATTGTAGTTGCTTGATGAACGTGATCGTGAACGCTGTCTGTCGAATGGTCTGTGTGATCTTGGTCTGCGTTCCTGCCTGTTCTTGAACTCAGCGAGCTCTAGAATTAACTGTCGCTAAGGCAGCCATATCACCCGCGTGCCGCGCGTGAGCTGAGAGCGAATCGTAGCAAGGGACATTGTGCCTGCCCTCCTGTGGTGTATGTTGACCATGTGGAGCTTGCTGGGGAGAGCGGCTCAACCCAGGAAAGTTCTGCTTGCTGGTCGCCATCCTAAACGAACTCTGCTGGTGTAACGTGAAAATACCGTGAATATATAGCCTCTTGAAATCCTAGTGGTGAGACCCGCTTGTGGGAGGCCACTTCCACAAACGGGAGTCAGTATCAGTAGACAGAAACCGGGTCCGTAGCAGTGTGTAGCTTAGTAGTGGTAAGTGATAAAAAAAATATTATACAAAAGTTGTTCATAATAATGTAAGAAACAGCTTTTCAATTTAAAGTTTTCCATTAAAATTATATTTTGAGGGTGAAAAAGTGAAATAGTTATTTGTTATACAAGAGTGCAAAGTTGCTTTTTAACCGCCTGTTCAATTTTGATGACCGAGCAAGCGAAGGATTCTAAAATTGAATCACGAGCGCAGCGAGTGATTCAAAATTAGAATCCTGAGCGTTAGCGAGGGAATCAAAAGGACACGAGGTGAAAAATCTTTGCACTCGAGTGCAACACGTAACTTTTCATTCCACCTCAGCGAGGAAATGACAAAGTGCAATAAAAAAATGTTTACAATCACAAGATAGGTACACTTTTATTTCAGTTTAGGTATTAATTACTACATTATGACAGGTAAGTATTACAGAATAATCTTTAAATTATAATAAAATAATACTAAAGTATAATTAAGAAAATTTTAAAGTAACGTTGCAACAGTTATTTAAATTGAGTGTAATATTTTTGTTTGGTACTGTAATATTGGTGTTAGTCACTTGTGTACTGTTTTTCGGTAAACTGTCTGTCATACTTAATAGTTGTACCGATTCATCGGATTCCCTTGGCGTGAATGTTGGAGAGAGAGGGAGATGGTAAGGTGTTTCATAACGGCTTATTTTTGATGTAGAAGGGCCAGTCCAAGTTTCCGATTGAGGCTCTTTCAGTGTAATGGCTCCTACGATGCCTTCACATATTTTAGACTTATTTTGGATGGAATCCTCTATGTATCCCTCTACAACTGCATTGGTCTTCCAGCCTCCGTGGCGCTTAAGGGACAGGAGATCAGCTCCGGAATCAGCCAAAAGTGTGGCTGAAGTTCGTCGGAAACAATGACCCGTGTACAACAGGGGTTCTGGAAGTTCAAGAAATGTTGCTATTTCTCGTGGGATACTGCCAATTTTATTAGTACCCATAGGCTGTCTAACACACTTTCTATTGCGATACTGTAGAAAAAAACGATTGATTGGAGTGTTAGGCGGCCGTAAGGCTTGATATTTCTCAACAATCGTTACGTATTCCTTGCGAATGACAAAGTTGCGGTCTCTTTTTGTCTTTGTATTAGGTAAATTAATTAATAGTAAGTCATCTGAATGTTTCTCAATGTTTTTGACATTAAGTTGTGTTAGTTCATTAGTTCGACATGCTCCGTTTATTCCAATAATAAGAACAACCTGCAATGTAAAGAGTATTGTAGTAGATAAATGAATAAAATTTATATGAACGCATAATTATGCCTATCAACATTTACTAAGTATACTATTTAATTGAGATTAATATATGTACTTAAGTAGATACTGAATGTGCAACTGACTTACTTTTGCCGCCAAATATACGGAATCGGGTGCTTCGTTAAGAAACTTTTCAATATCAGATACTGTGAAAACCTTCGATTTTTCTGGATGATGACCAGATGAGGCTCTTTTTAAAAATGCTACTAATTTAGGATAGGTATCGATATGTATGTCTTTTTTCATCTTTATTGTTGCTTTTAGCATCGAATACGTACTCCATAGAGTGCTTGCTTTCTTGTTCTCGGATAATTCTATAAAATATGCCAGCAAAACGTTTTCTGAGAAAGTTTTGGCTCCTTTTGCTAGTCGCCACGTGTTGAACATATCGTACTGTTTTAAATACTTCTCGCGTGATTGTTGAGGTAGAAAGCTCATTTGCGCATTATTAACAGTTTCAGTCAATTCTGTTGGCGTCAAACAAACTTCCTCGTCGCTAGAATCACTCATTTTAGTTTTTCACTTGTTTTCAAGTTTCTTTTTTTTAATATAAGGTTTAACAATGACGTGAAAAATGCCGCGTAAAGAACCGCGTACAAAGAAAATTGAAAAAAGAACACCAAGAAGGTTCCGAGTCTGAGTTTTTAACAAATTAAAAAAAAGTTGTATGATATATTCGGCACCATAGAGGTAACAGTAAATAGGTTTAATGTTTTTTTAATTTACAAACTTAGTGCACACGATGTTCTAAATTCAATTTACTTTATCCTCTAGAGAATAAAAACGGCTTTTCCAGTCAGATATTGAAGATTAAAAATACTCTTTCCGAGATGGTGGGATGAAAAAACACTTTTTTTGATACTTTGGTGCCACCTACAATGCGCGTTTTTTGTTGTACCGCGACATTGCAACAATGACATAAATTGTAGAGTGCAGCGCCCTCTACAATTTTGTTAAAAAAAAATGTTCAAAGTGTGTAAAAACTTTTTTACAAAAAAAGCAACCGACTTCCAAAAACCACTACAAAGTGAAAAATAACTAATTTCGGAAGTCGGTGTCAAAAAACGAATATACAAAACCAAAGACACCGACTACCGAAATTAGTTATTTTTCACTTTGTAGTGGTTTTTGGAAGTCGGTTGTTTTTTTTGTAAAAAAGTTTTTATTTTTCACTTTTTAGTTGTTAAAAGTACTATGTATTCAGTTGCATCCGGTCAGACTGGAAGCTGACGCAAATATAGTTGGGAACCGACGTAATTTTGTTTACTTTAATTTTTACCCGTACCTTAGTATTCCCTCAACTGCCTGTGGTCTTCATTATCAAATTTACTGCAGACCATTATTTTAACTCAATGGGTGCAAATTCTCATCAATATAAACGAATCCAACCGAAGTCCGACTACAAAGTAGCTACTGTAAACCGTTGAGGAGTTCCCGGAACTGGCCTTTGTCTTCATCATGAGAGCTCTTATGACAGTCACAACCCATCTAGGTGTAAAGTTCTTATCAATACAAATTAATCGAGCCCAAACACAAGGTAGCTGCTGTGAATTGTTGAGGAGTTCCTTCGACTGACTCCCGGCTCCATCATCAGATCTACTCCAGACCTTTATTAAATTGTAGTGCTTTAAAATGCTTAATGAAAATGCTAAGAAATGCACTAGTCGCCCCTGCAATTTTTGAAAGGTCCCCTTGTTTTCTCTGGTCTTCCACCATCAAACCCTGATATCCTTATCATGGGACCACCTTGGGAACGTGTTATTTCGAACAAGAAAAAGAATTATCAAAATCGGTTCATAAGCGACGAAGTTATGCGCGAACAAACATAGAAGAAGAAAAAAAAAAAGCATATATACGGTCGAATTGAGTAACCTCCTCCTTTTTGAAGTCGGTTAAAAAGCATACAAATCGAGAAAAATGCGCTTCAAAAATTTTTTTTGAGTTGTTTTGAGTTTTTCAAAAAACCGCTGAGAGTTCAAGATGTCTACCTTCAGGGTAGCTTCGTGACACCATTTTACAATAGAAAAACCAACAGTCAATCTTGTGGCACTTTTTTCCACGAGAGCTTAAATTTTCAACAGATTGACTGTACTATTTATTTTCATTACTGAGACAGGACCAAACTGAAATCTTAGCCCCGCAGGCTGGTATTATATCCACAAACACCTGCGATGTGTTTTGTGACCAATTTATCATTATCTAAGTATTATTGCCATTTAATAATACCGACTTGATAAGGGTAATAAAATATTTGAGCATAAAAACGTCGGTATATATACTCATCGGTAAATTTAACACAGTAGATACTGTTTTTGATTTTTTAAACACGAACCATGCGTATCATCGTCCTCTTAGCATTTTTGGGCTCGGTCCTCGGTACGTTTTACAAAAATGTATTCACTAAATAGTTAAAAATATTATTTGGTCAGCCTATTATGATAGGATAATGAGTGAACATTATTAGTGCTGTAAAACAATGGTTTTTACAGCTGTACCCAGGAGCATAAACCGCATCATCGGTGGCTCTGCTACTACCATCGAGACTTACCCGTACATGTCCAACATGCAGTACTTGTGGGGAGGCATCCGGTGGTCCCAGTATTGCGGAGGATCTCTACTCACCCCAACCTCCGTGCTTTCAGCTGCGCACTGTTTCTAGTAAGTAGAAAATTAATACAACAATACAAAAAAGGCAATGTTATCTGCATATCTATGATAATATAATTGTTTTTAGCAATGACAAAGCCTTCGAATGGCGTGTCATTCTCGGTAGCTCGTTAGCTCACAACGGTGGCTCCGTACACGCTGTCAGCCAGCTAATCCTGCACCCGCAGTACGATGACGCCGCGACTAACAACGACGTCGCCATCGTCCGCCTTAACAACGCAGCCGTGTACTCCAACAGAGTCCAGCCCGCTAAAATTGCAGGTGCCAACTATAACCTTGCTGACGGCACCAGTGTCACTCATGTTGGGTGGGGCGCACTCATGGTAATTATTAAACAACACCACAATCATAATATTATGTTTGGTTTTTTGTTTTTTTTACTATGGCATCTCGTGGTTGACCTTGAGAGGTCGTGACTACTGAACCGGACTATCCTGTGGCTGCCTTAAATGAATTTGAAGCCTCCAGCCAGGGCAACTAAAAAGCTAAGCGACTGCACGCTAAGGGGGGTACCCTGTGGGGTACGAACCTCGGCTTAGGGCGTCGCTGGAGAGAACTGCAAAGGACTGCTGGATCGATAATATTATGTCTACACACCCATCTACTGGGCGTACCCAGCTTCTGGCCTGGGGGGGGTGGCAAGTCTGGCCTAGGGGTGGCAAGTCAGTCCTGGGACAGTGCAATTCAGACCTAGGCCCCTCCTAGGTCCAAGTCAATTTTTTTGAGTGATTGCACGCTGTTTTTACCCGACTACGGCAAAGCAAAAGGAGGGTTATGATTTTGACAGGCTATGTATGTATGTATGTATGTATGTATCATCTGTTCCCTCGTAACTTCTAAACTACTTATCAGAATTCGACAAATGATATATCATTAGAAGCGTCTTAATTGTCCGCTGGTTATAGGCTATATGGGGTTTCACAAAATCTACTGTGGCGCCCTCTAGCGGACAAAACATACAGAGTAAAAAAAAAAGTTAAGATAAATATGCCGTGTTTGGTATCATTTGAAAGCGCTTTACTTGTACATTTTGAATATATATATATATATTGCTAGTATTGGCGTGTGACTTTACCTGTATTCATGGGCTGGTTGCATATAATTCACATCTTTTCGTTCATAGCTTCTTTACTACTTATCAGAATAAGACCACTGCAGTACCATTAGAAGAGCCTTGATATTCTGTTAGTTATGAGCTACAAAGCTTGTCACCAAATTTAGTATTGCGCCCTCTAGCGGACAAAAAGTTCTATGTTAATATAAAATTAAAATAAATATACCGTGTTTGGTATCACGTGAAAGAGCTTCACGAGTGCATTATGCTTGTACATAATTACAAGAATGCTTTAATGATGTTAAATATGAGCGTTATGAGTAAAGCGCGGGTCACGGGAACTGTGAATCGCTTTATGCAATGTAGAGCAGTGTGAACATTAATAGAATATGTAATGCACTAATGAAAACGACATAAGCTGGGAGTAACTCCACGCGGTGAAGGCGGAAACAGTTTGATAATTGGCTAAAACTCCTATAAAAAGGCCTCTGCACTATATGCCTTCGGGCTTATGTTGTTATATGTGCGTGTAGATGTTATATGTCAAGTACCTAATTTTTAGTTCATCAGTTTAACTTTTGTTAATATTATGCGCCACAAATACACTTTAACACCAAAATAGTACAACTAATAAAAAGTAAAAAAACTAAAACCCAACTACGACAAAAAACGACGCTGAAAAAGTATACAACAAGATATTCAGAATACTGAACTGAACAAAGTTGCTAATGTAGTTGCAAGTAGGTAAATGGACACAGTAGTAATGTCATACAATACTATTCTGAAGTATGCAATATTCACTATGTAGAGATAAATTTTCATGTTTGGAAAGGCGTAGTCACACGTTGTCAAGGTGCTACGGTAGGTACCTATATGTAACATGTGACTACGCCTTTCCAAACATGAAAATTTATCTCTACATAGTGAATATTGCATACTTCAGAATAGTATTGTATGACATTACTACTGTGTCCATTTACTTGCAACTACATTAGCAACTTTGTTCAGTTCAGTGTTCTGAATATCTTGTTGTATACTTTTTCAGCGTCGTTTTTTGTCGTAGTTGGGTTTTAGTTTTTTTAGTTTTTATTATTTGCAATTACATCGTACATTTTGTCATTGTCTACTGTATAGTTTATTTAAAAGTTAAAGATAAGTCCCCGTTTATACTTACTTTGTTTAGTAATCAGGGGAGTTCATACATGTACTGCGAGATTTCCAGGGGGGGCAGCTGCTCTCCTTGGTACGCCCATGCTTATAAGTAATTAAAAATTACCTTCTTAATCTATCTCGTCGTTGGCTAAACAAGTAGGTAATTAGTAATTGTAAATGGCAACTAGAGTCAAATTGAGGTTATTCATCTTTAAGATAAGTGTGATTTTTATTTTAATGCGATAAGTAGGAGTTAGGACGTAGCCTAATTTGTATTGCATTGGCTCGGATATTATTTCAATTTCTTTTCAGTCCAGTGGCGCCTCCTCTGAACAGCTGATGCACGTTGACGTCGACATCATCAACCAGCAGCTGTGTGCTGAGCGGTATGCTTATCTGAAGACGCAACCAAATTACGACAATTGGCCCGATATCACTAGTGGAATGTTATGCACCGGTATCTTGGACGTCGGAGGCAAGGACGCCTGCCAGGGTGACTCTGGCGGTCCTCTTGCTCACTCCAGTAACATTATAGTTGGTGTAACCTCCTGGGGCTACGCATGCGCCGATTCATTCTATCCTGGTGTCAATGCTCGCGTTTCTCATTTTAGCAGTTGGATTGTGGCAAACGCGTAATTGGAAAATACACTTACACTTTATAATGTAAATACAGTATGTTAAATAACAGAGGGCGTTCCCTTAAACTCGTTAATATATATCATTAATAGATTAAAATAAAAATATCAGCATAGAAAAATAAGCATAAAAAAATCCGATTCTAATTGGAATTCTAATTGGAAATAAATTTGAAACCTCCTGTTTTAAATCAAAATAGTAGTCGTCATGTATAAATAAATTGCGACGTTGCCGTCTTTCATGTTCGCGTGTACAGTGTGTTTGTTTAACATGTCAATTTAAAATTTTTATTGAATATTTTCTTATTGGATAAAATTTTAAAACATTTTGTTTTCGAATGGAAATATTTTTTTTAGCATGTATGTATGCCATACTATTTCGGGTTAACGGGAACGCCCTCTGTTAGTTAACATACTGTATAATTTAGCTATATAGGTATATACAGTAGGGCCTCGTTAATCCGGAGAGGCAAAAACAAGACCCTTTTCGAATTATCGAGGCGTCCGGATTATAGTATGTCATATATTTTAACGTTAATAAAAAACATGTATAGCCTTAGTTACTTTATGCCGCCTACAGTTGACCTGTCTATGCGGAACTTCCGAGGAGCATGACAGGCTAGCTGTCACCTTTATCTAACATTTCTATATTCCGCAATTTGTCTTTTAATGTCAATGTCGTATGCATACTTTGCGGCACCATGATGTTAGCAAGCGCGCTAAATTGACACTATGCCGTATACGTATTACCATAGATGTAGGATTTTTTGCTACGATTACACTAAAAGTGATAAACAAAACATTGACGGACGGCGCATTGGTTCGTACATGACAGCCCGCACATACCCTCGCCGGCCTCCCCCACGAATCCCATCGCCCGGCCGGATTACAGCGATCACCGAACAAGCGGGGGTCCGGACTTGTGGTCCGGATTGCCGAGGTCCTACTGTATCTACAAGTTTATTTAAAGAGATAATGTTAAATATTATAAGTAGGAATTTAATCCTAACTGTATAAATATATGGTATCTTTATGGATCAGACTTTACGATTTTTATTGATGTGTGATAACTAAATAATCCAAACTGTAACCTTGTATCTAACAAACAAAATTTCCATCCAATGTACTCAAGCGGAGCACGAGTGAATGAAAATTTTCCAGCAGAACATGAAACGATGTGTTCTATATTATGAGTTAAAAACAATACCTAGTTATGACCACAAAACCCATAAATTATCTGTCTAGTTTTTCCCTAAACAGAAAGAAATAATAATTGAGATTGGAAATACTCCAAGAAATTTCACTGGCTGCCGATGACCAATCCCAGGTACTTCATTGTCAACTTGAAGCATGTTGTTATGAAACCCTTTAACGTTATTTGGAAATCTGACGGTGGCACGTCCCAAGAACCATGAAAAAACATTGCCTCGGACTAGTGCAGAGCCACCCCGAGTCCCGATCGCCGGGTCCTTTCGACTATCGACCCAACCTCAATTAATTATCTCCTGCCCTTTTTTTTGTGGACGCTGTGGTAATGCATTTACGCACCATACCCGGAAGGGCGTGTGAGGGACTCGCCTAGCCGAAGCCGGGAATACCCACTAAATCCACAGCGGCACATCGACATCGTCTGAGTGGCGGGGTCATGGGAAATAGCAGAGCCTGTTTACCAATCCCCCGCCGGCGATTCCCACCTAAAAGGCGGGCCCACAGTCAGTGGCGTAGCTAGGGGGGCGGTCCGCCCCAGGTGTCACCTTTTTTGGGGTGACACTCACCCAGTCTCTAAAAAATACCTAAATCGTTAGCAACAATTGTTTCCGCAAAAGACCCTGACGCTGTCGTGGGCGATTCCTCGTCCCATAATCGAGATCGTGAAGTATGTTGTATTTGGTTGTCATAAATAATAATTGTTAAACGTGTATTTTTCTATAATGATAGATAGTTAAAAGAAGAAAATATATTTTAGAAACATAACATCGGCTGCCGGCAGAAGTAACCACCCACCAGATAAAGTCTTGCCGCCAAGCGATTCGTCGTGTTCCGGCATAATGACTGGTGAAGCCGTATGGAGGATGGGTCTAAGCAGTTTTGTTGCGTTGTGTGCCGTGTACAATGCGTCAATTGTTGTAGTGTCGGGAGTTTGGTCGTGGAGGGTAGCGGGATCCGAAGCACGGTGTTCCGCTGATTTAACGGTAGCCGCAGGTATTTGGGGGCCCAATTAGTGTGCCAGCTACAGACGAAGGGCTGCCCCGCCAACTGCGAAAAATCCCAGGGTGGCTCCATCCTGCCGGTTGGCGACCGGACGAGAGGACCTGATGGCGATTCCAGGGGGGATTCGGGCGTCCCCGCAGTCTCCAGACCAATCTCCCTCTGGCGCAGTATCGTTGGTCATGTTGTTGGGTTTAACATTGTATCACGTCACTCAACTGCCGTCGTCCTTCCTATTCACTCAGTTTTAAAAATGAAAAGGCATAAAAAGAAAAGTAGGTATGCACAGCGGACGCACGTCCTCTCATTTAAAGTGCACCTCTGTCTGTAAAAGATCGCTCATAGCGATAAGACCGCCCATTGTAAAATCTTTATATTTATTTTCTGTAATCTATTTGATACATATCTATTTGGTACAGAACAAAGAGTAGGTATTCTAATCTATTCTCTCCAACCAGTTCGTCGCTCTGGGGAACTTCAATGCCTGCCACCAAGACTGGCTTTTCCCATACACAGAGGATCGACTATACTGGTTGAGAAGCGCGTAACTGTGCGCTATTAATGGACCTTTCCCAGCTGGTAGGACAACCGACTAGGGTGCCTGATGTAGTCTTGTGTCCTGATGTGGTCATACCGCCAATTCGTTGGAACCTTCTGCTGACCACTAATCCGGACAGATTTGTTGTAATAACTTCAGACCACTGTCTGGTGAAGTCTGTATCGTCCTTCACCCTAATAGATTGCAACTCACGTGGTGAACGGCGAATGTGGCGATACAACTTAGCAGATTGGAATGAGATGCGCCACTTTTTTGCGTCTTATCCCTGCCAGCTGGTCCGCTTCTCTTCTGACAATCCGCCTAGCTGTGCGGACGCTATATCCGATGTGGTGCGTCAAGCTATGAAGTATTTTATCCCCTCCAGTGATATTCCCGTCGGTGGCTCGCCCATGGTTCAACGCCGACGATATTCAAGCTGAACAGCGTAAGCACACGGCATTTTTCACCTGGGCCGGGAAGCTCGGGACCACAGAGCTCCGGATATTAGCTCAAAGAAGAGAGCCTTTGATCGTGCTGCCAAGTCCTACAAAAAGTCGCTTAATAAGGGTCGCTTCCACCGCATATCTCATATTGGCAATAAGCTCTCAGCGCAGCCACCCGGTAGCAGATCTTTCTGGTCTCTTGGCAAATTGGTCGAGGCGAACTTCTGTTGGCCCACACTGCCTCCGCTGGTTAAGTCTGATGGAGCACAGGCTCATAAGGCGAGAGAGAAAGCCGGTCTTTGCATCTTTGCCACAATTCGTGTCTTGAAACTAGCAGTTGTACTCCACCTAATTTTCCTAATTGCGAAACTTCAATGCCGGAGGTTTGCATTAGGAACAAGGAGGTTCTGAGAGTACTATGTCGTCTGGAAGTGTATAAGGCTAGTGGTCCAGATGGTATGCCAGCGATTGTTCTTAAGGCATGTGACGCGCTTGTATCGCCTCTCATTTAGAACAGGTATAGTGCGCAAGTCTTGGAAGCTTGCCAACGTGCAGCCGGTCCCAAAAAGGGTAGTCGTGCCGATCCTACCAACTAACGGCCGATTTCAATAACCTCCATACTCTGCAAGATTATGGAACGGGTATTGAACTCGCGCCTCTTGGCTTACCTGGAAGGTAACGATCTTCCCAGTCACCGACAGTCCGGATTTCGCCGCAATCGGTCAACTGGGGACCTACTAGTGTATGCCACTCATTTATGGGGCGAGGCCCTCGAGAAAAATGGGGAAGCGATTGCCGTCTCTCTTGATGTCTCGAAGGCTTTCGATAGGGTATGGCACGCTGGCCTATTGAGTAAACTTCCAGGATACGGTATTTTCGCTGGCCTGACTGACTGGGTAAACGACTTCCTGACTGAACGGTCCCCATGTCGATTAATGCTGGTGTTCCTCCTCGGTTTCCTCTCTGCAACTCTGTTTTTGCTGCATATTAACGATCTGCTGATGCCCGGTATCTATGGGTATGCAGATGACAGCACAGTTGTGGAGAGATACCTGCCAGTTTTTTACTTTCTATGGGGTGACACCACCAACTTCCGCCCCGGGTGCCACCCAACTATAGCTACACCACTGTCCACAGTGGTCCCTCCGTAGGGAGGGGCCGGGCTGGGTACGTCTTATTGTGCGAGAAGACGCAGCAGCCAAGGGTTTTTAGCGACGTGTCCTTCCTCTTAGCCCCACTCGTTTGCCCGGAGGCAAACGGGGCCCCCAGCTCCTCTCAGCGAGGAGACCGGGTTGTCCGACGGTGACCCTGAGTTCGGGTCACGTCAGCCACCTGGAGTGGTGGCCGACCCGCCGTCGGTCAGTCAATAAGATGAAGTCGCCCATTCCAAAGAGTAGGTAGGTACCTATGGAGAACAACGGGCAAGAAACTCCATGGACACTCTTTTAAATTTTCAAGCTATTGTTACAAATATTTGATTACATCATTCATGTTGAAATCAACCGTGTGAGAACGATGCGGAAATAAATTGTACGCCGAGAGCGTCCAATATGGAAAACACAAAAATCAATTCAGAAATTAAAATACGCCGTGGCAGCTAAGAGATGACCAGTCCCCTCCGACGGCGTCCGTTCACGAACATGACCTAGGGATCAGCATCATTCAGCTCAACCATATTGAAGGGAACCTAATGACCCAACACACACGCCACCATCAGCGAGACATTTGAGTGAGCATGACATACTCTAACAGCCAGAGCACAATCAAGTCAATAAAAAAGACTAACCCAACAAAAAAATGCCTTACAGCACATTCGTACATTGTGCTCACATGTTTGCCATGCAATTATACAATACTAAGAAATTGAATCTACACAATGCTAAGATAGTTTTGTCCAAGGTTCAGCAGCTCCAACAGTGTTCCCGAATACTAAGTTTAGCTCCTGTGTAGCTGTACAAGTGCCGAACACCTCTGTCAGCGATACAATTCCGTAACGTACTATCAGCTGTAGAAGTCCATTCCCACCTTAAAGACTACTGTCGCCTGCGCTAAACTGGCCACGCACACTAACGCATTATTTTTTATCGCAGTCTTCGTCTTTCTTTAAAGTAATGCAAAATTTCGTTACTTCATTTGAAGTTAAGTTAGCGGCCGCACTTAACAATGGTCTATCATAAGCGAGCGATTGTGGGTTCGATCCTTAATAATGGCAAATCTTTTTGTTGTTTCATATAATTTAAAATTATAATAACTGATTTGTATTTTAAAGCAAAAATGTTTGCAAATAATATTTAAACGAATAAGAAAATTTACTGAATATTTATACCAAAATAGGTTTTTATTATATGTTTTAGTTTACTATAGATGTAATATAATAAAAAAATATATATAAATAAAACAATAAGCATATTATAATGCAATATATTATAAAGTTATATACCTATTCTTCGGTATAGATATACTTATACTAATAAATGAAACAAACGTTGAAATGGCAGCATTGTAATATTTTATATAAAAGTAATCCTTGACAAATTTATGATATTATTATGGTAAAAAATATAAAACACATTTTTGGTTTTTAGATATGAAAGTTATAGTAGGTATTATATGTTATCATTAAAGAGGTTATAGCTTAATTATTCCTTTCTTAAAGAAAAGAGGATTGAAGCTTAACCTGAATATTATTACA
Source organism: Sesamia nonagrioides (assembly GCA_017933935.1). Taxonomy (NCBI): domain Eukaryota; kingdom Metazoa; phylum Arthropoda; class Insecta; order Lepidoptera; family Noctuidae; genus Sesamia; species Sesamia nonagrioides. Next base: position 237,665 of record JADWQK010001582.1, read on the forward strand.
ATCATAAAATAATATAAACTTAGAACACAAAACAGTGCTTAATACATTTACAATTTTTTGCGTGTATAGCATGGTACTAGTGCTGCCATCCTGGAGTGCCTTTTTTCGGAGTTTGAACGCATGAGATTATAATCTTCAAGAGCTTTCTTAGTTGAAAAGTAAACGAACTTATTTCTTATCGAATTCCGAAATTATTGTATTTATAATTTACCAAAAGTAATTTGTATTGAAATTGCAAAAGGCGACATCTGTTAGCCATTAAGCCAACCGAACATATTACTGTCACTTAGCTAAATTACTTTACGAGTTGGTTTAGAGCCCGTTATTAAGATATACAATGGTATATATTTAAAACACTTTGTAGGACACTTCTGCACTGTGATTGTTATAAATTGTTTTTTTTTTTCGTTTAGCTCGATAAGTCTCCACCAGTATCGCCAGTTTATTTTTAAACCACAAATGCAACCTCTCTTCTTCGCAAGATTCAAAGGTTTATTCAACGGTAAATATTGTTGTTTCGTTCCACTTGTCTCGACACATAAGCCACCTTCGTCCTCCAACCTCTTGACTTTGGCTTACAGTATTTCTCTAAAACAATAACAATTTTATTACACACTTGCAACAAGCGATTGGTTTGCCAAATAATAATAAAAACAACTTACACAAAAGCCGGTTTCATATTATGATATTTGAGATATATTGCTGATATATTGACATAAATGCCTGCATATTGATTAAAAAAGTAAAACTAATAACACGAACTCTTAACTATATGTTCACCAACCAACAACAGCTAAGTAATATTATTTGAGTTATTGTAGTTAATAATAGTTATTGTAGGTAGTAGAATATTTTTTGTTCAGTTTGTTACAAAACTACCGTCATCTTTTTATAATGACTCTAATATAGAAAAAATCTTAAAATAAAGTATCATCGTTAAGTTGCGGATCGGTATTTTTACATATTTTTGTTGTCAGCATTCATAACTCACCAATAAACATTTCAAAAATATTTTGTAAGTTATTAGATTTGAACTCGAACCACCTTGAACGCCTATCAAGGCGAGAACTGCTAGGCCATTTAATCACTTAGAGTGAGCGTTGAAATTAGTAAGTAGTACCTAACAATCATAAGCGGGCAGCAAGTTGTCAAAGTGTATTAGTGTGTATCAAACTTTATTACAGAAGAAGGTTGTAACTACAACTAGTATTGCTTGGCCATAGTTTTGTGAGATTGTAACTCGACTTTTGGTCTTGACTGTACAATATGCTGGGCTACATAGTGTGTAAAACAGGCTTTGAATTAATAACATAAACAATTACATATTAAAACTACAAGAGGAAAAACCAGAGAACAATCAGTGTATAAAAATCGGACGCAGCTCAAGCCCAAGCCTTTTTGTCCTCAATATAATCCTTCACACTATAAAATGCTTTCTGACACAACTTACGTTTAATGAAGGATTTGAATTTATTCAGGCTCAGATTTTGAACCACCTCTGGAAGTCCATTGTAAAAATGTATACATTGGCATCTGAAAGAGCCACCTATTTACTTGAGCCTTGTTGTAGGTACAATAAATTTGTGCCTGTTCCTAGTATTTATATTATGGACATCACTGTATTTTTAAACAATTTTATATTTTTATGAGCATACAAAAGATTTTCTTAAATATATTGAGACGGCACGGTCAGTACATTAATCTCTTTAATTTTTTCTTTGAGAGAGTGTCTCGGACTTAATTCATAAATTGCACGAACAGCTCGTTTCTGCAAAACAAATATTGTTTGAATATCGGCGGCATTTTCCCACAACAGAATGCCGTACCACGTTACGCTATGGAAATAGCCAAAGTACACTAAACTGGCCGTCTCAACATCAGTCAAATTACGAATTGTTCTAACTGCGTATGCAGCAGAACTTAGTTTTTTTGACAGTTTTTCTATATGTGGACCCCATTGAAGCTTAGCATCCAAAGTTATACCCAAGAATACTGTGCTGTCTTCAGATTTCAATTCTTCGCCCTTTATCAACACTTTAGTTTCCACCTGCCTAATGTGAGGTACAGTAAACTTAATGCATTTGCATATAAGTATATAAGTTATCAGGCTGATGACAGCAGTAGCGGAGACGTTGTTAGTGACGCGGCTGACAATAAAAATACAATTATTATGTTTTGGAATACTTTACATTGGTAAAAACACGATAAAGCATATAATAATAAATATGTTTGATTTTATTTTTTGTATCTCGCAGAACATGTATGAACTCCCCTAATTACTAAACACGATTTTCGGTGGTAGGCCATAACATCGGCTGCCGGCGAAATTACCACCCACCAGACAAAGTCTTGCCGCCAAGCGATTCGTCGTGTTTCGGCATGATGTCTGGTGAAGCCGTACGGAGAACGGGTCTGAGCAGTTGTGTTGCGATGTGTGCCGGGTACGATGCGTCAAATGTTGTTGTGTTGGGAGTTTGGTCGTGGAGAGTCTCCAGATCACTCTCTCTCTCTGGCGCAGCATCGTTGGTCGTGTTGTTGGGTTTAACATTGCATCACCTCGCTCAACTGCCGTCTTCCTTCCTATTCCTAAGTTTTTTAAATGAATAGGCTTAAAAATCTAGTACACTTTACCATCAACGATTGCATCACTGATTACCATCAGGCGGGATTGCAGTCAAGCACTAGTTTATAGTAATTAAAAAAAAGAAAAAGTATAAATGAGGACTTATCTCTAACTTTTAAATACACCACGCAGTAGACACTGACAAAATGTACGGTGTAATTGCCAAAAAAACCGTAACCGACTATCATCATCAACCTTTTTTGTTTTTTTTATCGTCCTACTGCTGGGCACAGGTCTCCTCTCATACAGAGAGGGATTGAGCGTAATCACCACGCTTGCTCAATGCGGGTTGGCGATTTCAGACTTACAGTCCAGGTTTCCTCAAGATGATTTCCTTCACCTTCAGTCATTGGTGTCCAAGATATATTTAGAAAGTACATATCACTTTAGAAAAGTTACATTGGTACTTGCCTGACCTGGAATCGACACCGCGCACTCATACTTGAGAAGCTGGTGTTGTAACCACTAGGCCACCACGACTGCTATAGCGAACCAACTATAGCGCACAAAGATTACTCACTCACAAATTTGGCTGAAAAAGGTCGTCGAGCCACAAGTCCGCGTACTTACTCGCACGTCTATCACCCACTTTCACTTACAATTTGGAACGGGTTTAAACCTGCTCAAATCAGAACGCACCTACTGTCAGTGTCATTATGTCATCCATTTGACACATGACAGAAGCCAAGTAAAAAATGATTTTAAAAAAAAAAACTAGATCGGCCAAGTAAATAAGCGGTTTATTTCAACCGCAAAGTACATTTTAATATTTTTAATTTTAACTTACTACTGTTTATTAAAAACAATTATTATTATTATTGTTTTACTGAAAATGTTAAAACTACTTTCAGCTGTACTTCTTAGCTGTAAGCTAATATTCGGTTAGGCTGATGTAGATTTGTTCACATAAAAATACCTACTGATTCGAATCGAACCAATTACGCAAAAAATATCGAAAGAAGTAAGTCAATGTTAATAACTGTAATGGTATTTTTAAGTGCAATTAACCACATTCTAAACACAGTAAGTTAACTGACTGGTGCAGTTAACCACATCCTCAACACAATAACTTTGTTGAAAAGATTTTGTTGTGTTTGCAGAATGAACAATACAGATTCACAAACACGTAGCGGGCCTACACATCTTTACTTACTCCAAATGGATTCCAGCATAAATTTGAGTTCAAATGAACAAGTCCTTCCTCTTCACTTGTTAGATAATGTAAGTAAATATTTTGTTAATAGTTTTTAAATAGTTTTTATAAATAATCATATAAATGCAAAGCTCAGTAATTATTGCTTTCAATATTTTTTGTTTTAGAGCCTAGAGTTTGGTAGCAAGCAGTACTTATTACCAATTCCCTTGAAACAAAAAGAAGTGCAGGATCACCTACAAGTTTTTATAGGTAACTAATTCATTAATTGTAATTATTACCTAACATTTCTTAGTAGCTTTAAAAGCACCTCTATTTACTTGCTGTGAAAATTACATTTCCCATATTTTGTGTACTTTGAGGAGTTCCCGGAACTGGCCTTTGTCTTCATCATCAGAGCCCTTATGACAGTCACAACCATCCAGGTGTAAAGTTCTTATCAATACAAATTAATCAAGCACAAACACTAGATAGCTGCTGTAATTCGTTGGGGAGTTCCTTCGACTGTCTCCCGGCTCCATCATCAGATCTATTCCAGACCTTTATTCAATTGTAGTGATTTAAAATACTTAATGAAAATACTTTTAAATGCACTTGTCGTCCCTACGCTTTTTGAAAGTTCCCCTTGATTTCTCTGGTCTTCCATCATCAGATTCTGACCAGGTGACTATGGGACCACCAGGAAAGTACACCCTTAAAACAAAAAATTTTGCAAATCGGTCCAGGTGTCTTAGAGTAATCAGGGAACATACATAAAAAATTATGACGAATTGAGAACCACCTCCTTTTTTTTGAAGTCGGTTAAAAACAGATTACAATTATTCACTTAGAATGAGAAACACTGGTTGCATTATAAATATTCCTTAGGTGTACCTTATGGTGACATTTACAGTTAACCAATATATATTCTTTTTTTTCCTTTGGCAACTGAGCCGGTTTCGACTATTCTGCCAGTGTCATGTGGTGACGGCAGCAAATAAAGGCAGGCCGTTGAACTTTTCGCTTCGTGGTAGGTGTTAGTGTAGCTGCATTGACAAACACATCGCACCTTTAGAATGAAAGAGACCTAACTCAAAAAAACAAGGTTTTGGGAAATGATGAATAAAGGTTCATAATGTAACAATATTTTTAGAAAAGGGAGATTATTCGGTTGCACTTTAGTTAAATTCATACTATTTTAATTTTATATCCTACTTTACTTATCTACCAACGCGCATATAATTTTAAAAAATAATTAAAACAATTAATAATATTTTTTTCTTAATTTATACAAAAACAGTACTTATTTAGGTCTTTGTTTGTCTGAAACCATTGTTTTTTATAAGACCTTTTATTATTTAGGTCTCTTTAGTTCTGAATCTCTGTAATGAAGTCTGGTTTCATTCCCAATTAAGTCACTGTATTAATAATTTTTTAGATAGTTTTAAGGAAACTTTTATGTTCAGTACACAAAAAAATACATATTAAGGTAATAAAAAGTTTGACTATAAAAGTAAACCGACAAAAGACTTTACTGCTTACAAATTCTACAACTGAATGTCGTAAAGAAAAGTAAACCTAAAAGAAAATTATACAAAAATGACTACCAAATGCTACTCAGTCTTCTTTGATAGTAATTGTAGTATTTATAACAATGAAGTCACATTATTTTAAACTATTGAAATATAAAATTTAAAAAAAAATCATGAATTTCGAAAAATTTTACAATTTAAGTAGGTATAGTAGAGTTATACAAATCTACATAATAACCAGGTATATATTAAGTTTTTATCAACAAGATCGTGTAAGTCTTCTTATGTTCGCTTAGCTCTAGTCTTTGTAAATATTCTTTGGTTAGCGTTATATCTTCTGGTTTGACCATTTTCTTCCGTTTATTTCTCATGTTGATCATGGTGAACTCACTTTGAGTGTACGAGGTTTTACAGCAAAATGCGAACTTTTCTGCTTTAAAAAATTCCATAACCTTGACATTGGTCCATATCATTTTGGTCTTCATTGTAATTATATCCCCATTTTTCTTGTAGAACCTTTAAATCGCTGAAAAACTCGTATATCAACTGTATCACATAAATAGTTTTACGATTTTTAGGCGAGTTCTTAATTAAGGTAACATAGGTGTTGGTAGAGGGTGTATATTAGCCCAGACATTTTATTTCTCTTAATATCCTTTTCAATAAGGCTTAAGAACATTATCCCTTTCATTCTGGGTATGCCCTTTAATTAGATATTCATGAGTTATTGTGTGAATAATTTCAAAAATACATAACGAAGTAATGTATTTATTTTTATTGTATCAGTAACAATTATCCTGATTGAACGGTCCCTCTGAGTTGTTGTCGACGTATGTTCATCGGAGCCCATGTGGACTAATGTGATCCTCAGGGATCTGTTCTCTGTGCAAATCTATTCCTGCTGCATATTAACGATCTGCTGATGCGCGATATCTATGGGTATGCAGATGACACCACAGTTGTGGAGAGGTACCTGCCGGATACTCGGGCTAGTGAGGAATCAATACCGTCCGAAAGAGCGGCTATGGTGGAGCATTCATGCCGCCAAAACAAAAGCATGTCTCACCGCCATAAGAAGCCCGTTCACCTTCACCTACCAACATTTCTTAGTAGCTTTAAAAGCACCTCTATTTACTTGCTGTGAAAATTACATTTCCCATATTTTGTGTACTTTGAGGAGTTCCCGGAACTGGCCTTTGTCTTCATCATCAGAGCCCTTATGACAGTCACAACCATCCAGGTGTAAAGTTCTTATCAATACAAATTAATCAAGCACAAACACTAGATAGCTGCTGTAATTCGTTGGGGAGTTCCTTCGACTGTCTCCCGGCTCCATCATCAGATCTATTCCAGACCTTTATTCAATTGTAGTGATTTAAAATACTTAATGAAAATACTTTTAAATGCACTTGTCGTCCCTACGCTTTTTGAAAGTTCCCCTTGATTTCTCTGGTCTTCCATCATCAGATTCTGACCAGGTGACTATGGGACCACCAGGAAAGTACACCCTTTCAAACAAAAAAGAATTTTGCAAATCGGTCCAGGTGTCTTAGAGTAATCAGGGAACATACATAAAAAATTATGACGAATTGAGAACCACCTCCTTTTTTTTGAAGTCGGTTAAAAACAGATTACAATTATTCACTTAGAATGAGAAACACTGGTTGCATTATAAATATTCCTTAGGTGTACCTTATGGTGACATTTACAGTTAACCAATATATATTCTTTTTTTTCCTTTGGCAACTGAGCCGGTTTCGACTATTCTGCCAGTGTCATGTGGTGACGGCAGCAAATAAAGGCAGGCCGTTGAACTTTTCGCTTCGTGGTAGGTGTTAGTGTAGCTGCATTGACAAACACCATGGGTTAGTAAGACAAACAATCTAATTTACAGGGACACATGACACAACAATTAAATTAGTTTATACTGACTATTTACACACAAACTAGGCGCCAATTAAAATTTTAACTTGTTCTCATTTAAGAATCTGGCCAAAAGATTTATTAATTTAGGGGAGAAGTGGGAAAGTAGGGTATGAAAATTAGTTGGGAGAGGGATGTTGACTTTGGGAATTTTTGAATACAGGTCAAAAGATTTATTATTACGGGAGCAAGAAAAGAAAATATGGTCTAAAGTGCCATCGTCAAGGCCGCACTCGCACCGGGAATTAGCCCAGATGTGGATCTTTTTCAGGAACACTGGGCTACAACAATGTCCGAGTCTAAGTCTACACAATGAGGACAGTTCTCTTCGACGATTTAGGACATTTGGAAAACCAAGGCCTACGCTGAACCTCAGGATGTATGGCAGCGTAGTAGATGCCCTTGGTTTTGGAAGTCGTCTTCCATGTTTCAGTCCATGAGTTAAATAACTTGGGTCTAGCACCATTCCGGAAATCGTAATTATGCGCTACGTAGTGCTTTTGATCAACCGGATTCGATGTGGCATACTTTGCTAACGAATCAGCGCACTCATCATCATCATCCCAGCGTTAATCCCAGTCGCGTCCGAAGCCTTTTCAGCTTTGGAGTCTGGGGTCCGCTTTACCAGTCCAACTGCTGATATGGCTAAACTTCGACATTTTCAGCATCAGCTTCATAATCAGCGCACTCATTGCCAGCAATACCCGAGTAACCGGGGATCCAGGTTATCTCAACGTCCATCAATATATTTATTTTATGAATAAACTATGCTAAAACTTAAAAATGTTCTGAATATTGAAGGTATTTTTTTATGTATGTGTTCTTTATGTGAGTAATCTGCAAAAAAGTCAAACCTAAACAAACTTTTATCTTTGTTACTATTAAAAATATAATAATTTTTACTTTTTATTATTGTTTTTAATTTTCTATAATGAATTATACTGAATAATAATTTATGTATGTACAATTTTGGATATGTGTGTAGATTAGGGTTGTAACGGAGCTTCGCCTCCGCTTCCGTTACTGCTGAAGTTTCGCAAGAAATCGTATCTTCGTTTCCGCCTCCGCCTCCGCACAATTTTTGCGGAGTTATTACGGAGGTTTATTTACGTATTTATAAAATAAACTAGCTTTCCGCCCGCGGCTTCGCCCGCGTGGAGTTCGGTTATATCGCGCTTTTTAGATTTCCCTCGGGAACATCATTTTTTTTCGGGATAAGAGGTAGCCTATGTTCTTTCTCATGGTCTAAAGATTGTCTGTGCTAAATTTCATCAAAATCGGTTGAGGGGTTTAAGCGGGAAAGCGTAACAGACAGACAGAGTTACTTTCGCATTTATAATATTAGTATGGATAATAATTTATGTATGTATGTATGTACAATTTTGGATATGTATGTAGATTAGGGTTGTAACGGAGCTTCGCCTCCGCTTCCGTTACTGCGGAAGTTTCGCAAGAAATCGTATCTTCGTTTCCGCCTCCGCACAATTTTTGCGGAGTTATTACGGAGGTTTATTTACGTATTTTTAAAATAAACTAGCTTTCCGCCCGCGGCTTCGCCCGCGTGGAGTTCGGTTATATCGCGCTTTTTAGATTTCCCACGGGAACATCATTTTTTTCCGGGATAAGAGGTAGCCTATGTTCTTTCTCAGGGTCTAAAGATTGTCTGTGCTAAATTTCATCAAAATCGGTTGAGAGGTTTAAGCGGGAAAGCGTAACAGACAGACAGACAGACAGAGTTACTTTCGCATTTATAATATTAGTATGGATGACGTGAGAGCTGCGACGCTCGACAACCGTCCGGCCGCGGTTGAGCGCGAAATGGTCAAGAATCAACTAGTGCGAGGCGGGAACGCGGCAAACACCATTTGTTTCTCCTTAATTTTCATTACCAGAAAGTAATATTTTTTTTACCAAGTATACTAGTATTAATGTACGTATTTAAAATAAAAATTTTGTTTTAATTAACCATAATTTTAAATATTTTCTATATGTACTTGCACCTCCGCCTCCGCCTCCGCTAACCTCCGCATCCGCGGAGGTGAGACTCGTCACCTCCGCATCCGCCTCCGCCTCCGTTAACAAGCCTCCGTTACAACCCTAATGTAGATACATACGTCATATCCAAAATTTATATCAACTGCTGTTGGTACTAATATTATAACAGATGTTATAATACTGTATTTGCACCAACAGCAGTCCCATTTTTAATGCCCAGGTAAATTTCTATCAATTCTAAGGTTGCCTGGAAAAGATTACATTAGCAATAAGGCCGCTTATTGTATGTTTTGTAGAGTTTAATGTATTTTTTAAGTAAGATATAATTTTATATTTAAAGTTATAGTTTAGTAAGTAAGGGTGACAGGATTGATTGTAACCATCATGAGAAAAATCAGAAAAAAATCTATTCCATGCAGTTTGAAAATTATATGGGCATTTAAAAATTCTTTACGGTTCCAAATTTTAAATGAGCAAAAGTAAATAAACTTAACCACAATAACCGAAAAATGGTTAGTTTGAAAATTCCTAAGGTTTCTTTTTTTGTGTCCATTATTTCGGATAGACTTTTTTTTCTAATTTTTCGCATGATGTCTACAATCAATCCTGTCACCCGTTTCGACTTTACGTTGAGTTTTGTAACAGGCTGTATAAATATCACTATTACTTAAATTAAAATGATTGCAGATTCAAGCCAAGGTCCAGCTAAAATCATGGGCTTAATAGTGGACAAAAAGAAACAAAACATGCAAAATATATTGCCAGACTTTGATGTTCAACTACAAACTTCTTCAATGGAGTGTAGGAACACTGAACAAATTCCTATTATGGGGAAAATGCGAGATTTGTATACACCTCAAATGATAAATGATGATCACATGGACAATAGAACAAAACTAGGTGATCATGATGTTGGTACACAGATGACAAAGCACTATGGTAAGATGATGATAATTTTATCAACACTTATAAATAGAATAAAGTAGGTACTCTTTATTATGTACTGGAGGGGCTTATAGCTAAATAATATCAGACACACAGATCAACTGGTCAAGTTAAACTATGCCACGGTTGGCATGACTCGGAAAGCATGTTAAGATGTTTTTAATTTTATTCCTTCTTTGGCAACTGAGCCGGTTTCGACTATTCTGCCAGTGTCACGTGGTAACGGCAGCAAATAAAGGCAGGCCGTCGAACTTTTCGCTTCGTGGTAGGTGTTAGTGTAGCTGCATGGACACACACATGGGTTAGTAAGACAAAAAATCTAATTTACAGGGACACATAAGACAACAATTAAACTAGTTTATACTATATACAGACTTAAAAATTTGAAATTTGAAAATTTTAACTGGTGCGTATTTTGTGTGTAAATACACACAAAATACGCACCAGTTAAAATTTCAACTCGTTCTCATTTAAGAATCTGGCCAAAAGATTTATTAATTTAGGGGAGAAGTGGGAAAGTAGGGTATGAAAATTAGTTGGGAGAGGGATGTTGAGTTTGAGAATTTTTTAATACAGGTCAAAAGATTTATTATTACGGGAGCAGGAAAAGAAAATATGGTCTAAAGTGCCATCGTCAAGACCGCACTCGCACTGGGAATTATCCCGGACGTGGATCTTTTTCAGGAACACTGGGCTACAACAATGTCCGAGTCTAAGTCTACACAATGAGGAAACAGTTCCCTTTGACAATTTAGGACATTTAGAAAACCAAGGCCTACGCTGATGTTAAGATGTTAGTGTTTAAGATGTTAGTGTAGCTATGGCTGTCATTTGTAGAACTTTGACATTTGTTACGGATCGTCAGAAGCCTAAAAGTCTGACCATGTCTTACCAAGAGGAATACCCCTTGGTAAGACATGGTCCGACCTCGATTAACTGAGTAACTGCCTAGTAACTGAGTTATGAAGGTCAGATATGAGGCAGTCACTCCACATAAAATACTGGTGCCCAGAACCCACCTCAACAGAATTGGGAAAAGGCTAGGCAAAAGACCCTTTATTGTATGGTTATATGCTTTATTGTTTGGTTGTATGTGTTGTTATAGTGTATGTTATGTAAGTACACGATAAATATTACGGATGTTGTAGAAATTTTACAAGGGGTGTTACAAGGCTTGTCATACGTAGAAACATCATGGATAAACTTTTTTACACTTATAAGGCTTTTGGAGTTTCATTTAACTCCTTCCAAAAATTTTGATTACTCCGAGTTGACTAATATTATGACTCCAGTGCCACTTAGGCCAAGCACATGAAAGTCACATCTTATAATGTTTTGCCTCACTTTTTTCTATCTTAAGACTGCTAGTTTTCAGATAGAATAGTGGTGGATAAGAGTTGAAAAGGAGAGGTAGAGAGAATTATTAATATCAACATTTAATTTACAGTTCAAATACCAGATCGTATTGCTCCTGTTCGCGCTCTAGCTGTTTTGCCGACGGTACTTCAAATACAAAGACGTCACATCATCGCAACGCGACGCACATTGCCGGAGAGGGCACGTTTTGGTCCTGTAGAAGGTATGTAAATGATAAACAAGTATCGCGCCTGTATTCCTGTAATGGGTAAGCAAATGTAATTAAATAATATCGGCCGCCGGCAGAAGTTACCACCCATCAGACAAAGTCTTGCCGCCAAGCGATTCGTCGTGTTCCGTCATGATGTCTGGTGAAGCCGTACGGAGGACGGGTCTGAGCAATTGTGTTGCGATGTGTGCCGGGTACGATGTACCAAATGTTGTTGTGTCGGGAGTTTGGTCGTGGAGGGTCTCCAAATCAGTCTCCCTCTGGCGCAGCATCATTGGTCGTGCTGTTGGGTTTAACATTGCATTACTGCTTACCATCAAGCGGGATTCCAGTCAAGCACTAGTTTAAATTATTAAAAAACAAAAGATTAAACTTAATATTATCTGAATAAATTGTTCCAGGTGTAAAATGTAAAATATCTCAATCAGAAGCAGTTGAACTGGTCTTAAGTGCAACTTCAAATAAAAAACCATTATTTCTTTTGAAAGATATGGACGAAGTTATAACACATATTGATACTTCAGATAAAGGTATTTATGATAATATGAAAACTAAAAATTGTGCAAAATATTTTTACAACAAAATTGATACAACTTTGAAATAAATATTTTCAGACAAATCCAACTGGATCGGCTTGTTACCCCTAGGCGATCAGAACTCGGCAAACGTCTGGATTTATGAAGAAAATCAAGAATTATATGCAATCACTACAGAAATTGTGCCATCCAGAAAGCCATTGTTGATTGGTTACAGTAAAAAATATGCCGATACCTATGGACTTATAGGCCCCACAAAAGACTTTGATAAAGGTGATTGATAATCTAACATCCTACTTCCTACTAATATTATAAATGCAAGAGTGTGATGATGGAAGTATGGATGGATGGATGTATTTTTGTTACTCTTTCACACAAAAACGGATTTGGATGAAATTTGACACAGATAGTTGTAACAAACTATAACATAATAGGATATTTTATATCCCAATATCGCCACGGGATCAAATTTTACGCGGATGAAACCGCGGGGCGTAGCTAATAATAATTAACACACACACAGACAACACTGAGTGTAGAGCAAATAAGTTGTTTTTATATGCCGTGTCTCAACTCTTTCCATTTTAATTTATATTTTGTACTCATGAAGTATTCGGTGGTCGGCTAACCAAAAGAACCGACGACTCTGTAGGTTTGGTACACACCAGCGGAGTGGCGGCGAAATCAGCAATTCTATGACAATTGAAAGACTACTACGATTTTATTTACTATAGCATTCTTAAAAACACATGCTCTTGGAGGCGCTCAGAATCGCACGGAAGCGCAAGGCGCGAAGGCACGGTGACGTCGCTCGTACCATCCTCGCCATCAATCCCATGGTCCGCGTTGACCCTTATAGCATTTTTGTACCTAACTCGGTCAGGTCGAATCATGCAATTGTCTACAATTGAAATCTTTTCCATTTCCACAGAACCTCAAGTCCAAAAGTCATGGTGGTGCCACGAATGTCAACAAACATTGCGGTCTGCCAAACATCTCGAGTCTCATACATATTTTTGCCATAAGGTAAAGCAGTACACACGGTATTTATCATAGGCCAATGCCAGTTAAAACCACGGACATACTAGGCGACCAATGTCGTGCAACACGTGTCGCCAGCGACGTTGGCTGCAGTAGCACGACGTTGCCGGACTTCGGTCGACATGTCTGGCAACATCGCGCGACACGGGGCGCCTACTACATTTAGGTATATACTACTACGTTGCTACGGGCATAAGTCGCGCGATGATCGCTAGATATGTCAGGCGAAGTTTCGCAAGTCGCACGACTTCATCTGACGTCTTTGCGGACATAAGTAGCGCGTTGTCGCCATATTTGTCAGGCGAAATCGGCCGGCTTCGCTTGACATGTTACTTGTCGTGGCACATTTGTCCCCTAGTGTATACGTGGCTTCACTACAACACTCTTAGTTGAGTTAAGAGAATAAAACTTACAGCTGTTCTATTTTGAAATAATCTCACTAATGACCCATTTATAGCTTACTTCTCCTAAGAGAATATTATATGAATCAGTAGAATTAACCAGTCTATTCCATAAAAATATGATCGATAAAACTTTGGTGAACTTAGCTTAGAGTGATATTGCATCCATATATTCCAACTGATACTAGAGATTACTAAACTATTACCCGCGCAGTGCAAATATTTGTTTGCATAAATATGAATATTTGCACTGGTCTGGTTGTGCCTCAGAAAGCACGTTAAGCCGTTGGTCCCGGTTGCCATACGAACATCTAGTGGCAGTCGTTACGGGTTGTTGGAGCCCTCGAAAGTCCAACAACTGGTCTAACTGCAATGCTTCGATATCGCCTTCGGGTTGTAGCGGTCAGACGGCAGTCGCTTCACGGAAAATATTGAAGTTTAGCCAAAATCAGCAGTTGGACTGGTGAAGCGAACCCCAGACTCCAAAGCTGAAAAAGCTTAGGATGCAACTGGGATTAACGCTGAGATGATGATGATGATGACTAGAGATTACTACACTATTCAGCTCACTTTAAAGTCACCAATATTTTCAAGGTGATATTTTTACAAAATGCACTACTACTGACTAATCGATATCGTAACTAGCGCAATTCATTGCGAAAGTTTGAGTATACCATCACATGTCACAAGTTTCTGTATTTAATATACTTTCTGTTATAGGAAGATTTTAAACCCCCTAAGCGGCGGTATCGCTGTCGACATTGTAGGCGAACATTTTCCAAAATATTTGCGTAAGTCATAGTAAAGTTTTATATTTTTCAGTAATTTAAAAAGATCTTTTGTATTTATTGTTCTTTATTTTTGTTATTTTAGGTTGAGGCGACATACGACCCATCATTGTCCTGTTAAAATGGAAAAAAAGTAAGTTGGTAGGTACATAGTTTTATTTGAAAACTTCACAAACTATACTAAATTTAATTTCAGTGCATGTTTTTATTTCTATTTCATTAAGAAAAGGACAGAAGATAATATTTTAGTTTAGACCTGTCAAATTAGTCCGCGCCTGACGTAAACTGATGTATTTTTGGTCGCCATGTTTATAATCGCGTCTAAACTGTCTATGGAATATCTTAATTTGACAGGATTAAACTAAAATGTTATCTTCTATCCTTTTCTTTTTGAAATAGAAAGAAAAAGACGCACTGAAATTAAATATAGTTCAGTTTGTGAAATCGGCGCCAGGGTCCAATGTACAAACACACAATTAGCACGTTGTAGCAGCAAGCTGAAGTTGCCTTTGCCGGCGACGCGAGCCACTTGCGCACTAACTCCCTGACTGGCATCCACTTTAACATTTACAGTCAAAAGTGCACTACCACTTTTGAACTTTATCGCAATAACAATAAGTGTCAAAAGTGGAGCTCCACTTTTGACACTTACTGTATAAGTAGAGTTTTGCCACGTTAGCGGCAAGATTCTTTGATTTCTAGACACGCATTAGTATGTGGAACGGCCAGTGGTTCGCAGTGGACATTATCGAGCTACTAGTACCTACGTGTAGGTAAATAAGTGCGTGCTTTACTCAAGAATCGCTATGTAGCAACGTCTTTGTTATGTAACTGGCTGCCAGTTGGCTAATAATAATAATTCACTTTCCAAATACTTTTTGAGCAGCATTAATATCTCTTAAGAGACAACTAACAGATTTAAGACATACCACACTTTGTTTCAGAAATATAGAAACTAGTAACATATCGTTACTGGATGTGACAGCGCCTCCATCAAAAATGAATGTGTCAATGTGCTCTGAAGACAATAAACTCACCTCAGACGAAAGCTTTCAAAACTATACCAACGGACTGGACTTCTCCACAAATCTGTTTGATACAGACCGTATATCCAGTCTTGATATTTCCGGTAACTCCAGATCTGATAATGATGATAATGATCCTTACACCAATGTATATAAAGATGAAAATGGGTTATCTACCGATTTGGATTTTCCAATTCATTGCGAAAACCCTCCGAAAGAGGTTTGTATTATTGAACGATATACAGTAATTGATATAAAGTTACACCTTTTCTTAGAGCATGAGTGCATATACCTATAATTGGGAATAACCTACGGTAAAGAAAGTTTGGAATGTATTCATAGAAATAAAAACAAAATAAATATTTCAGAAACAACCGAAGCAAGTCGAAGAGATCCCTGTCCCATGTCCTCATTGCGATCAAATGGTGGCTAAAGGAAAAGGTCGTCTGCACGTCAGGTAAAAAACTTAACGCGTCTTGCAGCTTTATCGAAAGTGTGAGAGCCAACATAGGCTCTGCAATTGCTGAAATGAGTCATGACATGTCCCCTAATCGGCGAACACATTTTTGTCAAATGATTGCGACTAGTTGGTATCAGTTGGGATCGTTTGGATCGCCCATTGGTCCGTTCGGTCCAAACGATCCCAACTAGTCGCAAATTCGCAATCATTTGACAAAAATGTGTTCGCCGATTAAGGGGCTGGCTTGTGTCAGCTTTTGGGCTTAGTCATTTGGTTTCCGATTTTTTTTTTTTTTTTTTTCGGGGTGGAAATCCTCATAGGATGTCCGCCCCCCTGGGTTGGGCGACGGGGTCTGTCCGACTTTTACTGACCAAAACCACCCCGGTGTCTCTTCTATCACGAGCAAACGCGTGAGGCCGCGGGAGTCTAAATTCTTCCACGGCCCCACACCCTCGTGCTGGCCCGGTCTGTCCGTGCCCCGTCTCCTGCACGGGGTAGTGGGGTGTTAAACTACCCCGTGCATCGCCTCAGGGGCGTGCGTCGACACTCGCGCGCGCCTCCGCCTCGGGGTCCATCGAATAGGGGGCGGGGACTTCCCCATGTCCCTCGCCCCTGGACCCATTCATGGGGGGCGGAAGAGGGTGTTATCCGCCCTTCTTCGGCGCCCGGTGCGTCTTCTGCGGCTCGGGAAGGGAGTTGAGATCTCCCTCTCCCGTTCCGTAGCTTCCTTCTGCGACATCACGTCCTCGCAGAAGGACACCACTGCGTCCCACGACTCTGCGCTGCCGACCATCCTCCGCACTACTGCCGGCAGCGTCAGGTCGCTTCCTACTTCATTTGTGAGGACACGGCGCTGCTCCTCCCAAGCTACACACTCGGAGAGCGTGTGCTGCGCCGTGTCCTCCCCGCATTGGACGCAGTGGTGACACCGAGCGTCCGGCTCCTAGTCATTTGGTTTCCGAATTAACCCAAGTAAATCCCTGGCTATGATCATAGGGAACAGATTCGTTTGCAATGCGGCCGATGTTATATCTCTCATGCTTTTATACCTCGATGACGTCTGCATTGACTTTACTGAAACTGCTAAAGTGACTCCCAATCTTTAGTGGCATGCTCAGGTCAGTGAGATCAGTCGAAAAGTACATTTCTCCTTTCATTCCCTGAAATACCTTCAGAGTCTTCGTCGAGTGCAGAGTCGATTATAGATTATACGCCTGTTACCGGGATCCAGCTGTTAAACAAGCTTGAGCGCTTGCAAAACCTGTGCATTCGCTTTGTTTTCGGTCTTCGAAGGTATGACCATGTTTCTCACCTTGGCAAGGTACTCAGGTGGCTCATACGTCTTCGCAGGAATATTAGGATTTTATATCTCCTTTTCAACATCCTACATAACCCGTCTCATCCCGTAAGTTCAAACCAACAACTAGTAATTCACATTAATATCACATTCTATAAAGAATGTATCTGACATCGACGCACAAACGAGTACCATGGATCCAGTACATGATTCTGAACCCCCCAGTGGTGGAATTTTTCGTCGGCTTTTTCATGATTTAAAAAAAATAAATGTAGTTTTTTTTCACTTCAGACCATTCACAATTGCTGTACTTTTATAACCCAATAAGATTTTAAAGTAAAAATTAAATAATTCGCTAATTACATAAAAAGCGCAATGAAAACAAAACTCGAAAAACGATCTTATCAGCTGATTTAATTCACATCAGGGATCAACGTCATACCTACAAACTCGCACGGCGGCACGCTTGCAACGTTCAAAAGCCGAGCCGACACTTTTTTTTAAACACTGTATTCTGTAACCGTTCATTAACGACTTATATGACTATCATAATTTTATTAGTGGCATGCGGTCTAGCCTTTTCGCGAAGTTTGCGTTACGATGTCAGATACACCCTGTACAGTATAGTCGTGGTGGCTTAGTGGTTAAAATACCAGCCTCTCAAGTATGAGTGCGCTGGTTCGATTCCAAGTCAGCTAAGTACCAATGTTACTTTTCTAAGTTATATGTACTTTCTAAGTATATCTTGGACACCAATGACTGATTATAAGGGGAAGGAAAACATCTTGAGGAAACCTGGACTTTAAGTTTGAAATCGCCAAACCGCATTGAGCAAGCGTGATGATTACGCTCAATCCTTCTCTCTATGAGAGGAGACCTGTGCCCAGCAGTGGGACGATAAAAAGGTTAATGATGATGATGATGATACAGTATAGAATATGACAAAATTACTGGTTTTGATTTAAGCAGTTTATTGATTACATCTGGGTAGCTTCGTTTTATTACTAATAAATGATATCCAGTAAACCTACTTCTACTAGCTAATTAATGATAAATTGACACTGAACTTAAATTCAATTTAAGTAGTTCTTTTTTTAAAACGTTATAGTTTTGTGAATTACAAGCAGTCATGCAATCGTTGATGGTAAGGCGCACTAGTTTATTATGAGCCTATTCACTCTAGCCTTGAAGACACTTAAACTGAGATCAGACGGGAAGACCGGCGCAGGCAAATTGTTTCAGTCCCTCGACGTACCTACGTCGTATAAAAGACGAGGCGAAACTCTTCATCTAAACGTAGCGGTGTCAACAACGTTTGTGAAGCGGACCAGCATAAATCACGCAATGAACGCGATTGACTTATCATTGTGAAACCCATTGCGATCAATTAACAATTTATGTGTATTACGCAATTACCTCTCAGGACGACGGAACCTTGAATTGTTTTGCTGTAAGCGTACTTGTCAGTAAACTATTGTATTTTACTCCGATAAGTTATATTATCGTTCTAAATAATTAGGGTAGGGTCATGTCAACACCCTCCTCACAAGTTTTATATTTGTATCTATATTATTGGGGTTGGGGCCGTTGGGGTAAACGAGTCCTCGAGTGGAGACCGCGTCTCGGCAAACGTAGCGTGGGACGCCCTTGGGCTAGATGGAGCGACGACATCAAAAAGGTGGCTGGCGGAGAACTGCTCAGGATCGAGCTTGTTGGCGTGCCATGAAGGAGGCATATGTCCAGCAGTGGACGAGTGGGGGCTGATGATGATGATGATGATGATATATATATTATTGTAATAGTATGTATATGTATGTATAGTATAGTTTTTATTTCTTTTCCTTGTCATTGTTTCAACTAAAGCACCTGCCATCTAATCTCTTCACCACCCGTGCTTGACTGGTAGAGAATGCCTAAGGCATTAAGTCCACCTCTGTACATTTTCTTTGTGCGAAAGTATAAATAAATAACAAAATAGTTATTGCACGTGTATAAGTCTGTTTAATACAGCCATTTCACTGGCGATATTGTGAAAAAGTCGGAAAATAGTTGTACTTTTCAATTAAGCAAAGTTACAATTTGAATTATACGTGGCTAAATTGGAGTGAAGAAGAGTACAATAGTCACGTATAATGACAAGTGGAGGGACCGGTATATATTACGTTTAGTCTGTCAACTAAATTACGTGGTTTTTTGTTTACCTTTAGGCAACTACCTAAACCGATGGAGTATAAACTAGTTTCCCGCTTACAAAATATAAAATATCTATAATTATGTAACCTATCTATTTGCGCGCGGGTTTTTGGCGGAAAAGTCAAGCCGAGTGTCACGTTCATTTTTCATTGGATTTTTAAAATTATTTATAGTGTTGTTTACTAAATAAAAGCGCGTGATTTATGTAGTAAAAAGTGTTTTCAGTCAATAATTTATAAAGAACATTGTAGCATAGTGGCACCTCATGACTTTACCCCAAACCCCTCCTAGTCGGCTCACGCGGGAAATAAAAAAGGAGATAGGTTAGGTTAAGTTACGAAAGAAAACAAGATTAACGAAGAAATGGCTCAAAGGGAACCAAGCCAAAAACTATTTAAAAAAAACTATTTGCGCGCCATTTCTTGTGTGGTGTACGTGACGACAAACGAAATGACGCTATATTATGCCCCTCTTCGAAAGTCGTATCGACTACATTTTTATTATATTTACCTAACAAATTCCTTTATTTATTCACAGTAAATGTCCGGGCCGTCAATTTAAATGTGTATGTGAAAAGGTTTTCACAAGTAAGAAACAGCTTACGGAACACGTTTGGACACAACATTCGAAAGACAGCTCGAGCGTATTGCAGAATGTAAGCCGAAATTAAAATCGTTAATATAAACATTATTATCACAATGTTTTGTATTTATGATCGATTTTCCTTGATTTTCTTAGCAGGACACTGATGATAATAATCAGCCTGCAGAAACGACAAGTACAATATGCACTACCCCGGCCATAGGCCCTGCACAATACAAATGTGAACTTTGCCAACACTCTTTCAAGGTAAGAAAGTAAAAATATTATTTATTACATAATTCATACTTTATTGTTTTAGGATCCCGTACCGAAAAGCTAAAGATGGCATAGCCAAAATCAAGTCATTTATTCAAATTAGGCTGAGAATCAGCGCTTTTTGAACGTTAATATTACATAAGGCAGTCGCCCAAAACGCCCACCCATTGCCACTTCCTAGTACTTTCGCTGATAGTACCTTATACAACGTGTAACATAAAGGGTATATACATAACAAAGGCATGGCATCTTTACATGATATCAAACGATATTGGAAGAGTTTTTTAATCCTATCTCTTTATGTTAGGAAGTTATGAGGAAAAACATCGCCTGTGATAGGCTACTATCATACTAGTCGCACAGAGATATTGAAGACATTTATCGGATTTTGGCAAGTAACGTGACGGGTAACGAGTAGTTATTAACGTATGTAGTGTGCTGCCACGTTTGTTATGATTTTATTTTAAGAAACCCACGAGACCGATTATTTGATACCAATTTTTTGAGTATTTTATTTTGAGTTGAAACCCTTCCGATATCGTTTGACATCATCTAAAGATGCCATGCCCTTGGTATGTATATACCCTTTTTGTTACACGTTGTATAGTCCCGCCATATTACTAACCCAGATTTTTATTACTAAGTCTAAGCCAATCTATCTGGACATCCGTCGGTGTCATAGAGTCGTTTCCTTTGAATCTATATAACTAGTTACAGAGTTTAATTTATTCTAACAAATACAACGAACTTTTAGTTTTGATGCAAAAGAGAATTACTTCCAAAACGGCAATACTTACTTATAGTTATACGCATCAAATAAATAAAAAAAAACAACATGTTGCACTCCGGGATAAGTATCCGGCAGAAGTAGTAATTTCACACGAAATGGTTTATCAGTATAAAATACAATATTCATTTATTGTGCTGTCATAGACAAATATCAATCAGTTCTCAAAAAACCTGCATAACGATGCTAAAAAGTAAGTTTTCACTTCAAAAACTACAAACTAAAGGAAGATGGAACTCGCGAGAAATTTTAAAATAGCACATTTCTAAGTTTTGTATTAATGTAATGACTATTTTTCCGTATCAGCGTCGAGGTATGCTGGTGAATCATTTATGGCGCGTTCACAACACGGTGTCTGCACGAGTTCCGCTGGAGCGACGCGTACGCCATTTTCCGTGTGGAACATGCCCCAAAATATACAGGACAGCAGCCAAGCGAGACCGACATGTGCAGAAACATCATCCAGGTTAGATACTCGATACGGAACTGTAAAATACGAGACGCGTACTTTTTTTTTAAATTAATCATTATATGAAAATATAACATGTAGGTATCTATCTGCAAAATATGAAGATTTCACAAAGGATGACGCAATGGGCGGTTTTATCGCTAAGAGAGATATTTTAAAGGCAACCTTTGGATTGAATGCCAAAGGTAAGAAAAGACAAATAGTAGATATACACAATTTAGATTACAATAAATAAATATGTATGTATGTATATCTATTAACAAATATGAACCAACAGCAAATGAAATATATTTAGTGATAACGATTAAAGAGAAGTGCTTTTATACCATACGACAATGCTTGGCTCTGAACTTGGCTCTTGTTGTTTATAATTTACTAGCGGCCGCCAGCGACTTCGTTCGCGTGGAGTTAGTTATGCTCCGCTCCTATCGATCGCAGCATGATGTTATATAGCCTAAAGCCTTCCTGGATTAAAGGGCTATCCAACGCAAAAAGAATTTTTCAAATCGGACCAGTAGTTCCTGAGATTAGCCCGAACAAACAAACAAACTCTTCAGCTTTATATATTAGTATAGATTACTAATAATTGTATCATTATAAGCTATACCCCGACTATTGTATTAGGTCAGCCTGTGATGTTAGTTCTTTTTTTATTATTATAAACTAGTACTTGACCGCAATCCCACCTGATGGTAAGCAGTGATGCAATCGTTGATGGTAAAGCGCGCTAGTTTATTACTAATAATTGTATCATTTATAAGCTATACCTCGACTATTGTATTAGGTCAGCCTGTGATGTTAGTTCTTTTTTTATTATTATAAACTAGTGCTTGACCGCAATCCCGCCTGATGGTAAGCAGTGATGCAATCGTTGATGGTAAAGCGCCCTAGTTTATTACTAATAATTGTATCATTTATAAGCTATACCTCGACTATTGTATTAGGTCAGCCTGTGATGTTAGTTCTTTTTTTATTATTATAAACTAGTGCTTGACCGCAATCCCGCCTGATGGTAAGCAGTGACGGATTAAGACTACTTCATGCCCTAAGCAATCCACGCCTGTGGGCCCCCCTATCCGTATGTCAACTAGAATCGGTCACAACTTGAATTCCGGTACATTCGAATTGCCGAATGCACTAGCGGGCAGCGAGTGGGCAAGCGGGAGCGGGGTTATGATTCTATTAGGTCGGACTCTATGTCAACTTAAAACGCGCGAATTTTCAAATTAGTAGACTTTTTTTTTGTGCTTCTTCTGGGGCCCCCCAGACGTGATGCCCTAGGCAATTGCTTAATTTGATTAAGGGTTAATCCGTCACTGATGGTAAGCAGTGATGCAATCGTTGATGGTAAAGCGCCCTAGTTTATTACTAATAATTGTATCATTTATAAGCTATACCTCGACTATTGTATTAGGTCAGCCTGTGATGTTAGTTCTTTTTTTATTATTATAAACTAGTGCTTGACCGCAATCCCGCCTGATGGTAAGCAGTGATGCAATCGTTGATGGTAAAGCGCGCTAGTTTATTAAGAGCGTATTCACTCTAAAAAACTGAGTAAATAAGAAGGAAGACTGCATTTGAGCGAGGTGATTGTCCTATTATCTTTATACGGTCGAATTGAGTAACCTTCTCGACGGTTTCCCCTTTTTGGGAACTCCTCAACGGTTTACAGTAGGTATCATGTGTTTGTGCTTTATTAATTTGTTTTGATAAGAAGATAAGAACCTTACACCTAGACGAGTTGTGACTGTCATTAGGGGGATGATGAAGACAAAGGTCAATTCAGGGAACTTCTCAACAGTGTACAGTAGTTACCTTGTGCAAGGACTTAATTTGTTTTTTAATAATTATAATTTAGTGCTTGACTGCAATCCCGTCTGATGGTAAGCAGTGATGCAATCGTTAATGGTAAAGCGCGCTGGTTTCTTAAGCCTATTCACTTAGTAAACTTAGTGAATAGGAAGGAAAACTGCAGTTGAGCGATGTAATGCAATGTTAAACCAAACAACACCACCAACGATGTTGCGTCAGAGGGACATTGATCTGGAGACCCTCCACGACCAGACTCCCGACACAACAACATTTAGCGCATCGTATCCGGTACATATCGCAGCACAACTGCTCAGACCCGTCGTCCGTACGGCTTCATCAGACATCATCCGGAACACGACGAATCGCTTGGCGGCAACACGACTTTGTTTGGTGGGTTGTGACTTCTGCCGGCAGCCGATGTTATGGCCGGGAAAAATTGTTGTAGTGTTTATAACTAGTAATTATGTGTTTTTAAAAACAAATAAGTAATAGTAGTTTTGAAAAGGCCAGTGATTACTGTACTGCTTAAAAAGTGAAGAATTTGTCACAGAATCTAGTGGAATGCAAAGGCATCTCTAGTCGCAAATTTTCCGATGACCTTGGATATCTGATATGTGTGTCATGAACGAACTTGAAACGTTCTCTACGATAAGAGTCGGTTTTAGTATTAAACAGAATACTTGTAGGGCTGAAATAAGATATGAGAATTCCGGCGAAGACATATAGGAAGCCACTTGAGGTTTGTACGAAATTCAGACATGATGAAATACGATCATTATTTGCGCAAGCAAATAAATGCAAATAAAGTAAATATCATGCAAAAGTATTAAAGTTTAACTAGTTGTGCCTCTTTATTCAAACTTTATAGATACTTTACTTCCATAATTACTCAGTATCAACCCGCATTCTTTGCGCTTTATGTTAGCAGGCTGGCTCCTTCTTACGGCCAAATGTGAGTGTACCTATGCCACCTATATCTCGAAGGCCTCTGCCTCGAATCTTGCGGGCAGCGGGGCGGCGCACTATGGGAAAGCCCCATACAAGGCCGTCTCAAAACCGTTTCACGTGAAAGTCGTTGTTATGGAGTAGAACTAATTAATTAATTTAGTCTTATAAATAAGCTTTCTTTTCTATATTTTTTAATTATTTTTTGCTAACCATAATGTATATAAAAAGGCATCAAAGCTAACTCATGTTCAATGATGTGATTTTGGCACAATACATTACTACAATTCAACGAGACATTACTCGAAAGTTTTTCTTATAAATGTAATAATGTTAAAATGTATAAGTGTTATACATTTTTGAAATGTTTATAATCTCCTCATAACGTTTCTTAAATAATATTATATATAATAAATAAATAAATTAAAATTAACCAATGTAGTTTAAGATGGTATAATTTTCAGGTTACTTTTTTTTTAACGAGACTTACCCGTTTACCGCTGTTTGCCGCTGTCGAGATATTTGTTGTATTACGATCTTTATACATTAGTTTACACAAGGAGAAAAAAAAAAGTTGCGCATACTTGCGCCTTTTCTGACACGGTACCAAAACATATCGCGAGATAATTTTTTTCCAATATCTTTTTACTGCTCACATAATCATCTGTTATCTATTAAGGTCAAATTGATAAAATGGTCATTATTATTTATAGTTATTTGTGGTTTTGATATAGTTTTGACCACCATATTTGATAAAATATGGTCACTATATCAATTAGGGTCAAATTAAAAACAGGTTGGTTATGGGAAGAGTGCAAATATTAGTTTCTTATCTTTTTGCACATAGCACTAATTCATTGGCCTATAAAAGAAAGGCGAACCCTGAAACATCCACAGTTGTTCATCAGAAATTCAGTTGCCTTAAAAAAGCAGTTAATACCTATTTTCAAATATTCACAGAAGTTATCTGATTTGAAAATAATGGGTGAATTTGTTTGTAGTAAACGAGAGTTGTGCAATTTGTTGATAAATGGGAATAATATAGAAAACTACTTGCAAGAAAATTTCAATTTGTCACCAGAGGATATGAATACTGTGGTCTCCTACATTCAAAGAAACTTGGTATCTAAATGTAACGAACGCTGGAGAAATGCATCCCGGAAAAGAGAACGCTTTGAAAGTAATAACGTCGACTGGTTAAATGGTGAATTTCGTGTTCCACTGGAGTGTCGAGTCACAGTTAATGACCCTAATACGTCTGGAAGCAGTGCAGGTTGCAGACCATCGAAACCATACGAAGCATCTTCAGAAAAAACAAAGAAACGAAAAAACATGCAATTAATACAAGAGTACGGACTGGACTGTGTGCTCAATGCATATACTCAGGAGTTGCGGTCTATGGGTGAGACGGAGGAGGCCACAATTGTTAATATTATACGAACTGCGTCAAAAAATGATAAGAAAAAGTTTCTTAAATTCATAACTGAGAACTCTGAAGATGTTATACCTTTTACAAAGGAAGAAGCACTGCGGATATTTATTGACTTAGACCTTAACAAAGAACAGTATGGGAAACTTCGTATTTGTTTGGCGGACAAAAACTGCTCAGTGTTTCCTTCTTATCCAACTTTAGCCGAAGCGAAGAAGATGTGTTACCCACCAGATTCGAGCATAACCATTACTAACATAAGTGCAAAAGTCAATCTGCAAGACTTATTGGGTCATACTGTGGCACGTATATTACTAATTGGTTCAGTTTACAAAAACGGTTTAAGACAGTTGAAACTATTCTGCAAATGGGGTTGTGACGGGTCATCAGGGCAAAGTGAATACAAGCAAGTTTTGCCCGAAGAAAGCGATTTCACATCAGATGCGAACCTTTTTATTGCTTCACTTGTACCCATTAAACTCATAGATGAGACAACTAATATAGTTATTTGGAAAAATGAAACTTGCTCATCCGTAAGATATTGCAGACCTATATTGATAGAATTTGCCAAAGAAAACTGAAAGCGGTAGTAGTGAAAACTTATTCAAATTCAAAGACTGTTTGAAATCCATTTCTTTCTCTGATGTCTATCTTAGTAAAGACCCAAACGTAGCATATAATAATTTTTTGGAGCTTTTTCAATTGTTTTATAATTTATGTTTTCCAATTGTATTAAAAAAAAGAAAACTAATAAAAAAACCAAACTGGCTAACACCTGGTATTAGACGGTGTAGCCAAATAAAAAGACAGTTGTTATGGCACCATAGATTAAAACCATGTAATATAAACGTGACTAAACTTCGAAACTATTCAAACAGACTTAGGAAAATAATAAAATTGACCCAATTGGCGAAAAATAACTATAAAATAAGAACAGCACATAATAAATCGATGATGACTTGGAAAATAATAAATGAAAATAGAAGCAACTCTCCACCAGAGTATATAAAAGAAATAATTAATGACGGAGTTAAATACACTACACCCAAAGACATAGCAAACATGTTCAACGACTACTTCATAAGCCAAGCAGAAAAACTTTCCACTGCTTCGACACATCTGACTGCTAACAATAGAATAGATTACTCATTGCACTCGATGTTTTTTGCCCCTATCTTACCACATGACGTAAGTAAAATTATAAAATATTTAAAAAATAAAAATAGTGTAGGTTATGACGATATTTCAACAACGGTTGTGAAATATGTTTCCGAAATAATATTACTTCCCCTCAGCTACATAATTAATTTAAGTATTGAATCTGGAACCTACCCTGATAAACTTAAACCTACTATCATAAAACCATTATTTAAAAAAGGCGATGAAAGAGACATTAAAAATTACAGGCCAATAGCTCTTATTCCGGTAATATCCAAGATATTCGAAAAATGGATATGTAGATCTATAGAAGCATATCTCGATAGACATAATGTACTTGTAAAGCAACAAAAAGGTTTTAGGAAAGACCATTCAATCAATATGGCAATATATGACTTTCTAAATGATATTATTCCTAACGTGAATGAAAGAATCCCAATTTCAGCGGTGTACATGGATATGACAAAGGCATTTGACTTGGTCAACCATGATATACTGCTGAGTAAGCTAAACGCGTATGGGATAAGGGGTAATGTTTTATCACTAATAAGTCCTATCTGAAAAATAGAACACAACACACCGAAATAAGTCGAATTTGTAACTCAAATAAAACAGTTGTAAAATACATATCCAAAGAACGGGAAATACACTATGGTGTGCCCCAAGGCAGTGTGCTAGGGCCTTTGCTATTTCTTATATATATAAATGACTTTCCTCAAAATATACCCTATCCTATGACATTGTTTGCCGACGACAGTACTATCATTGTTAAACTTGACAAAAATAATAATGATTTTGAAACTAAGATAACAAATGCATTGCAACAAGCCGTTAACTGGTTAGAACATAACAACTTAATTATTAATTTAAAGAAAACTAAAATTATGAACTTCCGTCAAAGAGTTGCCCATTCGAAATTAAACGTAAGCTTTAACAATGAAAAAATTGAAGAAGTTGAAAATACAATTTTTTTAGGCCTAACTATTGACAATAAACTTAATTGGAAACAACATACTTCAATATTAATTAAAAAAATTAGTAAGTTTGCTTTTGCTTTGTTTAAACTGAAGAAAGTAGTCAATCAAACTGCGGCAGTAACTGCATACTATGGATATGTCGATTCACTACTGCGCTACGGAGTCATGTTTTGGGGTAACTCCTGCAATAAGGATATGGTGTTCAAATCACAAAAAAGATGCATTAGGGCTATTACTGGTATAAAAATAACCGACAGCTGTAAGCCTTATTTTGTTTTGTTAAAAATAATGACTTTGCCTTGTTTGTACATATTTGAGACTGCTGTATTTGTTAAAAAGAACATGCATTTATTTAGAAAAGCATCTGAACATCGCTATAAAATGATTAGAGAAAAATACAGACATGAACTATGCGGTCGACCTTCAAAGACCGCTTTGATGCACAAAAGCATACTTTGTATGGCCCCAAAAATATTTAATAAATTACCAAATGGGATTAAGGACCTAAATATTATTCAATTTAAAAACAAATTAAGACGTCTATTATTGGAGAAAAGTTACTATACAATTCAGGAATTCCTTAATGACAAATTGTAAGTTATTTGTTGTTACATTGATACCCATTTAATTTTGACATTATACTATTTCTTAAAAATAATTAACTTGACATTGCCACCTATTAATTTTGAAATTGTATTATATAACTTATTTAACATCTATTTAATTTTGACATGGTATTGTATTTTGACATTGTAAGTTATTTGACATTAATATTTATAAAAATTTGACATAGCATTATCATTATATTCCAAATTCATTAAATTATTCATCATTTTAATATATTGATAATCCTTTTCATGATTTTAAGTTCTGTTAAAGAGTGTATGCCTTTATGGTAGATTTTTGAGGAACTGATTTATTACATATTAAGATCACATTGTAAAATGTACTTACCAAAAATCACACTAATAAATGAATTATGAATTATGAAACTCCTGAAAAAACCGCTTCTGTTGTGGCTGATATCAAAAATCAAATTGAAAACCTGTCTCCTTCCATGATAAATAAGAATGGTGAAGTAATTGAAATTACTCATAACCTATTTTTAACCATGATTGATGGTAAAGTAGCACAAGTTTTAACTGAAACTCCTTCGAGCGCTTCTTGTACAATTTGTGGTGCTACTCCTCGGCAAATGAATAACTTAGAGGCAGTTAGGACACGAGATGTGAATGAAAGTTCATTTCAATATGGACTGTCAACACTACACGCTTGGATTAGAAGTATGGAGATGATTTTACACATATCCTATAACTTGTCTTTCCAAAAGTGGTCAGCCACTACACCAGAAAATAAAAAAAACAAAGACGAAAAGAAAAAACTGGTACAAAAGCGGTTTAGGGAGGAAATGGGACTGCATATCTATAAACCTCGACAAGGCACTGGAAATAGTAATGACGGCAACACAGCTCGGAGATTTTTTCAGAATTACTCTTGCTCTGCAGACATTACAGGTGTAGACGTAGAACTTATAAAACGAATGTACCTACATTATACTACAAACTATGTCATCTGGAATGGCTATTAATTCAAAAAAATTCGGTGAATACGCATATAGTACCGCCCAACTGTACGTAAATAATTATAATTGGTATTATATGCCTTCCTCCGTACATAAAATACTTATTCACGGAGAAAAAATCATTGAGTACTATGCTATACAGGGCCGCGCCGCCCCTGTGTGCGAAGTGTGCGGCGCACACAGGCGCCAAGTCAATAGGGGCGCCGGGCCGCCTTTGCCACCGAAATTATTTTTGTTTTCTAAATTTTTGTTTTTTGTAGTAAAGTATTGATAAGTAAGTAGGTACAATAGGCACAACATAGGTCTTGTAAACAACAAGACATACTTATATTACGCTTATTGAACAAGTCTCTCAATGTTTATATATTTATTAATATTTACGTTTATGGTTTCATTTCACGCTTAGGATTTTAGTTTACATTACATACGATCTCAACTTTAAAAGGGCGGCAGTTCTTTTGAACCTTAAACAAAGTACTTATTAGTTATTTTGAACCGTAGTAGTAGGCGTCGAGCCGATTCTCCGATATTAACGAACGAAATAGCTAAAATAAAACAATTGATTGAACAATCATTTGAATTTTGATTGAAAGTGTGTGTGTAAGGTGCGCATAGTATTTTTATTATAAAATAATACTTAGTTTGTGTGTTACTAATTGTTTTAACGTGTTTTCACGATGAGTGATAGTAATCATAATAAAAAAAAGAAATTATCTGATCACCAGAATCTAATAACGAAAAGAAAACAAGAAAAAGAACGTAACAAAAATGCAACTAAAACAAGTAAATATTTTACGGCTCTACCATCAACTTCCACACATTCATTAGAGACAGAAACCAGTCATGTTTCATGCATCGATGAAAGTGTTATTAAATCTGATTCAAAAAACGCTTCATGCAGTGGTATGTACTTTTATGTGATTTTCTATACAAATAAATATAACTTCTGTTTGGGATATTTTAAAAGAATGATATTTTTTTTTTTCAATTTTGAATAGAAAATTTGACTTTTTCCGACCGGTTTAGAGCTTAGACGCAAGGAACAGACACAAAAATTATTCACGTACGAATGATACCGATTTCAAAAATATGCCGACTTATCTTGGAAATACAATTCATAATGAATTAATTTGCATACTCGGTAACCAAATTCAACATTATATTTTAAATTTAAGTTTTTAATTTTTCTATATTTTTTTTTTTTTTTTTTTTTTTTATTTATGTCGAATTAATAAATATTTTTCAATAACACTAGATTGTACCTACTCCTGACGTTTCACACGTAGAACAAATTAGTATAAGATTTGTCAATTTTAACACAGAAACTAGAAAGTAAGAAACAAGAGAGCATTTTCTAGCTTACTGTCCAATTATCAATACAACTGGCGCTAGATTAACCTCTTTTATTATAGAAAAAAACTATTTTTACAAAAAAAAAAAAATCTACCGACTTCCCTGTTCATGGTCATGGTGTTTTGGTTTATGTATATTCATTTTTACCACCGACTTCCGAAATTAGTTATTTTTCACTTGTGGAAGTCTTTGATCTTTTTTTTTTTTTTTTTAAAAAAAGTTTTTATTTTACACATTTTAGTCGTGAAGAGTACTGTTCAGCTGCATCCGGTTAGATTGGATGCTGACACGACGAGCAAACGACGTAATGTTGTTTGCTTTAATTTTTACTCGTAATTTTAGTTTAAAAATGGAGCCATTGAACCGATTTCTATAAAATTCCTATGAAACCAAAATGAAAGTATGAACAATGCTAGACATGACGCGATTACGGAACTTAAATTCAGTCTCTTGATTATAATTGATTGTTGAACTTCAATGCTGTACATTTTTGAGGACTTGCCTCAACTGCCCATAGACTCTTCATCATCAGATTTATTGCAAACCATAATTTTAATCCATATAGGTGCAAAGTTCTCATCAATATAAATGAATTAATTCCAAGCACGATGTTGCTACTGTAAACCATTGAGGAGTTCCCTTAACTGTTCTTTGTCTTCATCATAAAACCCCTAATGACAATCACAATACATCAAGGTGTAAAGCTCTTATCAATACAAATTAATCAAGCACAGACACCAGGTAGGTGCTGTGAATCGTTGAGGAGTTCCCTCGACTGTCTCCCAGCTCCATCATTACATCTGCCCCAGACCTTTATTACCTCGTAGTGCTTTAATATACTTAATGAAAATACTTAGAAATGCACTAGTCATCCATACGATTTTTGAAAGTTCCCCTTGATTTCTCTGTTCTTCCATCATCAGATCCTGACCTGGTGACTATGGGACCAACAACTGGAAAGTATACCCATTTCAAACAAAAAAAGAATTTTGCAAATCGGTCCAGGCATCATCGAGTAATCGGGGAACATACATAAAAATAACATATTTCAACGAATTGATAACCTCCTCCTTTTTTAGAAGTCGGTTAAAAAGAGGCGCTTCATAGGTTCCGCACACAGGCGCAGCCGGGGGTCGGCGCGGCCCTGATGCTATATTACCTATCGGACAATTGTCCGAAGACGCTCAAGAATCCCGCAACAAGGATTACAAAAAGTTTAGACTTCATCATTCTAGAAAATGTTCAAGAGCGGCTACCAATACAGACGTGTTCCATACCATAATGTACACTTCTGATCCATATATATCAAGTTTGAGAAATACCTCAGAAACAATATCGAAAGAACTTTTCGATGAAGCCAAGTCCCTTCTTGCTGTCAACGAAAATCTGTAGAAGATTGTTGAATTTTGTACATTATTTTTTTCTCGTTAGACACTGTTTATACAATGATATTTAATTCTATTTTATGTAAGTAAATTTAAAAAAAAAGTATATTTTCTAATGCATGTATTTTTTTTATTTTTTAAATAAATTAATAAACATAATTTTCAAAATTATTATTTTTTCTTTTAAACCTTATACATTCACGTATATGTATGCAAAATTACAGATCATTTAGTTTTGAAATAACTGAGATACGGAGTTTTGAGACGAAACATACGCGTTTTTCCCATAGTGCGGCGGCGGCGAGTGAGCGGCGGGATCTTATACGTAAAATCAAACGGACCGGTTCTCGAAAACAGCGGCGCGAGAGCGGGGCGGTGGCGGGCAGCGAGCGGTGTATTTCTTGCGCTCGAATCTAGCGGGAAGCGGGCGGGCAGCGAGCGGTGATCGAGCGTTAGGAATAAATTTGAATCAAAAAGATGTTGCCGCCATTGTTCAGACATTTCTTTTGCGAATAAAAACAAATATCTCGTCGACACAATCGTGAACACAACACTACGCGGCTATAGTGACGCGCAATCTGCCCGCTAGTTTCGAGAACGGGTTTTCGATGCCCGCATGGCTCCCGCGCCGCTGCCGCCGCCGCCCCGCTGCCCGCAAGATTCGAGGCAGCGGCCTAACCGTCTAGAAAATATACTAGGATGTTTTAAAACGTATAGGTCTTTATGTATAATTTACAAGTACGCTTATTTATAATGCCGTGCTTGCCTATAATCTAGGGATCTGCCATTTTTGACAAAAATTGTGTGTCACAGTATTAAGTTACTAAGCCTTTATTCAAAATAATTATGTGCAGGAGCCTCTAAAGAACGAAGTCTGGCACTGGAAGGTGGCACGCGTGTATGTGAGCCGGCCATGTGCTCCGCGTGCCCGCGCCAGTACGCCACGCGTGCCAAGCTGCTGCAGCATCAGAGAGCACATCATCCTTTTTTGGTAACACACTCATCAGTAGCTTGTTTAGGAATTATCGTAATCGAGATAATTTGGTGATAGTATTTTCTGAAAAACAGTGGAAAGGTCAAGGTCCTTCCGATCAAGCCCTAAGACATCACGATCGTGATTACGCCACATAAAACGCGAAATGTAGGTATTAAACATATTTTATTTTGTTCTAGACAACACTACCAACTACCAAAAATACCACAAAAAAACCAAGTAAAAGGTTAGGTAAGTTAAAATAATATGTAAGTACCTACGTTTAATTTTTACACATAGACAACTCTTAATGTGTATTATTTTAATAAGTTGTTTCTCAATAAATGATTGAATCTGACGGTGTTTTTTTTTTTTTAACTTATGAATCCTATGATCGGTCCTAGGGACCTTGAAAACAACGTACAAGGAGACGTAGTCAACTCGCCGCGTCCCCTTTTTTTTTTAGCTGGCCCGCATTGTGTTCCAGCGCTGGGCAAAGGACTCCTTTTTTCCTTCCAAACTTCCCCTTCCTGTGTCATGTTGGCCCTGAAAACGACCACTTTTGACAAGAGTAATTTTTTTAAGTACAATACGACACATACCGTATCGAGAATTTGAAACCATTGCATATGGCCATGGCGAAATGAGAATTGTCACATTCAAATTCTGTGTGTTTACCTATTATTTGTTCATTGAACCTGATAAAGCTTGTCAAGAATTTAACAAGAATCGAGTTCAGCACATTTATCTCTTTTCCGCGTCGATATTTCGTGACCAGAGTGAAAGAGAAGAACAAAGAATCACTTTCGTCGCATACAAAAGGTTTAGTGACGACATACCAAGCTGATCATGTTTGTTTTCATTCCGCAAAAGGCAAATAGGCAGTGCGCAACTACAGTGCAGTGAACTGCAGTGATTCTATTACTAATTAACTGCCCATTCAATAATTTGTTTGATAGGACTTTATTAACATTCTGCGGTAATTCTGTGTTATGTATTGATTTTATATAGAATAATGTTGACAGTTCGAAGTATCGAGTGTTGTCCTATCCAGAAGCTTAGAGAAACTCACCCGTTGAAGTGATGAAATGTGTGAACTGTGTTAGAATGGATTATGACGTTGAAGAAGGGACGATACCAAGAGATTTTATAGAATACGACTTCGCAGAAGATGCGCTGGACTTTGAGGTTAGTTTTAGTACTACTTTTAACATATCTCCATCTTACGACTTACTGACCAAGTTTTACTTAACTAAGCACAGAGTACATTTGAACTAAGTATTTAGTCTTGATTTTAGATGTCATCTAAGGTTTTAATATGTAAAGTTGTCAAAAAGTGGGGTCACTGAAAAATAACTGTATTAGATTGAGACATTATGACCAGTCAGATAAAGTTAATTATTTCTTGATTGCCAAAGAGATTTATAATTTTAATGTCATTGTTGATTGCCGTTGGCGTACTTCCCTATTAGGAAAACATTTAATGGGATTAATTAATTATTATTAAATTGTCGTTTTTTCAAAAAATACTCACAAGGTTTTGTATGTATCAAGCGACCCTTTCGTAAAATAAGAATTTGCTTAACATACCTAAATCTAAACGGATAATAATCATGTCATGCCAGTAGAGACCTACCACCTTGCCCTCAAATCGACAACTCTTTATCTTAAGTTCATAAGTTTTGTTGTTATGGACTGGTTATGATTCATAGCCAGGTCCATAACAAAACAAAATGTCACACTTCACTCCTCGAGGTAACTAGGTATGATAAAAAATAATCGATTTTACTTTTAATCGATTATTATTTTCGTATAATCGATTTTCAAAAACATATTAAATATTTTTTTATAAATCGAATACCTAAATAAATCACGGCATTAAATCGATTTTCTTAAATAGCGCCATCTATGCGCCGTGTGGTTGTTGGTAAACAACAAAAATGTCTTCGAACCGTAAAACAGCTTAAAGCGGCTGGCAAAAATAGTTTATAACAAAGAAGGATAATACCACAGCAATAGGCATGTACTGTTCGAAAGAATTAAAAACTTGTAGTAATAAGTAAATAATATAAGATTATTAGGTTACTCATTATTATTATTATAATATAACGTTTAATGATACTGATTATTTTTTAGTTTTTAATTGGTTGTTCAAATATTGTTTTATTTGGTTTTAATCTGATGAATTGTTAACAGGAATACCTTAGGTTTATTATTAGAATACGAAAAGCATATAGCATTTTAAGTAATACATAAATTCTTTTTTTCGCTAAAATCGATTATTTATTTTGATTAAAATCAATTTTAACAAATCGATTAATAATAAATAAAGAAAAGTCGATTTTTATTAAATCGATTATTTTCCATTAATGTCACATCCCTAGAGGTAACTCATGATTGTATGGGTGGGTGTGTAAAGGCAGACCATTCTCGTCTGTTTCAATCATGCCAGTGGGTATAGAGCATAGAGTATAACAATAATCAGGTACGTATATACTCTGTATAGGTATATACCAAAACAACAAACAAACTTACTATCTATACAGTTACACTACGATCGACGAGTATTGCGGCAGGTAGTTGGCTAGCTAGGCGCGTTCAGCTAATCGTAGCTTCGTGATTGAGCGCAGCTGGAGCGGATATTTTCGTGGGATGCGGTGACCGTGGGAATTCTGTAGAATTCCTAATCTTACTGATTAACGTAGTGTAGCGCTACAAAATCGTCTAGTGAGTGGTGTGAAATTAATGAACTTCGAACATGGTGTGTTTCGGCGATAGATGCGGCTGCGGCGCGTTTTGCCGCCGTTTGTTTTGTCGATCTCGACCACCGGAGACAGGTGAAAATGAAGATAACTTACCGGTGTCATTGGTAATTTTTATAATAGAAAATATTTATATGAATTGAGTTTATGTTTAGTATTTATAAAAGTAATGTCTTTTTTTTTTTCTTTTAAGTGTAGGTGGCGCTTGCTTTACACTCGTAATTAAAGGCTGTTTAGTTCCTACTACAATAAAATTGAAGTTAATCCTTGAGAAAAACTATTCAGACGTGCAGTGTTTTTTACTCCACCTTGAAGTAACGAATTTAAACATAACATGACTCGCTGTTTAGATATATAAATAAACAAGCAGCGCCCCGCGGTTGCACCCGCATAGGTTCCGATATGTTTTTTTTATATGCTTCGCTCCTATTGGTCGCAGCATGATGTTATACAGCCTAAAGCCTTCCTGGCTTAATGGGCTATCCAACGCAAAACATACAAACTCTTCAGCTTTATATATTAGTATAGATAAGTACTTACTTTATTTTAATAGTTATATTTTTTCTTGACTGTCTTATCAATAATAGGGCTCAACGCTCACCCACTCACTTAGACTTTAAAAAAAAAACAACTTTAATTTATTATAAGTTTTAATAAACGTGTCAAGGAAATGCTTCTCAAGTTGAATAAGTTCCATAGCACGAGTAGTTATACAACTTAACACAACGTATCTACTTTACTAGTAGATATTTAAACTAAATGACGCAACGCAAGCGATGTTTTGATGACCATGGATATTTTATATTTGGGGAAAAACTAATAAAAAGGAAAAAAAAAATACCTATTTACTTATTGCTACTCGCACAGAAATATCACAAACTAAATTATATGCCTACTTAGATATATAAAAAACTAAATTATTATATGGGGCTAATATAATAATCATTCATTTATAATTTCATTTCGATAATTTTGTTAATATAACCATTCAAGATTTTGTGCATATTTTCTCATAAAAACATAAAGAAATATGTACAAAACCTTAAAAAGAAATTCATTGACACTGGTCGCCAGTAGCGTTAGGGTAGGGCGCGGTTGGGCGATCGACCAGGGCGCCGGATGAAAAGGGGCGCCGCAGGTGCCTCCACTGACCTTTTTTATTGTTCTGGATGGGAAATCATCAAATGACCTCTCGCGCTCCGGGCAGAGCGGAATGGCGTGTCAGACTTTTACCAACCCGCAACCCTGACCCAGGAGGCATCGGTCTTCGTGGACCCCGTCACAATGTGCTGACATCTCTTTGAGGCGCGCGTGAAACACAACGCGCCGTTGACCCGGGACTGGTCCGACAGCAAGCACGCGCCTACTGTAGCTGGGAGTCCAATGTTGTCTCTCTAGGATTCCCGCTCCCTAATGCGCTCCACCTCCTCCTTTGCTAGCATCACTGCTTCGCAGAAGGAGGTGACGGCCTGTCATGCACTCTTGCTCCGGACCATGGCCTGGACCAGGGCCGGACGTGAAATATCGCCGCCAATCGCCATCAGGACACGGTGGTGCTCTACCCAAGCCGGCCAGATCTCCACCGTGTCCGTAGGGCAATCCCTACAGTAGTGACACCCTGGCGTTTCCTCCCGCCTTATCCGGAACAGGAACCTCCCGAAACAGTCGTGTCCGGTGAGGCATTGCGTCAGGCGGGAGGTAAGGTTGCCGTGGCGCCTTTCTAGCTACTCCTCAAAGAAGGGACTTACCGCCGCTATTGTGATTTGTGGCGTGCCCAGCCTCCAGCCTAGCCCTTCGTTATAGTTCGAGGACCACATAAAAAAAAAAGAAAAACTAAAACTAAACTAAACTTATAAAATTCCCAAAAAATCTTTATGTTTTCAACATTTGAACGGAACGCAGTTTTCAATCTGTTCTGTCGGAGTTCATAAAAAAAAAAGAGAATGTAGGTATTTGTTTTTTGACGAATTATTCATAGATAAATTCAATACAAATGTATATAGCAGCAGCGGAGCCTCTATCTGACAAGACAAATCGGATAAATGAAGAGATTTTGGACAAAGTTTCCCAAAGTAAGATGACAAGCTGAGTTACGGTTACAAATGCTGCTCAAGATGACTGCTGTCTGCTGAGCTAAAGCTGATAAAAATCTGTCTTCGATCAACAATATCTCAATCTAGATTGACAAACTTAGCAACTTTGTCAATTGAAAATGCCAAACAGGGTACCAATATACAGATATTTCGGTCAATTTCGGTCTTTCACTTCATTATTTTTCATTTCTCTTTGGAAGATACTCACTGGCAAGAAACTACGCTGATCGGCATGTATCGTTGGTTCCCTTAAGGTATCGTTAATTTCCGATAAGGTATCGTTAATTTCCCATAAAGCTGGATCTTTATTTAGATTTACTGTTGTTAGCACTTGGTCATTACTAGTACTTGATGTCGGATTCCGAGACGGATCTTCAATTGTTATATAATTTGTAATTGATGATTCCTCTACCGCTTCGTTGTCAAAATCATAATTATCCGTTTTGTGCAAAAGCAGATTGTTCTACAGCCGACAGTTGTTGTTGGGCCGCAGAGTTGAAATCCGTTTCATTTTTAACCCACTTCAAAAAGGAGGAGGTTACTCAATTCGACCGTATACATGCTTTTTTTTTATGTTTGTTCGCGCATAACTTCGTGGTTTATAAACCGATTTCGATAATTCTTTTTTTGTTGGAAAGAAGACATTCCCAAGGTGGTCCCATGATAAGGACATCAGGGTCTGATGATGGAAGACCAGAGAAATCAAGGGGAACTTTCAAAAATCGTAGGGGCGTTTAGTGCATTTCTTAGTATTTTCATTAAGGATTTTAAAGCACTACAATTTGATAAAGGTCTGGAGTAGATCTGATGATGGAGCCGGGAGACAGTCGAAGGAACTCCTCAACAATTCACAGCAGCTACCTTGTGTTTGGGCTTGATTAATTTGTATTGATAAGAACTTTACACCTAGATGGGTTGTGACTGTCATAAGAGCACTGATGATGAAGACAAAGGCCAGTTCCGGGAACTCCTCAACGGTTTGTAGTAGCTACTTTGTGTTTGGTTTTAATTCATTTATATTGATGAGAACTTTGCACCCATTGGGTTGAAATAATGGTCTGCAGTAAATCTGATGATGAAGACCATAGGCAGTCGAGAGAATTCTTCAAAATTACGGGTAAAAATTAAAGTAAACAAAATTACGTAATTTCCCAACTATATTTGAGTCAGCTTCCAGTCTGACCGGATGTAACTGAATACATAGTACCTACTTTTCACAACTAAAAAGTGTAAAATAAAAACTTTTTTACAAAAAAACAACCGACTTCTAAAAACCACTACAAAGTGAAAAATAACTAATTTCGGAAGTCGGTGTCAAAAACTAATATACAAAAACTAAAGACACCGACTTCCGAAATTAGATATTTTTCACTTTGTAGTGGTTTTTAGAAGTCGGTTGTTTTTTTTGTAAAAAAGTTTTTTTTGTTTTTAGATTGGATTGTATCAGTGCATGTAGTTGAAGTTCCTGGTTCATTCCCAAAACACTGCTTTTATTTCCACTTGTAAGAAAACTGTCCATTTTTATCGTTTTACTGATAGTCTGTCCTTGTTCTATTTTTTCATTTTGGCCTTTTTATACTCAACTCCACTAAGTCTCTTCCATATCGACGCTGGAAAGCGATTTTGTCGTATCTAGAAAAAAAGGCAATTTATTTTTATTGCATATTCAATTCCGAAAAAAGTTTTGAAAAATCAACGTCGTATCATAAAAAGAAACATGGTAGGAATACGTTGATCAGACCGTCCGACGTAGTATTTTTTCTGAATGCAATTATTAATATTTTATTTATAAAAGTCGTCCGCATAAAATTATAAGTTTTTTTTTTTATTATTTGGGTTAATTTTGCCGCCCTAGGCTCCTAGCCCATTGGTAACTAGGCCTAATTAGCCTATTGGTAAATCCGCCACTGATATTACACGTACCTAGTCCATACTTGAAAGTATTTACATGTGATATGCAGTTGATTTGAAAAGTAGTTAAAATACGCAAAATTGTATTGACAACAGTCACATTCATAGTCTGAAATTCTGAATTCCACAAAATGTGTTTAATACCTGGATTTCGGCCATTTTCTTTTTTGTAGGGCTACAACGTCAAATTCAGATTTTGACAGGAAAGTTAAGCTGAGTGTCACCTTCTTTTGTCATTGAATTTTAATTATTTATAGTGTTGTTAGTAAACAACACTATAAATATTATTTAAAATTCCAAATTTAACATAAAAGTGTCTGATTTATGTAGTAAAAGTGCATTCAGTAAATAATTCATAGAGAACGTTGAAATATTGCAGCATAGTGGCCACATCATGACTTTGCTTCAAACCTCCCTCCGTAGACGGTTCACGCGGCCGTCTTTTTCGACATATTGTCTATGATTGATTGGGAGTCGAAGGAAAGAAAGAAAATAAAATACTTTGAAAGTGGCAATACGCAAGCCGAGTCATGCCAAATGAAGAAAGAAGAAGAACCTAAAATTTATGTCGACTTTTTTATGGTTGTTCGAAATAGCAAGTTAATATGCATGTTATTTTAGTGATTCTATTGCAATATAGGAATAGGAATTATTAATAAATAGCGTGTAAAAGTCGATAATAATGTAAATAACAGGAGATGGCTTGTGATAACCCTAAATTGGTTTATTTGCCTCTATTATTTATCGAGCTAGGCACAAATTATAGAAGTTAAGTTTGGGGGACAGGAAATAATCACTCCAATACACCCATATACCTACTGTTCTTAATATTTTTTCTTCTAACAATCCGTGATGAAATTTAACCGCTAAGTAAGTATAATGTTATTTATTCATCGTATATATACACATTATACACGATATACATTATTATTCTGTATAATCAAAATA
>JADWQK010001615.1:0-37379 GCA_017933935.1 Sesamia nonagrioides
AGAAACTGCCCAGGTGTGAAGTACTGCCGGACCTTTGCGATAACGCCAAGTTTCTTGGCAGCCACCTTGGCCTTGGACTCAATGAACCGCCCAAAGTTAAGGTTCGAGGAAATCACAACTCCCAAAAGCTGAAGGCGGTCGGAACACTCCAAGGACACATTCCGAAAAGTAGGGGCCAAGGTGAACGGGCTCCTTTTGGCGGTGAAAAGACACGCCTGTGTTTTGGCGGAATGCTACAAGTTTGGCATTGCCCCATTCGGAGACTGCCTGCAGTGCAACACTCGTTCGGTCAACCATTGCCTCTCTTTCGGACCGGATTGATTCCCTACTAGCCCGAGCATCCGGCAGGTATCTCTCTACAACTCAGCTGTCATCTGCATACCCATAGATACCGGGCATCAGCAGATCGTTAATATGCAGCAGGAACAGAGTTGCAGAGAGAACAGACCCCTGAGGAACACCGGCATTAGTTGACATGGGCTCAGAAGAGCATCCGTCGATAACAACTCGTAGGGACCGTTCAGTCAGGAAGTCTTTTACCCAGCCAGTCAGGCTAGGGGAAATGCCGTACGCTGGAAGCTTACTCAAAAGGCCAGCGTGCCATACCCGGTCGAAGGCCTTCGAGACATCAAGGGAGACAGCAATCGCTTCCCCATTCTTCTCGAGGGCCCCGCCCCACAAGTGAGTGGCACACACTAGTAGGTCCCCAGTTAACCGATTGCGGCGAAACCCGTACTGTCGGTCACTGAGGAGATCGTTACCTTCCAGGTTTTTTTTTATTTTTGATTATTTCTCTCCACCTTGACGTTGGCAAAACATCGGTCATCGATGGAGCCACATTACTAAAAAAAAAAGCTTTCCATCGACATTCGAAACTTACCCATTAAACGATTTAAAAACTATATAAAGGCCAAAATTTGCAAAACATTTGGTATTATGAAATCACAGATTATTTAGAAGACAAAAAAGGTTGGGACTGAGCTGCTCGCTCTGTTAAGCATTGTTATTAAGCAATATGCGTAATTATAACGTAAATTATTGTAAACATTTATATTTTTAATGTCTGGACTTGAAAGAAGACGATGATCCCTGAGTTTGTTTCGGCTATTTCTTCTCAGAGGTAGTTAGTTAGGAAATTCCGGCTTCAATTAGCTAAAAAAAAATATGACGTGTAAAAGTGATCAGTGATCCTACTTGCTTAATAAACGATTTCATTTCAAATATTTCACCTCTTATTCTATTTACTCCCACGCCTAACCTTAGGTAAAGAAACATGCGATTTTATAGAACGAAAATCATGTTGAAGGTTCACCTGTTTGTGGGCTGTATAAATTAATTTTAACGTTCGAAAGAAGAATATTTCTATCCAACTTTAAAAGCTAGCTTTTTTTTAACAGGTTAACATCGTTACAACGGCGTCAATTAGAAGGCTGCCTGTGCCGCGTGCCAAAACACTTCTACATACAAGTTTGGGATATATTGCTGCGAACACCAAAAGGAATTATAATTCAGGTTAGTATTTGTGAAACTTATATGTAAATAACGGCAACGTTTTTTCGTGATTTCTTTGCATGCTTTAATTCTTTTTTGAAACACTATAAATACTACGATGTGTTGATATTTTTGGTTAATATTTTACGTGTATTGTAACATATTGC
The DNA here is from genome assembly GCA_017933935.1 of Sesamia nonagrioides. Taxonomy (NCBI): domain Eukaryota; kingdom Metazoa; phylum Arthropoda; class Insecta; order Lepidoptera; family Noctuidae; genus Sesamia; species Sesamia nonagrioides. Next base: position 1,659 of record JADWQK010001615.1, read on the forward strand.
AATATTTCTCTGATTTACACTTTTTCAGAAGTTCTCTAGCGTACGTGGAAAGCCCTTCAATGTAATTAAAATTCGTACAAGTCCTTAAAATTCCTTCCCTTCATTTTAAACGTAAATTGTTTTTTTTTTTTTTTTATAAATTTAAACTAGTGCTTGACTGCAATCCCGCCTGATGGTAAGCAGGGATGCGATCGTTGATGGTAAAGCGCACTAGTTTATTAAGAGTCTAGTCACTCCAGCCTTGAAGACCCTCAAATTGTAATCAGACGGAAACACCGCCGCTTGCAAATTGTTTCAATCCCTCGATGTACGCCGTTTAAAAGACGAGGAAAAACGCTTCCTTTATATGTTCTGATCAAACCTTGTGTGACGTATGCTGCACGTCCACAGGGCCATTCAATCCCGGCGGAACCGACTCTGGTGAACATGTCACGCTCGGAGCTGGCGTTCGCACTGCTGGTGGAGGAGGCGCTGGTCCGCGTGGAGGAGCCGGCGCGGCGCCAGCTGTGCGTGGAGCTGTTGTGTGTGCTGGCGACCATCCTGCGGCGCAACCCCGAGCTGTACTTGCAGCAGCCGCTACACGTCGACCGCCTCGTCGACGACGCACAGCTCACCTATGCCAAGGTCAGCGCACATCTTTCTCTATTACCATCGTGGGGAACTGATGATTTAAACATTGCTATTTTTTTTTTATATATAAATTATAAACTAGCGCTTGACCGCAATCCCGCGTGATGGTAAGCAGTGACGCAATCGTTGATGGTAAAGCGCACTAGTTTATTTAGAGCCTATTCACTCTAGCCTTGAAGACACTCAAATTGTAGTCCGACGGAAACACCGCCGCTGGCAAATTGTTCCAGTCCCGCGATGTACGCGGTATAAAGGAGGAGGCGAAACGGTTCGTCCGGATCGTAGTGGTTAATTGCTTTTGGCATTAATATGTTGAAGCAACAATGAAAGTCAAGTCTTTGTTGCTTCAATTTAATTGTATGTCTTCGACAGGACTAAATTAATATTTATCTTCTGTCCTTTTCTTAATGAAGAAAAAGATGCACTGAACTTAAAATAAGTTTTTTTTTTGTATTTATATTTTTCTCGTTAGTTGTTGAATTTACCCCACACAGCACTTCGTACTTGCTATAAAAAGACATTGAAAGAAAGTTTTATGTATACCATAGATATAGTAGAATTAAATAACTTAGATAGGTATTATTAAAGCTTATTCAAATATTATCATTCTGGTTTGCAGGACGGCGGACCGTCTGACAGCAACTCGTTGGGCTCTGCGGCGCCCAGCGTGTCCGTGGGCTACCTGGCGCGCGCCGTCGTCAACAGCGTACTGCAGCGCGCCGCCGCGCACCTCGAGCCCACCGCGCAGCCCTCCTGCCTCGTGGCGTGACCGCGCAGCCCTCCTGCCTCATGGCGTGACCGCGCAGCCCTCCTGCCTCGTGGCGTGACCGCGCAGCCCTTCTGCCTCGTGGCGTGACCGCGCAGCCCTCCTGCCTCGTGGCGTGACCGCGCAGCCCTCCTGCCTCGTGGCGTGACCGCGCAGCTCTCCTGCCTCGTGGCGTGACCGCGCAGCGCTCCTGGCTCGTGGCGTGACCGCGCAGCCCTCCTGCCTCGTGGCGTGACCGCGCAGCCCTCCTGCCTCGTGGCGTGACCGCGCAGCCCTCCTGCTTCGTGGCGTGACCGCGCAGCCCTCCTGCCTCGTGGCGTGACCGCGCAGCCCTCCTGCCTCATGGCGTAACCGCGCAGCCCTAATGCCTCGTGGCATGTTGTTAAATTTCTTGGTTACCTCTTTTAAAGCTAGTGCCTTTGAAATAGGTAACCTAATGGCTTTGAAATAGGTAATAGGTAACTTAGTGGCTCTTTTATGACAATTGATAGTCTCTCGGTACAAGTTTATGGTAAAAGCAATTTTATATGAACCCCAAATAATGTTACAGCACGAATTAGATTTATGTTAAAACTATTATGAGTGCGACTGGTATTTTAGGGCCACATACACTACAAATAACTAAATGAAGCTGTTTCAAGATCGTTTAGTACTAAAGTCATTTAGTTATATGTGTTGCAGTCTGGCTTCAGTTTGCAAGGTTGTTATATTGTATAAATATATCTACGTTAAGTTTAAGTGTCCCAATTTTTATGAATAGACAATGTTTAAAACAAAATCAGAATGTTTTTCTGTAGAAACACACACAGATTTATGTATATATATATATATATAAATACTAACTTCACCCCGCGATTCCGATCTCGTGGGAATATCCGGATAAAAAGTATCCTATATATGGTAACCCTCGTTATAAAGTATTTCATCCCAATCCGTTCAATGATTTATGCATGAAAGAGTAACAAGCAAACTTTAACATTTATAATAGTAGGAAAAAATAGATTATAGAGTATTAAACAGACATCTACAATCTACATGCATTTCCGTTGTTTGTTGCCAATGTGTTTACATTTCATTCATTTACATTAGTATAGAATACTAAGGTAAAAACATAATGTAGTCTTTCTAGACGACTAGGTGGGTTAATTGCTGGGTGGTCCATGGGCAACGTGATTTCTGTAATGGCTGCAATGGCAGTCCTAAAAGTTTTGGCTAAATGTTGGCCAAGTTTATGTCAGCTTTGATGGACCACATTCCAAGCTGCTATGCTGTATACAAAATAGCGTTGTTCAAATCTCAATAATATAAATTAGGCTATTGCATATTATCGTTCATACACAACAGACAAGAAAAACGGTTTCTTTTTGAAATATTGGCGCCGATTCTCCTGTTCACAAACTAAACTGATTTTAAGTGCATTTTTTCTCCTTCATTGAGAAAAGGATAGAAGATAACATATTATTTTAATCCTGTCAAATTAAGACGCTCTATAGACAGTTTAGACGCGAAATTTAAACATGGCGACCAAAAATACGCCAATTTACGTCAGGAGCGGACTAATTTGACAGTTCTATACTAACATTTTATCTTCTGACCTTTTATTAAGGTAATAAAAAGAAAAAGATGCACTAACTTAAATTTAATTTAGTATGTGAAAAAAAAGTCATAACTTTTTAGGAAGAAAAACTAACCAAAACTAGTCAACATCGCCGGGTATACATCTTGCTAGTGAAGGTTCAGATTAAATATAAACAATATTATTTTGTATGTAGCTTCAAAGAAAGGCCTCCACCTATGCCATATTTTATAGACATCGTTTTGGCGACATGGCAAGGGAGTTTTATACAGAGATATTGCGTTAGATGCGTCGGTTTGAAACGGACTCGCTTTTTTTTTTTTAATTAGTTTAGGTGAAACTAGATTAAATTTACTATCGGCGCCATGGTTCCTTTGAACAATAGTTACATACACAGTATGCCAAGTCATCATGAAAACTCCTGTTTATTTTGTTTTAAAATGTATTAGGTATGCTGTGAAATTCCTATCACGATTGAGACTATGTAACATTACAAGTTTAAAATAATTTTTTTTTGAAAATAATGTCCTCATTATTTTTGTTGATTCTGTTTTGCATAACACAGCAAAAAGCTTGCTTGTGTTTCTTAATTAAATTTTGATTAAGTATGCATTATTATAACTTTGTTATTTCATATCTGATGTCTTAGAAAAAAATATCAAAATGTTAATAAAAAATAAACTCTTTCTACAATTAAAATGTTTTATTATATAAAATCAATCACATGTATTCACAGGTAACGAAAATCCTTCACACAAAACAGACTTTGTTCATACCATAGCACTCATTTCACTACTTAAATAAATTAGATTGGCAGTATGGCTACTATAGTCCATTGTAAACTTTATTATTTGGTTTTTGTTTAAGTATTTTCCGTAGTGCTGAAACAGAAAAATAAAAGAGTTAGCTATAAAATAAACATCAGAAGTTGTCCTTTGTTCAAGCAAAGCTTTGCAAGGTAAAAACAAAATACCTTCTTTTTCCTCATCAGTGAAGTCCTGTTTTGGGAAATCAATATCAAAAGTGATGTAGAGATTTCCATGGAGGTTATTGTTTTCAAAGTTGGGCATGCCTTCACCCTTCTTGCGGACACGAGCGCCAGCCCAAGTGACCTTGTCACGAGATACAGAGACTTTGTGCCCATCTAAATGTACCAATTCAATTGTGAAACCTGTTAATGCATCCTGCAAAATAATATTAATATGTAGTAAACGGAAATCAAATGGGAAATGTCATTTTTTATGCTCTTATTTTTAAATAAATTTAGTAATTTTGGAAAAAAATTGTTGTTAAAAATAATCAAAATTTTAATATAAATTTTCAATCAAACATGCTCATGGTTGTTACACTGTATAATTAATTTTCCATGAGAGTGTGGAACTATGAGTTGATTGGGTAATCAAGATAAGAATTTAACCTAAACATTTAAAAAATATTTTATGTAGTATATTACTGATACCATGACTATAATTGGATGGTAAACTCAGTTGCAAAGGTTCATGATCACTTGAGAGAAATGTATCTTTTAACAACAACAGATAAAATAAACAAGGCTTTTCTACCCTCTGCTTTTAGGGTGAGCCTTAAAAGCAGAGGGTAGAAAAGCCTTTACTTCTATTTTAGCCTAGTCTGTGGATTTGAACTGAGCTCTAAATGATTTGATTGTCAGAGCCCAATTGTTTAGAACATTATCAGTGAAGTTAGATTAGCATAAATATAAAATGTGTCATGTCATGGAGGGAGGTGAAGAAAAGAGGTGTGAGATTTTATCACAAAATCATAATTGCAAAGGTATACATAACACAGCCACAGCTGAGACTATAACCAACCTGTAGAGATATAGTGACATTGGTGTAGAGGTCATCTCCTTTACGTGTGTACTGTGGGTGTCTCTCAGTTGTGAATACAAAGATCAGGTCTCCAGGTTCTCCGTCCATGTGTGGTTCACCCTCTCCTCGTAATCTGGACTTATGGCCATCTGGTGCACCAACTTCCACCTGGAAAAATCATATTTTTTTTTTGTCATGCGTACTAAGTATGAGAAGTTGTTGACAAAGTTGACAGCCTCCGTGGCGTAGCGGACGCGGCCGCTGCGCAAGGTGGCACGGTTTCAATCCCCGCACAGTGCAAGTATTTGTATGCATGAATATGAATATTTGCACTGATTTGTATGCATGAATATGAATATTTGCACTGGTCTGGTCATGCCTCGGAAAGCACATTAAGCCGATGGTCCCGGTTGCCATACGAACATCTAGTGGCAGTCGTTACGGGTTGTTGGAGCCCACAAAAGTCCAACAATTGATCTAGCTGCAATGCTTCGATGTCGCCTTCGGGTTGTGGAGGTCAGACGGCAGTCGCTTCACGGAAAATGTCGAAGTTTAGCAATATCAGCAGTTGGACTGGTAATAGCGGACCCCAGACTCCAAAGCTGAAAAGGCTGCGGATGCGACTGGGATGATGATGATGATAACTAAGTATGAGAAGTTTCTGGTTTTATTTACAAAAATGCCTGTTACTATAATTATTTACTAAAATACCATTTTTTTATATACTAGCAACTGGAAAAACAAATTTATATAAAATATTGATAACAGCATGTATCATCATTTTTGGATTTGTTATCACTATCAGTTTTGTTGTAAAAAATGGGAATTAAATAATATTATCAGAATTACATTTATTGAACTTATCTCTCACTTATTAGAATTGGAATAAGCATACATTTTTCAATAAAAGAACTGTTTATAGACAACAATTAACAAAAAAAAAATTAAAAATATCTTAGAATTTTTGCAACTAGGAGGTGGTAGAGTAAATAAGAAGTTTGATACAAATAAATATTTCCACAGTAAGAATCATTTGTAGCATCAATACAAATCTTTGAATTAGAATAAATCCTTAAATACATGATTTGATGTAAAAGTACTGCTCATTAAAATGATCATGTTTCAATAATTCATCATCACATGTAATTTTTTAATCATCATACAACCTACAAACTGCAAAAAACCTTAATATTACAAGACTGCCCAAACAAAAGCCTTAAGGAAGAGTTGGTGACTTCATGATAGGACATAAACATCTAAACCAAGCTTTCAAGTTTTTCAAAGGAACAAAATTTAAACTTATACTATAGAGGCCAACATAGAGATTACAGAAAAATATAATTAAAACCACCCAAGATGTCCAGCAGTTATATTGTTAGGTTGTAAACATTGATCCCTAATAAGATATTAAATGGTTACCTCAACTTCGAGAAGCCTCTCTTCATTGACTAACTTGACATTAGGACATTCATCGCACACTGTCTGTTGCATCATCTGGAACCGACCAGGGCCAAGGTTCCTCGTCACCATTTCCTGTCTGCAGTTGCATTTACGTGTACCTGATGCTGGTTTGATTACAGGCTTGTTTCTAGTTATCTAAAAATTAAAACCGCGTTCATTAAAAATATGTACCACTCACTTTTAATTCTATTCTCATCTGATTACCACTACTAACCTCAATGAAATTTCCATTATAGAGCTCTTCTAGAGTAACCGTGAGATCCATAACGACATCCGCCCCTCGCGGTGTTTCGTGCTGCTGTGGCTCTCCACCGAAGTGAAAACCGAAATCACCAAAGAAACTCGCAAATGGATCATTGTTATTCATCATGCCGTCTTTCTTCAGACAATCTTCACCGCAACGATCATACAGCTCTCGTTTTTCGGGGTCCGAAAGGGCTTCATACGCTGCACCAAGATCTTGGAACTTTTGGGACGCGTCGGGATCATCTTGATTCTTATCTGGATGCAGAGCTTTTGCTAATTTTCTGTAAGCTTTTTTTATTTCATTTGTAGTTGCAGAACGAGATACACCGAGAATTTGATAGAAGTCCCGACCGGCCAAAGTCAGCACTAACGCAGATGTAAAATAAATTAAACATATATATGCAGTGTTACTAAGCATTTTGTTAACTTTATACCTAGGTACTAATTTAGAACCTAAAATAGTTTAAAATTCAAGTAAAAATAAGAATGTATTTCCTCAACACATTTCACCTTTTGACAACTGTACTAGAATTGTAGCTGCAGTTTCAGTAGTTTGACAAATGGCATACGAAGACAAATTCGTCCACTTGCGATTGGTCTGAGATTTTTTATCACGAAAAAGTCGTAACCACATTAATAAAACAATAACTTAGCGTCTAACCCCCTCACATAAAGTGCATAATGGCATGAAGATTTAATAAAATATTATCCAATCATCTGAAGACTCGTAGTCATAATGTTACTAGATTCTAAAAATATTTGTTTGAGATGCGATAAGAAAAATATTGAATATTTTACTGCCTTGTTGGTCTCGCGGTCAAAGCGCCATTACTAGGTTCGGTTCCCAGGAGAGGCAAAATGTTTATTTATTTCTTTCTTGTTTGGCTATGCACGATTTGTGCATTTAACCAATGTCACATGTTGGAATTGTTAGATTTCAATGTATCAACCCATTAGAACAATTCGGGTTCCGTACCCAACACTCCTGTCCGCAACAGATCCTACGCATCACTGAACATATTCACGCAGGGTTCCTGCGTGGAATGTACACAGGCGTAGTTTACTTCGATATAGCGAAGGCGTTTGACAAAGTCTGGCACAACGGCTTAATCTATAAGCTGTACCACCTCGGTGTGCCTGACCGTCTCGTCCTCATCCTAAGGGACTTTCTGTCAAACCGCACCTTTCGCTATAAAATCGAAGGAGAGCTCTCCTCCCCCTGCCCCATCCGTGCAGGTGTTCCCCAGGGCTCTGTACTAGCCCCACTCATTTTTACGCTCTTCACTAGCGATATCCCGAAAAGCAGTAAGGCTCAACTCGCTCTGTTCGCAGACGACACAGCCATCTACAGCTCGGGACGCAATCCAGACTGAATTCGCCTCCATCTTCAATCCGCGGTCAACAAGCTCGCTGACTGGTTTATGAAATGGAGGATTGAAGTCAACCCCCTAAAAAGCCAAGCGGTACTCTACAGGAAACCGCGGGTCAGTGTCACCCTTCCACGACCCATCACCTTGGACGGCAAGCCGATCCCTTGGGAGAAGCAAGCCAAGTACCCAGGTGTGATTCTCGATCAAAACCTCAACTTCTCAGAGCACATTGAGACGGTCCGCGCTCGCGCCGCCTTCGCTCTAGGTCGACTCCACCCCGTCCTCAACCCGCGTAGCAAGCTATCGCTCAGGTGCAAAATGCGCTTGTACAAAGCTTGCATATGCCCGATTATGACCTACGCTTGTCCAGTTTTCGCACATGCCAAGCCACGTCATATCCATAGGATGCAAGTAGTTCAAAACCGATTCCTCCGTAAAGCCACAAACGCTCCTTGGTTCGTTCGAAATGAGATCCTCCATCTTGATCTCAAAATCCCCACCATCCAGCAGTTCATGAAACGCCTTTCCAAGTGTTTCTTTGACACTGCTGCCAAGCACCGCAATCCTCTTATAGCAGCGGCTGCCAATTACACTCCCTCCACCATCTCCCGACTTCGCCGCTCTCTGCATGCCCTCACAGACCCCGATGACCCCATTACTCTCCTCCAAGAGGCCAATAGGGCCACCAGCACATTACACAAAAACAGACCGACCTACCGACCTCGCCGCCGAGGTCCATCGCGACGCGCTCCACGTAGTAATCCCATCCCCCGTCCCTTGTCCGATGAAGGCCAGCCCGCGCCGCAGCTGAGCCAGTAATATCATAATGTCCCAACAATGACACTGAATGAGCTAGTACCTACTAGGAAACGTCGTGGTCATCAAACCATTAAGAATACATTCGATCCAGCCGCCCCTTGCTGTCCTCTCTAGCGACGCCCTAAGCCGAGGTTCGTACCCCACAAGGGGTGCCCTAAGTGCGTAGTCGCCAAATTTTAATTTAGTTTTAAGTGCCCCTGGCTGGAGGCTTTAATTTTAATTAAGGCATCCACAGGAAAGTCCGGTTAAGTAGTTACGGCCTCTAATGGCCACCTACGAGCGGCGACTAGCTATCGATTTCAAAATATTTTGCTCCACACAGAGAGCTCTGAGAAGAAACGCCGAAACAAACTCAGAGGTTATTGTTGGAACATTATGATATTACTGGCTCAGTTGCGGCGCGGGCTGGCCTTCATCGGACAAGGGACGGGGGAGGGAATTACTACGTGGAGCGCGTCGCGGTGGACCTCGGCGGCGAGGTCGGTAGGTCGGTCTGTGTTTGTGTAATGTGCTGGTGGCCTCTTGGAGGAGGGTAATGGGGTCATCGGGGTCTGAGAGAGCATGCCGAGGGCGGCGAAGTCAGGAGATGGTGGAGGGAGTGTAATTGGCAGCCGCTGCTATAAGAGGATTGCGGTGATTGGCAGCAGTGTCAAAGAAACGCTTGGAAAGGCGTTTCATGAACTGCTGGATGGTGGGGATTTTGAGATCAAGATGGAGGATCTCATTTCGTACGAACCAAGGGGCGTTTGTGGCTTTACGGAGGAATCGGTTTTGGACTACTTGCATCCTATGGATATGACGTGGCTTGGCATGTGCAAAGACTGGACAAGCGTAGGTCATAATCGGGCGTATGGTCTTATGTCCGTATTCCAGAAAGAAACTCAAGCATTGATCTCTGCTTAAACATTACTTAAAACTAGTTGCAACCAATCAAATGGCTTGAAACGAGACTTAAGTGGAGTTTGAGTTTTGAGCGACGTTCTGTAATACGTGCCTTATTTCCAACATAGATATCCTCCAACGCCAACAGAACAAGGTCCTGAGAGCAATTGCAGGGATACCATGGTACATCACTAACAATGAGGTTCACGAGCACCTTGAAATGAGAACAATCAAAGAGGAATGGGAATGCATTGCAAACAACAGTAAAAGCCTAATAAGGCCGCACAAGGTCATAGTCCGGAACGAGAGTATGGCAGGCCATCAGGTCCTTCTGCAAAGCAGTAATGCTCGCAAAGGAGGAGGCGGTTTGCATGAGAGAGAAGCATTCTCTGCGTCTTCACGCTTCTAATTGCCACAGGAAAAACCCTGGACGTCAGGGGATAACAGCCAACTTCCGGTCAGCGAGGCGCAATGTTGGGTCTCATTCCCAACAATACCTTAATAATTTTACGAATATTAATAATTCTAGAAAAATACGTCGCGTTGAGGGACGAAGAATTCGAAGACTAACTCAAAGTTGTCCCCCAATGTCGACTTCTAAGTGATATATTTTATCTGTGGCGTGATCGCGTTTTTGAAAAGTCATTGTGATTTCGAAATTAATCGCTTGACAGTGACATTTCGTAGCATTGCTTGCAGAATATACAGTTCGGCTTCCTCACAAATAAAACTGAACAGTTGAATTTAATAAATAATACGTAATAATCATGGCTTCTATTCTTGTACCAGAAGTCCCAGCTCCAGGGTTCTCATTTGAGAATTGCCAGCGGTAAGCAAACACTTTGCACAAACCGATTACTAGTTCCTTAATGTACAATACAAATAAATTTCGTCTTTTTACAGCAATGCATTCTTATCCCAGAAAGGATTCCCTGCCCCTAAAGCTACCAAAACTGGTACCACCATTGTGGGTATAATATATGCGGATGGGGTCATTCTCGGTGCTGATACTAGAGCGACTGAAAACACAGTCGTGTCTGATAAAAATTGTCAAAAAATACATTACCTAGCCGGCAACATGTACTGTTGCGGTGCCGGCACTGCCGCTGATACTGAAATGACTACGCAAACGGTTGCATCACAGTTGGAGTTACAGAGATTGCACACCGGGCGCACGGTACCTGTTGAAACTGCCGCCACTCTATTGAAGCGGATGCTTTTCCGCTACCAGGGGCACATTGGTGCTGCTTTGGTTCTCGGTGGTGTTGATAGAACCGGGCCTCACATCTATTGCATTTATCCTCATGGGTCTGTAGATAAATTGCCTTATGCAACTATGGGTAAGATTTTCTTTTTTCATATTATTTTATGTTCTACATATTTCATGAACATGTATTCTAATATTTTTTTTTTTTTTAATAGGTTCTGGCTCCTTGGCTGCCATGGCTGTGTTTGAATCTGGTTGGAAGCCAAACATGAACGAGGAAGAAGGCAAGAAGCTTGTTCGTGATGCCATTGCTGCTGGTATCTTCAATGACTTGGGATCAGGTTCCAATGTTGATCTTTGCGTTATCCGCAATACAGGACCTGCTCAGTACCTCCGAACATATGAAGAAGCTAATGTCAAGGTAAGGTTGTTTGATAGTAAGTAATTTTTTTTTATCATACATGTTGTTATTTGCATATTTAATCTAGTAGTGACGGTGTGGCCTATATTATTTTATGCAGTTTTATCCATTAGACTATCTTTTATCTTAAACTGAGAAACAAGAAGTTGGTTAAAAATGGATAATCACAGACAGCATTTTTGCCATGTTTTATTATTTTACTTTTGAAAGGGGGAAAATGCAGTGCTCGTTCGAAAGAAATTACATATGTGAAGTTTATAGTGAAGACACTGAACGCCACTGTCAGTGCTGGTATGCAGCTTTTGAAATTTTAATGTGCAAGCTTCAAATACATCATTCAGATGCATACTGGTTGTCCAACCACTACTGATGATGAAAAATTAAAAGTGTTCATCAGAACTAAGTGGAGTATGACAACTTGATAGTAGAGAAGCTACACAGCTTGGGTACATAAACTATTTGCTGAATCATAAGAAAAGTGACCTATTTCTAAAATGAATTATAATGGGTGATGAAAACTGGATCAATTATGATACTGTAGTCCAAAAACATTCAGCAACCAAGCAACATCCCCACAATCATCCAACAAAATGGTCAATATATTACTGATTAATCTTTGTTGTTAATAAAAACCAATATTTTATTTTTAGCAGCTTATCACTGCCAATTATGAATTATTGATTAATACTAACTGTTAAATATTTTTTTCTTTCAGGGTAAGAAGCAAGGGTCTTACAGATATGCTCTGGGCACTACAGCTGTGCTCAAGCAGCGTATTATTCCACTGGAGGTCACATCTGTTAAAATCAGCAGTCCCCAGCCAATGGAAGTAGAACCTACCCACAGTCGTCGTTAATTTCTTTAAAAAATCCACTGTAATGCATATTAAATAAATGTAATACTTTCTTAATTTTTGTTTTTAATTTATTTATATCAAAACAATAATATAATTGAATAAAATCTCAATACAAAAATAAACATATTTATGGACGGAATGGCTTCAGGTAGCATAACCAATAGGGATGTATCCTAGGTAAGAAAATAAAAAAAATAATTAGTCCGTTTTATAGATAATAAAAAAAATTAAGACCCGTATTTTTTATTTTGTCGAAATCACCAAAAAGTACTGAGATATAGCGTATTAAAGTTACGGAGTGGGGGCCAATTACGTGACGCCGTGGTATATTTTGTACCACGCCGTGACGTCATGCGACATTTCAAATCAATATATCTTCCTAAGTATTTGAATAAAAGAAAAAATAAAAAATACGTGTTCAATATTTTCTATAAATCTATCTGATGGACATTAAATTATTTTTTAGGATACAACCCAATTAAAACCTATTCTAAACCTTTCAAAACTGCCACTATATTTTTCTAAATCTAAGTAATGACCCCTTTCAGTCTCGACAATTATTGTACTTAAATTACAATTTCCACGACATCTTGACCCTTAAGAGAATTTTTAAAATGAAGAAACTCTGTGTTTTCTCATTGCTATCATTTGTTAACAAACTACACATTACAATGTTAATATTCTTATGAACATATAAATAACTGTATAGTTGTAACTATATATATAAGACAGAAAATATTTTCCCTTAAAAAATCATTTGTAATTTATAGTTGACACAAATACTATTGTACTGCAATCGCAAAAGGAAGCACTTTATTTAAAATATGCAGAATTATACTAAGATGACTTTTTTAAATAAAAAATATGTTGCCCCACACTAGGAAATTCTCCTGTATCGTAGGTACGTTTACAAACATATAAACTCACAGATTGGCCCTAATTCCCTTGTTCAGTGGCTCAGTGCATCTTTTTCGTTTTGTTTCACTAAGAGGACTAAAGATAAATATTAGTAATTTAGTCCTGTCAAATTAGTCCGAATCTGTTCATAGACATCTTAATTTGACAGGACTAAACTAATATTTTATCTTCTGTCTTTTTCTTAATGAAATAGAAAAAAAAAGATGCACTGAACTTTAGTTTGTGAATAAGATAATGAGCGCCATTAAGTTTCACTATTGCTGCCAATAATACTACATTTCGTTTTAAATTGCATATAAAAAGGGTTATGCTCATAATAGGGATGTTTCCTGGGTAAAAAAAATTGATTCATTTAATCCGTCATTCAGATTATAGAAAAATATTGGATACGTATATTTTGTTTTATCAAATCAATAACAATTTACAAATATAAAAGGCATCAAAGATCAGGAGTGGTGGCAGGTGATGTCACTGGCCGCTAAAAAGTGTAGCGTGCAGTGACGTTACACGAGTTTTCAACGTGCTGTGTCGCCTGCATTTTTTGTTTATATGAAAAAAGAAAAAATACGTGTCCAGTATTTTTTGGAAATCTGACTGACGGACTAATTAGTTTTTTTTAGTCAAATACCCTATTGTGTGGAAATAATATCTACAAGCATGCAGTCCCTAGTTAATGCTTACATTTATTTTGATTATGTTTAATAATTAGGTACTTATATTGATACATAAAGTGACAAGATCTTTGAAATGGCATCTGAAGTAGAAATCCAGGTTGGGATTATCATCCTTTTTTATGGATAATAAAATCCCAAGTATCTTTCCATCTGAGATTTAAAAGATCATTCTCAGTCAAGTCAATGTTTCCGTAGTTGAGAACACTAAATTTTTTAAAAGTTATTACAACGTATCCTAACCATACTGCAATACATAAAATAAATATGTTTGTCAAGGGGCGGGTTTTTTCTTGCCACTGAAGAATGTAGTATATGTGATCCACAACAAATGATAACAGTAATATTTTGAATGTATACGCGGGCAAGTAGTGATGAAGAAATAGTGTACGTTCCACAAAGAAGTAAGGTAAGTAGTGGATCCAGTAGCCCAAGAAGAGGATATAGCCGGCATCATAAAATTTATGTAATGCCAGCGGTGGTAAGTCGGTGCAGGCACGGCGCTGTCGAATGGCATACAGTGCGAGGAAAACGCCGTATAGAAGAACACAAATTGTTCCTGTGTACCAAGTTATTAGATTTCCAATCAAATGTACTTGAGCCTGAAAATAAAGTTTTGGTTATTTAGAGCCATTAATTATTGAAATAATATTATAAATGCGAAATTTATGTTGTTTTGTTACACTTTCATGCTAAATGGGATGAACGATTTGCATGAAATTTGGCGCATAGAATACTTTTTATTCTTTGTACATTTCCGTGGGTTAATTTACCACTACAGCGGGCTAATTAACGTCTACTTTATTTTAATAAACAGATTTCCTAAGTGCTTACGTTTGAATTGGGTGATAGCCAATATGCGATGGACCGGACGAGCAACGGCCACTCGGAAGGCTCACTCGCGAACATATGACCCTGTGGTGCATCGGGCGCGTGTGCTATCATTTTGTACTGCAACTCCGCAAACTTCTCCCAAAATGTTAACTGAGTCACTGCCGTCGGGATCATTTCGGCTGACACAAGCTCGCGTTCTCTTTCTTTTCTGTCTTCAGCTAAAATAATAAAAATGAGTTGGCATTTGTTAAATAAACAGTAACAAATTGTAGGTTTAATCTATGGGTCTTGGTTACATGGCGAAAGAATCTATACTCTGTTCGCTTAAAATCCGGTAAAAACAGGTATGATTACAAGGCATCCACAAGTTTATGTACATAAATTGTACTTTTATTACAAAGTGCATCCTAAAAACAAGCTTTTTTAACTCTTTTTTTTTTTATTATAAACTAGTGCTTGATGCTTGACCGCAATCCCGCCTGATGGTAGGCAGTGATGTAATCGTTGATGGTAAAGCGCGCTAGTTTATTAAGAGCCTATTCACTCAAAAAATCGAATGAATAGTAAGGAAGACGACAGTTGAGCGAGGTGATGCAATGTTTAACCCAACGATGCGCCAGAGGGAGATTGATCTGGAGACCCTCCACGACCAAACTCCAGACACAACGCATTGTACCCAGCATACATCGCAACACAACTGCTCAGATCCGTCCTCCTTACGGCTTTGACGACGAATCGCTTGAAGGCAAGATTGATCTGTTGGGTGGTAACTTCTGCCAGCAGCCGAAGTTATGGCCTACCACCGAGAAACATTATGTCTAAAGCTGTCGCGAATGGAGTATACGCCTTTATCCAACAGGTACGCTATTGGCCGCCCAGAATGAAAATCTTGCGTTACAGCGTCGCATAGGTAATCAAATCTGAAAGCTCCTGCTGCCAAATAGAGCAAATGGGATTCTTTATTAGCATGCATGATTACCAGCAAACGAATAAGTTTAATGTAAACTTTGTTAATTATTGTTATAATCAACCTGTAATGTTCACTTTATTGGGACACAGACCACGCGGTCCCAGTACTGTATGGTGGATGTCACATGTCGTCGAATTCTTAGTTGGAAGACATCCAGCATCCTTACAGCCATTTCCTTCGCTGTTTTGAGAGCAGTGGTGATGAAATTTCATCACGGATACTGGATGTCTACGAACTAATAATTCGACGACATGTGACACGAGTATATCGTGAGATTTAACTCAAGTAAGCGCTTTATTGCTTTACTTTATAAGTAAAGCGCCTACTTGAGTTCAAACTCACGATATACTCTTTACTTGGGACTGATACCACTGGGCCACACTGCTCTACTTACTACAACGTTACCTTTCGTATAACGATGTTCCTCAACATTCCAAATTGTATCTTGATGTGTCAACACTTTATCAGCAACCACCTCATGTTGATGGAAGCCCCACGAAGGTAGTTGGCGACCACTGAAGCGTAGTGCAGAGCCAGAGTCTACGTGCACCAATCGAACCATAGACCGGATGCTGTCCCATGTCGCGTCTTCGCTGTCCCGGTTCACGATATCAACTCTCCAGAGATTCTGTGCCGGCATCGATACGTTATAGTCGATGTAGCAAGAAACTTCCTGAAAAAATATTAAGAACATGAATACCTGAATAGCTGGGATACCATTAAATGTCGACCTCTCCCGTTCTAGGCGGAGCGGAAGGGCGTGTCTGATCAATCATCAACAGGATCCGGCAATTGGGACTTGAGGTGGCCCTGCAGTAGTCCGAGGCCATGTGCTTTCATAGTCCTCAGAATACGCCACCGTCGGGTTCCCACATAACGGTAGGAGGGGTTCACATCGGTGTCGGGTCGACGATGAAGTACCTGGGACTTGTCCTCGACAGCCGGTGGAACTTCGAGGAGCACTTCCGACGTTTGGCTCCTAGACTGGAATGGGCCGGGGCTGCCCTGAGGCGGCTCCTCCCCAATCTAGGGGGACCAATCGCATCCTGCCGGAGGCTCTACGCGGGGGCCGTGCGGTCCATGGCTCTTTACGGGGCACCGGTGTGGGCGCGGTCGTTAAGGAAGCGACCAGCCCGATGCCTGACCGCGTCCCAGAGGGTCATGGCCGTTCGGCTGATCCGGGGATACCGCTCGGTCTCCGCTGAGGCGGCGAGCCTCCTTGCCGGATTGCCGCCATGGGATCTGGAGGCCAAAATCCTCGCCCACACGTGGGGAGACGAGAGGGGGCATAACTCCGCTGCCGCGACAAATCGCGGTACGGCGGATAGAGCTCTGGCGGGATCTTATGGCGACATGGAGAATGCGATTGTCGCAACCCAGTGCTGGGCACGCCACAATAGCGGCGGTAAGTCCCCTCTTTGAGGAGTGGCTAGAGAGGCGCCACGGCGCCCTCACCTTCCGCCTGACGCAGGTCCTCACCGGACACGGTTGTTTCGGGAGGTTCCTGTTCCGTATAAGGCGGGAGGAAACGCCAGGGTGTCACCATTGTGTGGATCGCCCTGAGGACACGGTGGAGCATACGGTAGAGGTCTGCCCGGCTTGGGTAGAGCACCGCCGTGTTCTCGTAGCGGCGATCGGCGGCGATCTCTCGCGTCCGACCCTGGTCTAGAGCGAGAGTGCATGGCAGGCCGTCACCTCCTTCTGCGAAGCAGTGATGCTGGCAAAGGAGGAGGCAGAGCGCGTGAGGCAACGGGAATCCCTGCGACCTCACGCCACTAGCCGCCGCAGGAGACGCCCTGGCCGGGAGATGACACTAAACTCCTAGCCACCGTAGGCGTGGGCCTGCGCGCGGTGAGCAGCTCGCCGCTCGGTAAGGACCAGGCCCGAGTCGACGGCGCGTCGTGTTTCACGCGCGCCTCAAAGAGATGTCAGCACATCGTGACGGGGTCCACGAAGACCGATGCGTCCTGGGTCAGGGTTGCGGGTTGGTTAAACAAGAAACCGTGGCCCTGGCCGTTGCGCAGGCAAGTGAAGAAACACGGGTGGGTTTTAGTCAGTAAAAGTCTGACACGCCCTTTCGCTGCGCCCAGAGCGGGAGAAGTCATTTGATGATTTCCCATCTGTTAGCGTCAAAACCCGCCACACTGTTCCCAACCCACTGCAACTCCTGAAAGCCAGAATCAACAGTGGAGACCGCCAGAAAAACGCCGAGCAATGAAGCTCGACGAGTCCCGGAGAAACGTTTCAACTGTCTTGGGTCCCGCAACGAAATTAATCAGAAAAGAATAGCGGAGGAGTAAGAAAAAAGATATTTTTCCACTTCCCTCCATAATAAGCAGGAGACAGAATAGAACTAGGCCAATCGGCACAAAGGGACATTATTGCAACTGGGAGAAGCCCAGATTGCCAAGCACCACGGAATAACATTTGATCAAGTTAATGGGTCCTAAGTAGGTATTTGCTGTTACAATTGATTCCAATAATAGGTATGGCAAAAGCGCCTGAACGCACGGAAATTAGTTCTAGTTTCAACAAGGTCCGTATAATAAACAACTCCGGATGTAACTTGTACACTATCCAACATAATATTCCGTTCATTCTGCCAAAGAATACGCTCCCACAAGATGTGATGTGCGGACTGTTCAAATTCACAGTTCGATGTAGAACACTGACACAAAGGCGAAGGAACAAGTTTAAAAGAATACAGTTTACTTTTAAAGTTGCCATGACCTGTGAGAAATTGGGCAACGCAGTGGTCAACCTCCAGCCATGTCTTAGCCAGCCGATCGCCAACGGATGGAAAGAACAGATGGAGGTGCCGGCCCTTGATGGAATTATCCCACCTACTTTGCCATTCGGATAAGAGGTCCTCCCAGACGTCAGTCTGAGGTTTAAATAATCTAGAAATTCTATTGAGGTCGCGTTGTGTAACAAAGTTAGTGTCCATGGCCTCCCCCCTCGCGGAGTAGTACATTGAAGCACGTCGCTGTACTTCAAGATCGACTGGAAGTACACCTGCCAGAACGGGTAAGGCTTCAGTACTGACTGTTCTATACGCCTTGCATAAAAATATCAATGCCAAACGTTGGCTTTGAAGCAGTTTACGTCGCGCCGCCCCTATGCTGGCCCTATCGGCCCAAACAGGTGCACCGTAGCACATACATCCTAAGTAGGTAGCTCCATATATAGTTTTTAAAGTTAGGAATGATAGACCCCAAGTTGCTTTGGATATTCTAGTTAGGGCATAAAAGTTCCTTTTAGCTTTTCGCCAACTATTTTTATATGTTCGATAAATGAAAAATTCCTTTCTAAGACCATACCAAGGTAGCATACGGATTGCTGTTTTTTAACGGGAACGTTATTAAATTTAATAGTAGGCAATGATTTAAGATTACCTTTTAGTAGAAGTTGATAGGTTTTATGCGGCGCAAACGCTAGGCGGTTACGATCACCCCACTGAGATATTAGATTTAGGCAAGTATGGGCCAAGTTCTCAAGTCCGGCTCGGGTACTTGACTGAATGAGCAGTAGGCCGTCGTCCGCGTAACCAGTAAGTGAACAGCCGCAAGGAAGCGGGATCGCGAGAAAATCATCAAAACCCAAATTCCATAAATAAGGACCGACAACTGAACCCTGAGGACATCCCATGGTTAGTGCTTTATTACTAGAAAAATGACCGAGCTTAAGTACCGCGGAACCGTTTATAAAGTACGAGTAAACGAGATTATATATGTTTCTATAGCAACCGCGGTTTTTTAATTTTAACAACAGCATAGGCCACCAAGCGTTATCAAAAGCCCCAGAAATATCCAAAAAGATACCAATCACGTACTTGTGTTCCGACTGGTTAACGGTTCTTCTGACAGAAAGCGCCGCGTCGACTGTTGATTTACCGATGGTGAAGCCATATTGATTACTATGAAATTTTGGACCGTTCGGTAGTAAACGTGGAACGATGAGGCGCTCAAGAAGTTTCCCAAAGATGGTAGAAGCGTGATAGGCCGATATGACTTCGGATCATCCGGTGGTTTATCACCACACTTTGGTATTATTCGTATGAAACCGCGTCGCCATTTACGAGGAAAAACGCCTTCAGCAATGCATCGGTTATATACAGTTAAGATGGCATCACCCGCTGTTTTACACGCTTCTTTAATCATCCTATTAGATATTTTATCTTCCCCTGATGATTTGTTGACCGGTAGTTTTCTAACAATATTTATAAATTCGTCATTAGATGGTACGTCTGACATTGGTGATTCAGGTGGCACAGGAGCCCACGCTCGAATCTGTTGGTGGTAGTCGCTATCGTTAGCCGGTGAATCATCAGGGATAAGTGTATTAATTAGTACTTTTGTTGTTTCCTCTATGCCCGTGGTATGCTTATCATTGACCTTAATGTTTTGAACGTATGCAAGGTCGACCGATCTGTTAGCTTTAAATTCGTGATATAAGGGAGACCACGGACCCTCCCTGTCAAGTTTGTCAACGATTTTCCGCAACAAGTTACCCTTAGATTTTTCCACCGATGCTTTGTAGCGTGACTTGGCAACTCTGAAAGCATTTAAAGCGGATGTAAGAAGATCTCCAGTAATCTTTCGGCTCTTGAGTTTATTTAACTGTCTACGCGCTCTGCGATATCTTTTGCGCTGTTCAACTAAATAATCACTCCACCAGTCACATCTACGAATATTGGTCATAGATCCACGACCAATGGCGATGTCAGCACAGTAGGTAAAGGTTTCTGACATAATGTCAGCACTTTCTTCGGCTGACAGCCCGTCCCGAGTGAACTCCTTGGCGTGACACGCAAAAAGCGAGCCAAAAAATTCCCAGTTCGCACCTTTACATCTATATCTGAAATTACCAGGAATATGAGACGGACCCTGAATATAACCAGGAACAAATTCGTACACGATCAGGCGATGATCACTACAAGACGCGTCCGGTAGGACACGCCACCTATCCAAACGTACGTCGGCACTAGAAAGTGTGACGTCAATACAAGATTCGCCTATTTGGCTGCAAAAAGTAGGTGGTGCATCGGGGGTATTATGAATCGATAGGTTCATCTCAGCAATGAAATCCTCAACAGCGCAGCGTCGTTCGGTATCGGTTGCCCGAACCTTGCCATACCACAGAGACGATGACGCGTTGACATCCGCGCCAACGATCACTTTGCAGCCCGCGAGTGACCGCAAGACATGACGGAGATTATGTATATGAGGAGTAACAGGATCTGAATATTGAAAGTAACAGCTTACAACGAATACTTTAAAAGAAGCTGATGAGACTTCAGCAACCGCACAGTGTGGCGTCATGAGGTCACGTATAGACGTTACCGTAAAGTTAGAAGACCGCGCAACATAAATTCCGGCTCGCGCCCTGCAATCCAGCTGCACTACCCTGTGACGTAAACTTGAGTTTTGATATTGTTCTTGAATGAGTACAAGGTCTAAGTTGTAGTCAATAATTAATTTATCTAACTCTGATATCGCCACCTTATCGTTGTGAAGGTTTAATTGCCCTATGCTTAGACTATCCATCTTAATTAGTAATTAGTATGTAGGATAAGTTGTTCGAGTTTTAATTTATAGGTACCGCACTGTTCAGACCCGCAGCGATGGTCAAAAGGTTTTTTAAAACGTTTACACGCCGCGCAAACCGGGGTAAAATTTAAATCGTCCTTATGCGGACAAACATTGGTTTCGTGGGCGTCAGAACATATAGCGCAGGTTGGTGATTTATTAGCGCAATGCTTTTTCACGTGACCGAATTGCTGACAATACGCGCAACGAACTACCTCGATATCATCAACAAAACGGCACGTGGCCCAGTCAATAAATAACTTATCCTTGGTAGACACAAGATGTTTCCGTACCTCAGGTTCAATCTCTATTCCTAACCATTTACGACCGTTATTGGTAGAACATCTGTTAGCGTCAATAAAAGTTAAGTTTTCGTTTATTAACGTGTGTAGCGGTTATGTATTGCAGCGTAAGCTAACCCCGCCGCTTGAGCCAGTTGCGTCCCGTCCGCGAGCTGGAGTTGTATCGCGCACATTTGTTATTGAAATTATAGATTCGTGTTTTTGTGATACTGACTTTCATTCCGATAAGCAAATGAACCTTCTGACACTTCAGTGATTAGTGACCCCTTTAATTCAAATAAATATATTAACAAGACGAGCTACGTGAAAGTGGTGACCCCGATAAAACAGCAATCTTACGAAGAGGACGCAACTCCCTTCCGACGGGGACGGCCTCGGAAGGACGACAGGCGCACACGGGTACTCCAAAATGTTTTCAACATTACCTTCAGGAAGCAGATATAACAGGATGGCTCTTTAACCTCCCGTTGATGGAGGCAGAGTAAAGGAAACATAAGAGCGGCGAGAGGTTACATAATGGCACGTGGCAACACAACACGTGGTCGCCGGAAGTGCCGTAGACAGAGGCCTTATGAAGAATATGAGGACGCTGGCACTGGAAGAGCACTACGTGATTAGGCCAGCGAAGGACGTACAGCTGCAACCCCTAGAGGAAGGTCCTTGACAGAGGATAGGCACCGGCAGCACAGATGGCGGCGATGGAGGCGCCCCAGCCCCGCAAGGTCAAGAGATATACACCTACTGCGGAGGGAGTAGCAAAAATTTTTTTTACGAAAGTAATGGGATGGTTGAACGGTGGCATCGCAGCAAGAAGCGGCACTAATGGCAAGGCCAGGAGACACCTCGTGGAATCACGAATCACCTACCGGTTTAAGGGCGGCGATTCGAAAGGACACGTGGATTAGTGCGTCATAGTGTGATCATGGTGTTAATTTAGGTTATAATATTGTTTTGCATTGTGTTTAGAGTTAAGTTAAGTAGAGCATGACTGTTGCCTGATTAAATAAGGATAACATTGTAGTGTGTTAATTGTATCTCTAGAGTTAAGATGAGTTTGAATTTTGCCCGTTTAATGTTTAATCTAAGTATGTAATGCGTATTTGAAATGTAACAAGCAGTGATTAAATTATTAAAAACTAAGTATGTGTAAAACAGCGATCAATTGTAAGCTATGGAGTCAGTTTCCAGTGTCGAACTCAAAACATTAAACAAGGCCCGAGACTTACGCGATTCAGCTGAACACGCTTATCGCGTAATGCAATACGGGCATGGAAACATAGAACGATAGCACTAGCAGGTAATCAGACCACCACAGCACACACACGAGCAAGTAGCTGAATAAGCAAATAGCAACGGTGTCGTGTGCAGTGGCAGGAATTGTGTGAGAAGTACAATGTATGTACCGCGGTTCCACTCGTAGAATATTTTTAATTTTTTAGATTATCATTTGTCAAAATTTTTTTTTGTAAAAGGGGGAATGTTGTAGCGGTTATGTATTGCAGCGTAAGCTAACCCCGCCGCTTGAGCCAGTTGCGTCCCGTCCGCGCGCTGGAGTTGTATCGCGCACATTTGTTATTGAAATTATAGATTCGTGTTTTTGTGATACTGACTTTCATTCCGATAAGCAAATGAACCTTCTGTCACTTCAGTGATTAGTGACCCCTTTAATTCAAGTAAATATATTAACAAGACGAGCTACGTGAAACGTGCAACATTCTATTAATTGGCAACACTAAGTGCCCTCATTGGCTGTGGTCTCTGATTGGTTGAAATCAACCAATCACAGATACGCGCCATATTTTATCGAAATAGTGGGAATAGAAAAATTACGAGGTAGAACGGCCCAGCTCATGGCATCATTCTTTTACGCGGAGTCGAAAAGCGAGGAACTTCAAAAATAAGTAGTGTGGCCTGAAAACCTAAGGTAATATGTTATATTTCCGTAATTTCTGTAATATGTGTTCTAAGTACTAATGCTCTGGCATATTACTTATGCCACTTAGCATATATAGGCAATACCTTGAAATGTAACGTTGTTGCTGATATTAACAATAATCTGTATAATGAATTGTTTTAATTTATAATAAATTCTTATAAGATTGTCAAACTTCTTTTCATTCAAAACACTTAAAAGTTAACTATTAGTACAATGCTTACACATCTCAACAAAAAAAGGGCGTGTCTGATTTTTTTTTTTTTTTTATTAGTTATAAACTAGTGCTTGACTGCAATCCCGCCTGATGGTAAGCAGTGATGCAATCGTTGATGGTAAAACGCACTAGCTTATTAAGCCTATTCACTCAAAAAAACTGAGTGAATAGGAAGGAAGACAGCAGTTGAGCGAGGTGATGCAATGTTTAACCCAACAACACGACCAACGATGCTGCGCCAGAGGATGATCTGGAGACCCTTCACGACCAAACTCCCGACACAACAACATTAGGCATATCGTACCCGGTACACATCGCAACACAACAGCTCAGACCCGTCCTCCGTACGGCTTCACCTGACATCATACCGGAACACGACGAATCGCTTGGCGGCAAGACTTTGTTTGGTGGGTGGTAACTTTGCCGGCGGCTGATGTTGTTGCCTACCACCGAGAAAAATATGATGATCCATACTAATATCCATACCATTATAAATGCGAAAGTAACTCTGTCTGTCTGTCTGTCTGTTACGCTTTCCCGCTTAAACCTCTCAACCGATTTTGATGAAATTTGGCACAGACAATCTTTAGACCCCTGAGAAAGAACATAGGCTACCTTTTATCCCGGAAAAAATTGATGTTCCCGAGGGAAATCTAAAAAGCGCGATATAACCGAACTCCACGCGTGCGAAGCCGCGGGCGGAAAGCTAGTTACTGACTAAAAGCTACCCTTGTTTCTTCACTGGCTTGTGCCAGGGGTCACGGCATCTCTTTCGAAAAACCCGCGGCCCCGGCCTTACTTTAGAATAAAAAATGTAATCTTGATTCTTTCTCTGCCATACCTGAGACTGTGGTGACACTGGTGCAGCTACATCATGCGAGTTCAAAGCGCGACTAGTAATCCCGTGAAGCAACTGTACAATATCTCCGTGTCGTATAGCGTCAGGTGGCCGTGAAACCGTTAACGACGCCTGATCTGGGCGCTTCACTATCCACCAGTTGTTGACGTCCTTGAAACTGTAGCATGTGATCTGCTGCTGGTGAGACGAACCGCGCCCGTCCTTGTACCGCACTGGGTACACGTGGGCATGAGAGTGGAGCCAGCATGTGCGACCATGTGTGTGTCTAAAAAGAATCCCTAGTCAATTGGTTGTTATCACTATTAAACTATAAATAAGATACAAAATCATCATCATCTCAGAGTTTTATCCCAGTCGCATCCGAAGCTTTTTCATCTTTGGAGTCTGAGGTCCGCTTTTACCAGTCTAACTGCTGATATGGCTAAACTTCGACATTTTCCGTGAAGCGACCGCCGCCTGACCTCCACAACCCGAATGCGACATCGAAGCATTGCAGCTGACCAATTGTTGGACTTTTTTTTTTTTGAGGGCTCCAACAACCCTTTAACGACTGCCACTAGATGTCCGTATGGCAACCGGGACCAACGGCTTAACGTGCTTTCCGAGGCACGACCAGACCAGTGAAATATTCATATTCATGCATATAACTCGCGCAGATAAAGAAAAGATCTGTAAATGGCGTCCGCTCGCATGCGTTCTCACTCACTCTCTATCGCTGTCTATACTCACACAGTGAAGTAAGCGCTGCAAAAAAAAAATCATCGATCAGGAATTCAGGATTCGCTTTCCAAACTACTGAAGCTACTTTGATGCACTCCGAGTTATCGTTAATTTCGTTCCGCTAAAGACTCTGTTATTTTGTTATATGAATAAAAGCAAACACAACAACAAACAAGTAAAATGTCAAATTTACGTTGTAAATAGCAATATTTACAACGTAAATTTGTCATTTTTCTATCTTAGCATTTTGTTTGTGATTGAACAATGGCATGTTTTGTCAACCGTACCATAAGTATCCGCCGCCATTTTCAGATCTTTTCTTTATCGCCGCGGGTTATACAAATATTTACACTGTGCGGGGATCGAACCCGCGCCACCTTGCGCAGCGGCCGCGTCCGCTACCGCTACGCCACGGAGGCTGTGTGTTATAAATAAGATACAAAATGTAATAAATAATTACCGAAGAGTTATTTGAGAGCCGTGTGCAACGTGTAAAGGTTGTCCTCGGGTTATACTTGCGAGTCCTCCTTGTAGTGATGCTTGAAAAGCACTTGTCATGACGCTATCGTGCGGGCCTGCTTTTGGTAGCATCGTCAAATGAGCATAAAATACACCCACATATATCGCAAACGGAATAACGGTGAGTATAAGGAGTCTCCATAATGCAGACAATACAAGGCGAAACCCGGATTCCGTACGACCAATCCTTTGCCAAATCTGTCTTCCAACGAGGAAAACTACTAGGAAGTACGAATATACGCCGGAATATTTGACTCTGTAACGATAAAAGTATCGAATAATTAGTACATGATTCTATCAAATACCTAATTTTAGAGACTTTCGTATCAGTTCTGAGCTATATACGGTAAAATACCCGGTAGTCAGCCTGTTCAAACTTCATTTTGCTATTAGCAGAGCGCGCCACTTCGAACAATATATGAAAATAAATAATTTATATAAATAGATGGAAACATCTAATAACCAAATAAAATTTTTCCTCGAGATAAGCATTTCATGAAAGCAACATCTATCAATTTATTTGTGAATTCTTCAATAGTGTATGGAAAATCACCATGGAATTATAGCGTGTGCAAATTAACATTTTTTTTTTTTTATCAAAATCAGCTCTCCGGTCGGACTTTTACGATAAGGTCGTCGAAAATATTGAACCTCTCGGATACGTCCTGCCAAGGAAAGCCGCTGCGGGTATTTGAATGACATTTTATTTCATACCAAATTCTAAATAAAACTATCCTCGAAATAAAATTAAAAAATAGTGAGAATTCCATACAAAATCGGTTTTCTTAACGTTTAAAGATCGTCCTTATTGACAGATCGTGTACGTAGTGATTATTTAATAATTTAGAAATTGTAAAACTAATTTTTATAGGTAGCTTAGTTGTTGTAGATAAATATAACGCCTCTTTTTGGTAGATCGCTTTTAGTCCTATAATTAATTACACCCAATCTTTAATCATTTAAGCAGCTGCGGACGTGTAGAAAGGAAATTTTTTTGACGATATTTTTACACTTTGTTTAACCTGTTTGTTTTTCAAATCAATACATAGTATAAAACAAAGTCGCTTTCGCTGTATGTCCGTATGTATGCTTAGATCTTTAAAACTACGCAACGGATTTTGACGCGGTTTTTTTTAATAGATAGAGTGATTCTTAAGAAGGTTTGTATGTATAATAAATGCATAATATAGTAGAGAAACACTGAGAAATCTAAAAAGCGCGATAAAACCGAACTCCACGCGGGCGAAGCCGCGGGCGGAAAGCTAGTGAGAAATAAATTACATCCTATTTTACTACCTGCTAATGTAGCTTTCTATTAGTGAAAAAAATGTGTTAAATCAGTCTTTGAGTTACAGAGTCTATTCATATCCTCATGCTCTTCAAAGTTAGAATTTTTGCTATTACTAATGGCTCCTAAAATCCAATAATGGCTGTAGCATAAAGATATCATATCGACGCTTGAAAGGCAATCATATCTAAGCGACAAAAATTCGTAAATTGTGTTATATACACCAAACGACGCAGAATAATCTGGCGGTTCGAATGGTGTATATAACTCAATTTACGATTTTTTGTCGCCTTTCAAGCGTCGATATATTAAAAGATATAATTTAGAAAAAATTAAAAACTTATTAATTTATTTTGTGGTAATCCCAATACACGTATTTTTCTTTCTTTTAAATAGAAAAGAGAGAGTTGAGTTTTTTTTTTTACGGACAAATCACACAGTTTGAGCTAGCCCAAAGTAAGTTCGAGACTTGTGTTATGAGATACTAACTCAACGATACTATATTTTATAATAGATACATATACATATAGATAAACATCCAAGACCCAGGCCAATCAGGAAAAGATCGTTTCCCATCATGACCTGGCCGGGGATCGAACCCGGGGCCTCCACGTCGCAGGCAGGTGTGTTGACCGCTGCGCCACGGAGGACGACAAGAGAGTTGAGTTAAAAATTTCTTTGGCGTAATGCTACATTTTCTACATCTACGTGACGCTTATAGACTTAAATGGTTTACATAATCATACTCACGAGAAGCAACAACCAAGTGAGAGTGCAGCCATGCAAAGCCAAACAACACTCGCAAGGCCAGTGCGGCGAGTACTTTTAATGGCACACAAAACTCCACAAAGTCCAAACAGTATCTGTATACTTTCTAGTAACATAAACCTTGACTGTGCCAAAAAAGAATTTTCTGAAAGCATGCAATAAATGTCAGTTAAGAACTTGTCAAGCAGAGTATTGAACAATGCACTTTTACTTTAAGTTTTTAAGCCTTGAATATTGTATGAGAAGGTCATGTCACTAATGACCTTGGTCTTGACTACAAAATGAGTAGCCTAACACAACAATTATTATTTTTTGACAACAAAGCAGTTTGTTGCCAAATACATTTAGTGCTAAAATTATAAGACTGGTAAATATATAAATTACTAGGTACCGGCTACATATATAGGCTTTGTGAGTGTGAAATTTCTTGCTCATCCTATCGCACCATCCACCCTATTATTTCACTTTTTTTAATTTTTTGTGATTGATTCGCTCTTAAGGCTCTTGGTAGTAATGTTAACTGTTAACATTACTACCAAGAACCTTAGGAGCGAATCAATCACAAAAAATGACAGAAAAAACACTGAGTTCTAAAGCCTTCCTCAGAATTAGACTATCTTTTTCTAAACTTTTGACCTGTAGATTCAGAGATTAGTGTGTGCAAAGAAATATATATTTCATACTCACCAAAGAGGATGAGAAGACCAGCTAGAATAGCAGTCCAATGATAAAAAGATATCTCCAACATTAATTGATAGGTAACTGCTACTAACATGCTGCCTGCTAGGGCTGGAACTAATCGGAGAGCTTTGACAGGCACATTCTCTGTATAAGGTGTGCCTATTCTGTCAAAAGTAAAGTTTCCATCATAGCCAGCAGCACGACCAGCTAAGTATAACAGCTGTTTCCCAAGAGGTGGATGAGCATCAAAAAAGAATACTCCCTTTGTATACAAAGACACATAACGGCCATAATGTAATTCATCAAACCTGCAAAAAATATTTAGCTAGAAATATTGTAAAAAAATATATTTAATAGCGGAATCATAAAAATTCATATAGTACAAGAAAATATAAGAGTGAACTTTCAAATCAAAGTATATATACATAAATATAAATAAAGATATAGGCACATCAAATCAAATTGGTTTTTATCAAATCTGTTAATATTTCACAAATAAATTATTTGATCTTTGATCACACATATTTGACATAAGTTACTTACACAATATAGTGAGGTTCATCAAGGTTAGATAGTCTAGTAAATAGTGCTAATGCTAGTAGGCCAAGAAACACCAGATTTATTTCCAAATGTAAGTACACACCCAATGGTGACTGGTCTATGTTTTTGGAGAGTGCCGTTTCTTTTCTTGGCTCTATTTCATCTTCATTTGCACTATCTCTTTGCTAGAATATTAAATGTCCTATTATAGGTGCTGGCAATTGCAATCTGCAAGACTATGATTATAGAGGAAGATATAAGAAAAAAAAAAGCAGTTCATTTGTCCAGTCCATATTATTTTCACAATTTAACACAATAAATTTAAAATACAGTAGAAATAATAAGAATAAAACTATAACATGTATATTAATTAATAAGTTAAATGAGTGTAAACATCAAAAAGAGGAAATAATAATATATCTATCTATATTGAGCATTCTTTTAATTTAGTTATTTATAGACACCATACTGAGAACTGCAGTCAGTAAATTATTTAAAAACAAAAACAGCATCAAAAAAACTTCCATTAAATCACACGTATTATTTGATGATCATGATGAGGAGAAGGGTACCGCTAATACATATTAGGATAGGCACTTACGGTTTCTGTTTCGGTATTTACGGGAGCTTCGAAGTAACTGTCTCTCTCTAGTTCGCTGACCTCCTTATTTTTCTTTTTGATTAATCGTTTTTTGTTACTTGTGGATAGATCCATATTTAAGCTTCAACTTATACTAAACTTTTAGATTCAGTTTCATTCATGAAAACCTATTATTAAATATTAATAAGACTTATTTTCGAACTCGCATCGTTCCATAAAACTTTTACAATTTTATTATACATTACATTCAGTGTTGCCAGTAGGGTCATGTAAAAAATTACCTAAAATATAAGAAAAAGTAACCTTTTTGTACAAAAAGTAACCTTTTATATTTTTTTACTGAAAGGTACCTATTATAAGTTGATAAAATAATTGATAATAATAATAATTCCCCCGTGTGGTACCGGGCCTAGAATTGTACCAACCCATATCCTCCCGTGGGTGTCGTAAGAGGCGACTAAGGGAAATCACCAGGGAAGCGGGCAGCAGCGCTTCTCCTGTGTAATATCAAATCACTGCGATCCCCAACCCGCCTGCCAAGCGTGGGGATTATGGCAAAACCCCCAATGATGCACACGATACAGCCCAGGCCCCTAGTCCCCGGCAGCTCCGCTATTGCAGTCTACGGTAGCGGACTCGGTTACGGCGGAGCAAGGGGTGCTAAGAATCTCCGGCAGAGGTCCGGCTACCATCACCAACGACGACCTTTGGCCCTGGCAACATTTAACACGCGCACACTACGGACCGATGAGAAGATTGTCGAACTGGAGGAAGAACTGAGCCGGTTGCGCTGGGACATTGTGGGGTTATCTGAAGTCCGAAGAGAGGGAGAGGACTCGATAATCCTGAAGTCTGGCAACCTGCTCTATTTCCGGGAAGGCGACCAGCTGTCCCAGGGTGGCGTCGGGTTTATTGTCCACAAGTCCCTCGTGAACAACGTGGTTAAAGTCGGGAGCCTTTCGACTCGGGTGGCGTACCTTGTACTGAGAATAACAAAACGATATTCGTTAAAGGTTATACAGGTCTACGCCCCGACGTCTAAACACTCTGACGATGAGGTGGAGGCTATGTATGAGGACGTCAGTAGAGCCATACATTCCTCCAAAACCCACTACACCGTTGTCATGGGGGACTTTAACGCAAAACTGGGCATGCGAGAGGCGGACGAGACGAAAGTGGGGCAATTTGGAGTTGGAAATCGGAATCCCAGAGGTCAGATGCTAATGGATTTCATGGAAAGGGAAGGACTCTTTGCGATGAATTCTTTTTTCAGGAAACCATTGCACTGCAAGTGGACCTGGCTCAGCCCCGATGGTCAGACCAAAAACGAGATAGACTTCATAATGTCAACGAGAAGGCAAGTGTTCAACGATGTCTCCGTGATCCATGCGGTAAAAACCGGGAGTGATCACCGTATTGTTAGAGGCATCTTGAACCCCAACATTAGGCTCGAACGCTCTCGACTTATGAAGTCTACGCTCCGTCCAGCGTCAACACAACTCCAAAACCCCGAGAGCTTTCAGATCGAACTACAAACCCGC
The DNA here is from genome assembly GCA_017933935.1 of Sesamia nonagrioides. Taxonomy (NCBI): domain Eukaryota; kingdom Metazoa; phylum Arthropoda; class Insecta; order Lepidoptera; family Noctuidae; genus Sesamia; species Sesamia nonagrioides. The sequence goes on from JADWQK010001615.1 coordinate 32,672, forward strand.
TTCGAATGCCTCGGTGAATGCGTAGATGTGGACGACTACAACAACAGGTTTGTGGAAACTCTCCAAACGGAAGGGTCTAAGTTCTACAAAACCCTCCGTTCAAAAAGACAGAAGAAGATCTCCGGTCCCACCCGCCGGCTAATGGAAGAAAGACGGGAGGTGATCTTAAAATCCCCTGATGACGCTTCGCGCATCAGATGCCTTAACAGACAGATCTCAAAGTCTCGGACTCGCGATATACGCCAATTTAATACAAATTGTATTAAAGAGGCTATCGAGCGGAACAAAGGCTCCAAAGTGTTCGCACGAGATTTGTCTGTTGGACAGAGTCTACTTGCGAAGCTGAAGACTGGGGATGGTAGGATCGTCACTTCCAAGCCCGAGCTTTTGGGTGAGATGGAGAAATTCTACGGAGAGTTATACACATCAACACACGCACCTGTTGTAAGCCTGGCTAATGATCCAAGAGCCAGACTAACCTGACACTACACCGACGATATCCCGGACGTCAGCCTGTACGAGATTGGTATGGCCCTGAAACAGCTCAAGAACGATAAGGCGGCTGGAGATGATGGAATTACGGCTGAGCTTCTGAAAGCGGGTGGCAAACCGGTTCTTAAAGCGCTTCAGAAGCTATTTAATTCCGTCATTCTTAAAGGCGAAACGCCTAAGACGTGGCACAGGAGCGTGGTGGTTTTGTTTTTCAAAAAAGGTGACAATACCCTCTTGAAAAACTACAGACCAATATCCCTCCTGAGCCATGCCTACAAGCTGTTTTCTAGGGTCATCACGAATCGTCTCGCTCGCAGGTTCGACGACTTCCAGCCTCCCGAACAAGCAGGCTTCCGAAAAGGTTTTAGCACCATAGACCACATTCATACGCTGCGGCAAGTTATACAGAAGTCCGAGGAGTATAACAAACCACTATGCTTGGCGTTTGTGGACTATGAGAAGGCCTTCGATTCGATTGAGACTTGGGCGGTGCTACAGTCTCTCCAGCGGTGCCAAATTGACCATCGATACATTGAGGTGATAAAGTGTTTGTACAAAAACACACCATGTCAGTCCGTCTCCAGGATCAGGACTCGAAACCGATCCAACTGCAGCGTGGAGTGAGACAAGGAGATGTCATATCTCCTGAATTGTTCACTGCTGCGTTGGAAGATGTCTTCAAGCTCCTGGACTGGAAAGGACTCAACAACGAGCAACAACGACAACGATCAACGGACCCGCGGACGACAACGCGGACGCGGATCAACGGACGGAACGGCGGATCAACGGCGAGTACATCACTAATCTCCGTTTCGCAGATGATATCGTGGTCATGGCTGAGACCCTGGAAGACTTGGGCAAAATGCTCAATGACCTCAGCACAGCTTCCCAACAAGTGGGTCTAAAAATGAACATGGATAAGACGAAGATCATGTCGAACTCTCATGTCGCACCCACTCCAATTGTAGTTGGTTGTTCTGCACTCGAAGTTGTTGACGAGTATATATACCTGGGACAGACAGTCCAACTAGGTAGGTCCAACTTCGAGAAAGAGGTGTCTCGGCGAATCCAGCTCGGTTGGGCAGCGTTCGGGAAGCTACGCTACATCTTCTCGTCGTCCAAGATACCACAGTGTCTCAAGACTAAAGTCTTTGACCAGTGTGTGCTGCCAGTGATGACTTACGGAACTGAAACGTGGTCGCTCACAATGGGCCTCATACGAAGGCTCAGAGTCACACAAAGGGCAATGGAAAGAGCTATGCTAGGAGTTTCTCTGCGTGATCGAATCAGAAATGAGGAGATCCGCAGAAGAACCAAAGTCACCGACATAGCTCTGCGAGTCGCTAAACTCAACAGGGCACATTGCTCGTAGAACCGATGGCCGATGGGGCAGCAAGGTTCTGGAGTGGCGGCCACGTACTGGAAGACGCAGTGTAGGGAGACCCCCAACAAGGTGGACCGATGACCTGGTGAAGGTCGCGGGAAGCCGATGGATGCGGGCAGCACAAGACCGGTCATCGTGGAAAGCCTTGGGGGAGGCCTTTGTCCAGCAATGGACATCTATAGGCTGAGGAAGAAGAAGAAGAATAATAATTCACCAGCAACTTGCTCTTAAATACAAACTTGTTGAATCGGACAGCCTCCGTGGCGTAGCGGTAGCGGACGCAGCCGCTGCGCAGGGTTCGATCCCCGCACAGTGCAGGTATTTGTATGCATGAATATGAATATTTGTTCTGGTCTGGTCGTGCCTCGGAAAGCACGTTAAGCCGTTGGTCCCGGTTGCCCTACGAACATCTAGTGGCAGTCGTTACGAGTTGTTGGAGCTCTCAAAAGTCCTACAATTGGTCTAACTGCAATGCTTCGATGTCGCCTTCGGGTTGTGGAGGTCAGACGGCAGTCGCTTCATGGAAAATGTCGAAGTTTAGCCATATCAGCAGTTGGACTGGTAAGACGAACCCCAGACTCCAAAGCTGAAAAGGCTTCGAATGCGACTGGGATTAACGCTGGGATGATGATGATGACAAACTTGTGAAATCGGAGGTGCCGTACTACAGGTATATGCCCGACCCAGTTGTCGAAAATGGCCATATCACATTGTACTGGGATCGAACCATCATCACTGACAGGACTATATTGTTGCCAATAAGCCTGATATAGTGCTGGTGGATCGATAGAAGCGGCGTGCAATGATTGTTGACATAACCATCCCACATGATGAGAACCTCGTGAAAGCTGAGAAAGATAAATAAATCAAGTAACTTGATTTGGCTCACGAGGTTGTCGACATGTGGGAAGTGGATTCGGCAATCATTGTGCCGATAGTCGTGACAGTCAATGGCTTAATAGCCAAGAGCCTCGACCAACACCTCAGGAGGCTCTCGTTAGGCAGCTGGATCAAGGGCTTGATTCAGAAAGCGGTACTGCTGGACAGGGCTCGCATCGTCAGGAAGTTCCTCTCTCTGGAGCCCTGACCCGCCTGACCGCCGGTAGCTTGGACCCTGTTCCCGATACGGGTGGGCTACTATTTTTTATATTTTTAAATGTTTTTTTTTATGCATTTATCATTATCATTAACAACATCACTACTTTCATGTTCTCTCTCCTTCCTCTACTCCGCTGTTTTCTTCTCACTTTCCTTATGTATTACGGCTCGCACAATTTTAGGTTCCAACGAAACAACACAATCTTTTTCACAATTCGGCGAACTATCCATATCACTTCCGCTTTCATCTTCTGCACTCTCCATTGTTTATTAAATAATTGTTTATGTAGTGACACTAATCGCGAAACCTATAAACACAGTAGCGGGCTCTTAAACCAACCGTCAGTTACGGCTACGCGACAGCGACTCGACCGTTGCTTTTATGTTAAAAATTAAGAGTTAATTCTACAAATTTCGTTAAATCACCTAAAAGTAACCTTTTCATCAGTGTAACCTAAAAGTAACCAATGTAGTTCAAAAATCACCTAAAAGGTTACAAAAGTAACCTTCTGGCAAGACTGATTACATTATTGATTTTGACGTATATGACAATGACGTTTGCGGTTTTTTTTTTTTTGGTTCATTTCTTTCCGTTCGGGCGAATGGAAAAGGCAAAGGCATAGTACGCCATACAGCCAAGTCTTCAGTAATTTTTTTCTTCATTAAATATCTATCCTAACTTATCCTAATTTATCCTAACTTATCCTAGCATAACTTAACCTAAACTAACTCCTTTCGTTTTACGCGCTTGGACGATAAGGAGCGGTTTAGCGTAAAGACATGATGAGGCCACTATGCTACAATATTTCACTGTTCTTTTTGAATTATTCACTGAATGCACTTTTTACTACATAAATCACGCGTTTTTATTTAGTAAACGACACTATAAATAATTTTAAAAGTCCAATGAAAAATGAGCGTGACACTCATCTTGACATTCCCGCCAAACCTCCGACGTTTGCGGTTTGACGTGACACCAAGGAATTTCTATCTAAACTGGAATGTGAACTATCGATCAAAACGCGGTCCGAGGGAGATAGCTTCACAGTAGCCCTCTGTCCTTGTTGTGAAGGGTGACTATTATAATGGAATTTATAAGGAATGTACGTTTTTCTTTTTCAGTTATACTACCTGAGTTTTAATGAACATTTAGGCATGGATGCGAACTGTTTAAATTCATTATTGAATTTAAAAATGGATGAATAAATTGATGATGTACTGACAACAGTGTACCTTTAGACTAATAAAATATCTACAAGAAAGCAGAATTTAATGTCATTTTTTTTTTATAGTAACGATATCTGGCAAAGTAGCTTGGAAGTTAATGAATAAGACGATAAAATATATTTAATAAATTAAGAGACGTGTAAAAATTAATATGACAGATAACAACAGCAGAAACATTCATTGCTAAGTCACGTTGATACCAATTTTAAAAGAAATTTTTAAAAGAGGTTTCAACCATAACACTTTCCCTCAAAGACAGTTTCCATTGCATCCTTTTTTTTTTTTTTGATATGGCATCTCGTAGGTGGCCATTAGAGGCCGTAACTACTTAACCGGACTTTCCTGTGGATTGTGTGATGTGGATGGACTTAATTAAAAATTAAAGCCTCCAGCTAGGGGCACTTAAAACTAACTTAAAATTAGTCGACTACGCACTAAGGGCACCCCCTGTGGGGTACGAACCTCGGCTTAGGGCGTCGCTAGAGAGGACAGCAGGGGATGGCTGTA